>JAHRHY010000022.1:505000-843840 GCA_019671135.1 Linnemannia hyalina
ATATTGTCAGGTAAGGAGTTTGGCTGGGGCGGCACAACTGTTGAAAGAGAACGGAGGTGTCCTAAAAGGACCCATAGAGAACAGAAATCTCGCATAGAACAAAAGGGTAAAAATCCCTCGATTTTGATTTTCAGAGTGAAATGGCCTATCGATCAACGGTCTAAGTCCCGAAAATATAACATCCAAGTTGGCAATGAGCAGTTGGCTGGAGTAAGCAGTACTACCTTGCTGCATCTTTTTCTCTGGCTGCAATGAACACTCCAGTTCGTACTGATCGTTGCCGCCACTCCCCAACACGCCTGCTGCTCTCAATGTCTCGTTCGAACTTGCATTCTGCACAATCCTTGCAGTCTTTGTGGCCACAATATCAAAGTTGGTCTTTGTCCTACGTCGCTCTATCTCGAGCATATGATTTGGCCAGAATCCGTGCAGACTGTGATTCTTGAAGGTGCGGTGCGCTGCATTCAACGATTGTTGGCGCCAAGTTTTGAGATTTGTGAGTTGATCAATGCCTCATAGGTCTCTAGTGCATCTGGCAAGTCTGATAACTTGAATTTCTGGACAAACGAAGCGAACGAGGCATGATCTTTATCATCTGCTCCATAACCCAAGGTAGATATCTCCTGAGGGAAATTGGTCCTTGCTCGACAATCGGCTTCTCCACACACTGGTCATTCTCCTGCATCGACTGGTGTTTATCTCCGAGAATGTTGTAGATTGTTGGATGAAAGGCTGTCTAGTTGCGATACTCAATATTGTAACGAATAAAATTAGTTAGAAGCGATCCAGCTATACCACTCACCCTGTTGACTGACGGAGGCGAGTAAGTAAAAAGGCTCCTCCAGTGTGAGAATACGTAGTATGCACTGTCGTATGAATGTTTAATTGTCACGGTCACCAAAGCATCCGTCAACCACGCTACACCTAAAGGTGGCCGATTTAACATCACAAGGCCCAATTCCTCACTCGCCGCAGGTCACCCACATGGATCCAACAATCTGACTGCACGACCACTCTCAGGAAAGGTCGCACCTTCAAACTGAAGACTATCCGCCCTGCGACCACCTCCCCGGTCGCTACACTTAAAGGAGGCCGATCTAACACGACAAGACTTCCATGCGGCGTGAGTATGCGTGGGCAGTTACCTTGCGGAGAGCACACCGTGAAGGCGAGAGAAAGGTGGAGGAAGCAGAGGAGAGAGAGAGTGTGTGTGTAGCGGAGGGCTAAGTGAAAGAAAGGGGAGGGTACATGCAGAGAATGGGCGCTCAAATTACGTCACCGAAGACGCATCTGAGCACACACAATAAACTAAACTTCTGTACCCACTTCCCGGCTACGATGACACGAAAATGGAACCGAAGGGAAAAGTGCAACTGAACGATAATACACAGACACAGCGTCACTCACTCCACGTCAACATACTAATCATGCACATTATCATCCGTAGAGTCTTCCACCTTAGCTTTCTTGGACTTGCATGGGCTGAACATCACGAAAGGCTTGGTCCTTTTGACATTGGAGGGAGGGGGGTTGATGAAGGGGACCCCGCACTGCTGCCATACGAAGGTTCAAAGGCCAAAAGCGCAGATGTTGATTCATTGTACTGCATGATGGGGATCCGCGGCGGCGGCGGCATCACGGGAAACGGAAATGGTGGTTTTGCCGAGACAACCGCCGTGGCCTCGCTCGCGCAATGCAGGAGGTGCCGCTAGAAGGAGGAGATGAGAAATTAGCACACGAGTTTGAACAAGCAACTAATACAGTGACGGCTAACCAAAAATTCAGATACTTAAGCGAAAGCCCACGAGCGCCTCCATGTTTTCTGATCTGAAGAAACCTTTCAGTTGACTTGAGTGAGTGGGAATCCAACAGTTTCGTATGGTCATCCGTCCTACACCCAACATGTTCTCGTACTTTTTGATAGTGTAGAAATCCGCAGAGGCAGCCCTAATCTCAGTGATTATCGGATACCAAAGACAAATGTCCAGTCCATGCGATTCGAGATTCTTGAAGATCGCTGTGTTCAAACGAATGGACTTGTTATGTTGTCTCTCGCAGGTCGCATCGCTGACTACCGGCTTGGACTCGAAAATGGCCACCTCGCCTGACCACGCACCTTCCACCATGAGGGGCAGTGTTTGGTGCACCTTGCGAGTCATTCTGGTGGTGCTGGTAGTGCTCGACTTTATCCCAAACTCCTGTTCTGTCAGTTGCCGAGAACACTTTGAGGCTGCAGAGCCACTGTGAAACAAGAAAAAAGAATTCTGATCAAGCATACTGCTTAATTGCGCTCTCAACAAGGACCTTGATAAAAAAAAATCACACGTACACCGTCCGACTCAAGCAAGGTATTGAAGATCGAACCACAGGCGGGGACATACACATGCTCAGAAGCGGGACGCTCAAAGTGGGTCGAGGACGACATATTGTTCTTGATCGTCCTTGTTGCGCCTCCATTTGGTCGTGTCCTTCTCAAGCTTTGTGTAGACGAAGCTTGGCATCGACATGGCAAACGCTGCATCTCCATCGGAATAAAGAACGTTTACAAGGTTGGTCGTAAGCTGGGTGATCGCCTGGATCTGTACATCATGCAGCCCTGCAGACTTTCCTGGGCTATTTGTTCAGACAAACGGAATCCAAGTCCTGATTCAGTGACCGTATTGATAATGCCTGATACAAGATCACAAACAATAATAAATCTATAGTATTAGCGAGAAAAGCTCGTACACCGCCTTAAAAAAGAAGAATGACAAAAAAAATATCGAAAAGACTTAGAACACCTCCTTGTTACACGGTACAGCTCCTGACTCGCAGAGAAGGCCAACAGCTTTCTCAAACATTTTCTTGTGATTCGTCAATATGTCAGTTGGCACCGAAGGCAATGATGCTGGCTTCCCATGCACTTAAGAAAAACGCGAACGTGACGTTGCTTTTTGGTCTGTCGATGTCAGCTCTTCCTATCATACTGAACACCCTCCTTGAGCCTGGCCCCCGCATCTTGCAACTCTTTACGGAACGTTAGAGGATGCTCGTTGTCAGAGTGAACTCGAAGAGCCGTGAAGCAGGACTGGTCAGGCGAGAGACTGTTGCCATGAATGTGACAGAGGTGGAAGGCCTCACGGACATACTTGAACTCCTACAGTCGGCGGTCGATCTCGAACTGAGAATTCCTGGTGACAGTGGCGATACATCCTCGTTAATGTCCATGTTGGTGGTGGCGGGGTTGTTGGTACTTGATATATATGTTCCAGGTGGTTTTGGATAGGTGAGAGGGAGACAATGGGCTGTAGGTCTGTTATGTTAAAAATGTAACGAAGAAGGAGAATCAAACTAGGCCTATGCATTATTGACACGTTTGAAAATGTATTGAGATTTATTTTCAGAGATACAAAAGGCTGAACATTCTATCTCGGTTCGGGGACAAAAAAAAATCGCAAGGAAAGTATGAATCCAAATAACTTATTCTCTCTCTCTCTCTCTCCATCACTTGCGACTTCTGGTGAGGGTAGCGGCGAGCTCCTTGCGAATATCTGAAATTTTGTCCTCAAGCTCGGCCGCCATATCGTTCAAGTCATCTCGGTATTCCCGAATCTTGGCAGATCTAATCCAAGGTTGTTGAACACGAAGCGTTGTTGGCGGACACCCACGTCGATTATGTCCTCATTCTAATTGGCACTCAGATTTGCGTATGTGTTGTGAACATCCTTGGACTCATCCAGCTTGCGCAGCGTCTCGTCCTGTAGGATTTGGACGATGGTCGACCTGGTTGATGGCATTATAAGTGCCGGTCGAACTGGCGGTAGTAGGGGTGGTAAATTTGGGGGTCGATTTGTCTGCAGGTGTCTGGCTCATGGTGGCGGGTGGATCTTTAGGTGTGTGAATGAGCGTGGCGAGGAAAAGAATGAGGCACCTCAAAAAAAGTGTGGAGAATGGATCACGAGTTGTGTGAGTGATGTCCAAATAGAAATGTCATTGATTTGTCGAGTGATCAAAAAATGGTCTTGTTCGAGAGAAGGGGATACAAAGGTGATCAGAAAGCGAAACGATCAGAGGTAAGGAAAACGAGCGCTAGTTAAGGACGCGCTACACTTAGGACGTGTACACTGTATACTTACATTACATAGGCCTCCGCTCCCTTCATGCCAGATCCTTTCCTACTAGAAAATACTCATTTCTTCCCTCTTCAATACCAGCCCTCTGTCACTTTCCCCTTGGGCATGTTTTCTCTCTCTTCCTCATTCATTAACCTTCTCCTTTCTAAACTTTTTAAAAAAACACCTTAGCACTTACTCTCCCCATAATCAACGTACAGTGCTGTTCAAGTCAACCACTCTGGCCCTCACCCTCGCTCTCAGTCAAGGGCCCAACACGAGAAGAATTCACGAATGACAACGACTTCTCCATCCAGTCCACCATGGGCCTAGAAGGCTGTTTAAATAAAGGAACCTGGAACCTCATCGATTACGTGCCTTTCTGCTTGTCTTTTGGCGGGAAATGTAATGGCAGCAAGTATAAATGTTGTTGTAATCTTTCCTGTTATGGTGCCTTGGACACATTCTTGGAACCCCCCTGGGTATGCACAAAAGTGAGCAGGTTCCCGTCGATACATCTTCCTCGAACCCGCGGGCCTTTATAAAAGACAATAACAAAGCATCTAACTGCCTTCCTATTAACAAACCCTTCCTCACATATGCTTGCGGACAACACAATTCAAATACACTGGTTTTCGAACGTCTATCTTTTGGTTGTTTTGAGGGAGACGAAGGAAGGAGAAAGAGAAGACATCGCGAAAGTGAAAGGGCAGGAACAAAGTTGGCCGACAAAGAATAACACGCACAGGACAACGAAGTCCCAAGGCTCATTTTTATTCAGGAGTCTCGCAGTGTCAGAGCACAAAAGAGACTAAACCCCTAGGTGTGTGCATGCTCACGTGTGTGCGCACGGCAAATGCAAAGAGCCTGCGTCCTTCCTCCCCCTCTCACTCACTTGTGACCCCCAATGGCAATAGCAATATCTCTCAGCTCCTGTCGAATCTCCTTGATCTCACTCTCGAGCCTAACCACCGCTTGCTGCAATCGATCCCGATAGTTCCAAGGCATCTCCGACATATGCCAGCACTGATGGACAACGTACCCGTGTTGGCGGATGGCAAACGCCTCAAAGTTCTTCTGGGCGTCCCAGTGGGCCGTCAGGTAGGCGTAGGCGCTGTGGACATCCTGGAGCTGGTCCAACTTGCGTTGCATTTCTCCCTTTATGCAGCCGATGATGGCAGCCTCATCGGATGTTTGAGACTTGGAGGCGTCACCTGTGGTGCAGGTGACGGTGGTAGAGCTATAGCTAGAGGACGGCTCGGGTTGTGTGAGGGGCTGCGGGTTCATTGTTGTGGTGGTAGTTGGTTTGTCTTGTTGTCCGGCTTTCCGAGGTGATGACCTGCAAGAGAGGTTGAGTGCGGTGTTGCGTGTGAGTGTGCGTGCGTTGAGAGTGAGCGAGTGGGTGATTGAGGAGTATGGTGAGTAGGGGAAAAAAAAGAAATGAAAAATGGGTACGTGCTCCTTAGGAGGGGTACAAAAAATCGTCAGTCTTCTGATTGTCGCTTTTGCTGCATCTCTACCATGTGATATCATTAGTGTGGTGGTCTGAGGGGCTGAGACGCCTGTGTCGAAGTGTCATGGGAGATACCGAGAGGCGAAGGAAAAACTGTCCCTTCTTACGAAAGCGCGGACGACCCAGTGTTTGGGTCGCTCATGGGAAGGAAAAAAGGACGTATTGGTGTGTGTGTGTGTGTGTGTGTATAGGTGTGTGTAGGTGTGTAGATGTGTAGATGTGTGTAGATGTGTGTATGTGTGTATTTAACTCAATAGATGTATAAAAAGGAAAACGACCGTGAACTCTGACACTTTCGACGCTGCTCGGATATCAAGAAAGAAAGGTGCTGTTCTTTCTGAACTCGAGCAGGCTTCTTCTAACTTGGCTTAAAGGGTTTTCAAGCCACCGACAATTTCTCTCTTCAGCAACAGACTACAAGATTTTTTAAATTACCATAAAGATGCAGTTGAGAGTACAAATGCCTTAGATGATCACATACAAGAACTACTCTCCTTAATCTTGTAGCGAGGGATACAGTTTAATAGTGGGTACACACATTCAAGAGACTGGTGTGCGAAAAATACGAAGACTTTGTTGTTTGAAGAATATCATGGTGTTTAGTAGGATAGTTAAACAAGAAATGTTACAATGGTTGTTTTCATGCTTGATATCATACATACATTCTCATCTAATGGTCGCTGTGGATATTGTCGAGATCTACAGAGATGTAACAAACACCATATAATAATTTGGATGTGAAAGGCCTCCTGGGACAATATCCTGCAGGCATTCAGGAACGTGGTTCAAGTTCACAATAAGACGAGAAGGAATGGAGAGAGTAAAATAACAGCATACTAAAGACTAACATCTATCGCTTGCTGAAACGAACGGGCCGTGTATAGTCTTGAAATTCGCAGGGTTGCCGGCGTACCGAACACCATCTTGGATGTAGTCGTGAATAGCCCAACAGTTGAAAAAGAGATCACCTCACTCCAGGTCCAACAGGCAGCATTACACCCAGTGCCACCGCAGGACGGCAGCGCGATAAAAGTTGAGGCTGCATCCCAGGATGTCGTTTCAACAACCAGAACTATGTCGACGCTTATTACTGCGACTGCTACATCCACGCCCAACTCAACGTCCTCACTCAGTGCCCTTTCAACTCGCGCGGACGATCATCAGTGCTAGTGAAGGGGACAAAGACGCCCAGGTCGCGCTTGGCGACATGTATAGGGATGGCAAGGGGGTTGCGCAAGACGACCAGGCCGCCTTGGATTGGTACTTCAAAGCCATCGAGCAAGGAGACGCAGCTGTACAGCAGAGAGTAAGCGCCCTCTACGAAGAAGGATTCGATGTCCCGAGGAACCACTCAATAGCTATGGATTGGTACCTCAAGGCCGCCGCACAGGGATACGATATCGCTCAAGATAGCATCGAAGTTCTCTACAACTTCGGTCAAGGTATTCCTCGGGACTATGGACGAGCTATGCGACCCCTCCATGTGCAGAGGATATAAAAAAGCATATAAAAAATATCCAAAGCCCAAGGAACGGAGCGTTGACTTCCATAGCTGACATATCTCTTCATAGTGGGCAACAGAACACAGAATAAAATAGCAATAGACAGCACAGAATTTTTAAAATGTAATCTCTCCCCTGTATTTCGCCCCAAAGATACAGTTGAGAGTACAAGTGCTTTAGATGATCACATACAAGAACTACTCTGCTGAATCTTGCAGTGAAGGGTACAGTTTAATAGTAGATGGAGACATTCAAGAGATTGGTGTGCAAAAAATAAGAAGACTTTGTTGTTTGAAGAATATCATGGTGTTTAGTAGGATAGTTAAACAAAAAATGTTACAATGGTTGTCTTACATGCTTGGTATCATATATACATTCTCATCTCATAGTCGCTATGGATATCGTCGAGATCTACAGAGATGTAACAAACACCATATGATAATTTGGACGTGAAAGGCGTCCTATGGACTGGTATCTCAAGGCCGCTGATCAAGGATATGCTCTCTCTCAATACAGCATTGGGTGTCTCTACAGGAACGGCGAAGGTGTTCCCCAAGATTACGCACTGGCGATGGAATGGTTCCTCAAGGCAGCCAATCAAGGTGATTCTTTTGCTCAAAACAACATCGGCCTTCTCTGCAACCATGGTCGAGGTGTTCCTCTGGATTACGCGCAGGCGATGGACTGGTTCCTCAAGGCTGCCAAGCAAGGGAACGACGTTGCTCAATTCAACATCGGCCTATGTTATATCAACGGGCAAGGTGTTCCACAGGATTATACAAAGGCCGCGTGGTGGTTCTCTAAGGCTGCTCACCGAGGACACGATTACGCCAAGATAGTATTGGAGGCTTTGCAGGGAATTGGCGTTGTTGTGAATTAAAAAATAAAGTATGGAAGTAAATAATCCATGACGATTCATCGAATTCCGGTGCGAGAGTGAAAAGAGTGCAACAGTTATATCACTCATTACTCTAATCATTCGAATGCAGACTTATCTGCTATTTTCATCATCAGGAAATATTCCTCCTACTACTCTGTTTCTTTCTCCTCCCTTCCAAGAACCAATGTCTACCACGCCTCACACTCCTTGTTAGGTTTCATAGGCACACCCGCCTCATACTTGAATGCTCTGGCGAAATCAGGCGAGTTCTGGGTGGCGCTGTTGATTCGCCATTGGGGAGGCGAATGGGTGTGTGGTTGACGAGGTCTACAAGTGACCATGGTGTCATCACAGTACACCACAGGCGGCCATAGGAGATGAAGAAGAGTTGTTCCGAGGGCTTATCGTTTGATATTCTTGACCAGAGCTTGTTCAAAGTGGTGATAGGGTGAGGGACGATCAACTGGAAAGGGGAGATCCCAACTGGGGGCAGTGGATTGCTGAAGGGAGTTTTCGTCGGTTCAAAATAAATAAAAAGGGTCACACACACACACACACACACACACATGTGCACATGGTACCAAAGACAATGGGAGGCAACTTCCTCATGCTTTGTATACCAGTCAGCCACTTGTTGATAAGCGCAAACGTATCAAAGGTAAAAGTTCGGAACATTAAATAACAAACAGAACATAATCAGAAGCAGAGTTGAAAGCAGAAACAGAAACAGAAGACAATGAAAAAAGTACTGGGGAAAAAAGGATTTATTGTAGAATGGCTTATTTGCTAATTAATACTGGCTTGCGGCTTGGGGTCCTTGATGGCTGGAAGCCTGGGGCTCCTGATGGCTGGAGGCCAGGTGCCTTGGATGGCTGGAGACTTGGGGTCCTTGATGGCTAGAGGCCTGTAGACGGGCACTTGCCGCTTGCCCGATTTGCCGCTACCGACTTGCCGCTGGGCCGACCGGGTGAGAGAGGGGGTCGTGCCACGTTCCACCCTTGGCTGCCGGGCCCCGCGTCCACCTCAGGTTGCCAGGCTTATACGAGAGCCAGCTTCGTCCTGCTCTGGAGCGCACACCTTTACCATTTGTTCGTTACATGTGACATCAACCTCCTACCTGATCCTTGCCACCATCGGCGGCTCCAGTTCCCTACGGTACCTCTCTCGCCTTGTCCTCTGTCCTTTTCTCGTTGGCGTAAGGGCTACACACCTCCACTCCTAGAACCATTCCTCAACGTCAACCGCTTTGCCCTTTTTCCTCATCACCCATTCGCCTCTGCCATTCGCTTTGCCATTCGCCAGTCCTGTTTCCAATCCTGTTTCCAGTCCTGTTTCCAGTCCTGTTTCCAGTCCTGTTTCCAGTCCTGTTGCCCTCCTGCCACCCTCTTGTCCTCCCTACCCTCCCCACCCACCCTTCCCTTCCCCTCTCCCCCTCTTGTTCCCTTCCTGCCACCCTCTTATTAGGCAAATGGCGAAACGAATGGCAAATGCAAATGAGCAATGAAGAAAAAAAAAGCAAAGAAGGACAGAATGGTTCTAGGCAAGCCCAGACCCAACGAGCCAAAAGGACTAGAAGTACAAGGGGGGGTACCTCGGAACTGGGCGGCCTGCGGGACAAGTCCAGTGGGGGAGTCACGAACGAACAAAATGGAAGGCGGTCTCAACAGAGGGACAAAGCGGTCTCTCGCTTATACCTGGCAACGGAGGCAAACACGACACCTGACAACCTGGGGGCAAAACGCGGCACCTTGCTTGACCTCAACTCGAGGGGTACCTGAAAATACAAGGAGAGGCGGTGCAGCGTCTTAGTATTGAAAGTGGGGATAGGTATGGGAGAGTGGGGATGGGTATGGGAGAGTGGTGGGTATGGTAGAGTGGGGATGGGTATGGGAGAGTGGTGGGTATGGTAGGGTGGGGGTGGGTATGGGAGAGTGGGAATGGTAGAGTGGGGATGGGGATGGTTCACAAGAAGACAAACAAGAAAATAGAGAACTTACCGGTCGACATGGGCAAGGGAGGAGGGGAGCGGTGAGGAAAGAAAGAAAGAAAAAAAGAAAGAAGAAAGATGAAGGAGTATTTATATGGAAGGAGAATGTGACGCGTGGGAGCCTTGGCAATAGCACAAGGCAAAACATGACGACCAATGGGCGTGCGCCCTCCCACACTCTTTGCCCTTGCTGTTTGCCACTCGATTGTTTTCTCTGTCGCTCCCACGCTCACTCTTCCCTCGTCTCGTTACTGTCTTTTTTTAATCCTCCAGCGCCTTTGGCTCCAACGCCCTCCGTTCGACTTGACTTCCGTTTGTTTCTCATCATCAGTGCGACCGACAACCCTCTGACCTTGTTCTGTCTTGTTGACGGAGAGGCAACCTATAACAAGACGAGGGCGGGCGAGAGGGAGAGCGAGACGAGTAGACGAAGAGAACGAGAGACGAGTGCATGAGGGAATGAAAGAGCAAGGAGCGAGTGCCATTTCGTGAGTGTGTTTTAATGTAAGAAGCCAGGCATTATCAAAGTGACAATGTGTAAAGCCATGCTTACTCCATGTAACAACGCCTACTTTAGCCATATCTCCTACTAATGATATGATGATCCCCCGTATGTTTTCTAATTTCAAGATAACTCTCAGTTTGCGAATCAATGCTCTCTCACCCAAGATTCATTTACAGCTTCGCCCTCTTTCTCCCTTATACCCTACTTTTCGCTCCACCAGTCGTGTCGATTTCATTGATCATCGTAACCACTTGGGCCTCCTCGTGACTCAATTTCTTTTGACTATACTCTACTTTTTTTCTTTCTTGTTCGTTGTTCATTTTCCCTTTGTTTCCCTCAGAAAAACCATTCTCTCTACCCTGTTTCTCTCTCTCTCTTCTCTCTTTCTCTCTTCACTCTCCTTCTTTCGTTGTCCCTTTCCCACATCACTTTTGCCACAACCCTCTCTCTTTTTAAATGAAGAAAACAAGGGTCGCCCTTGCTTGATCACCTCTCCTTGTTCAACAGCGTCAACATATACATTCGCTTTCTTCGACAGCTTGCTTGATGCAACCCCCCCCCCCCCCCCCCCCCCGATCTCGAGCTCTCTTTGCCAAAGGTACCTTTCTTTGGTTTGACATATCAAGTACCATGGGCCACATTCTTTTTTTCTGTATGAATGCGCGACAATTGATTGAAATCGTGTACTACGCGTGCGTTGAAAAGAGAATGAAGGGGGGGGGAGGGGGTGAAACACTGTTTTCTTTGCTCAACAACATCGTTTTCATCTGTTTTTTACCCCCCCTGACGATTTCCATTGCTCGCAATTTCCTATTGTTACCTTACCTCCCTCATATCTTCCAGAAACACCAGCAGGGCTTAATTTTCTTCGACGGGAAAGAAATTAATCTCACAAACAAGAACGTGTTCAGGTGTATTTGTATTGACCTGGGAGTATGATGTTTGAGATACTGTAGTGTCAATCCCTGGAGCTTCATCGACGGCCAACCCTCCTGCTTCAAGAGTGGCGAAGGCTGTTGATCATGGCAGAATATTCAATTGCTGTCCTGGACTCGAATGTTCGGCCGTCCGGCAGACCTGTTTTGATCCGCTGACGCGTAGAGAAGGAGCGAGAGATGAAGGAAGGAAGGAAGGAAGGAAGGGGCAGGATATCGAAAATGTAGAGGTGGGACATGGAATGGACAGAGGACGACTATGGAAATGAGCGCCATTTTTCTTGGTATTTTGTGTTGGAAATGTTTATTTCTGGGAGAATGAGAATGCGGGAAGGAATGGCGGTGAAAGGGGTTGTAGAGACGCGGTGTTTTCTTTCTCTCTATCGTCTAACTTGATGGATGGGTGGGGGTGGAGATACGAGGAGTTTTTGTAAGGGGAGGAGGAGGGAAACACAATAATGAAAGGTAGTGATGAGAATGTGTAAAAATAACGAGATACTGGAAAAAGAGAGGAGGGGGAGGGAAGAAGAGTTCCAGGGACGATTGAAGCACATGTGCGGTAAAATGAAGGGAAGGCTAGAATAATAATGAAAATAGAGAACTAGCGATAGCTACTTCTAACAAGCTACACTCATGATGGGGGGAAAGGGCGCTGTTGTTGATACATGTGGGGTGGAGGCTGTTGCTGCTGGGGTGGTTGACCACCCATAGGATACGCGTATCCTTGCTGTTGCTGTTGCTGCTGCTGCGACCATTGTTGCTGCTGTTGTTGCTGCTGCTGCAAGAACATCTGTTGTTGTTGATGGTGATGCATTTGCTGCTGCTGCATCTGCTGTTGATGAACAGACATACCAAGCGGTGACTGTAATGAAGTAGGAGCTGTCATCACAATACTACCACCGCTCGCATTCGCACCTCCAACGCCAACAATCCCACCAGCCGAAGATGGTCCCAACACTACGGGCACCGATCCTATTAAGGGAGTCCCAGGGGTCGCAGGCGTCGCAGGCGTGCCAGGCCGTGAAAGAGTCTGGAAAGTAGCTCCGCCGCCAGGTCCATTATTGGCGATCACTGGTGTCGATGTCCGAGGCCAAGGAGAAGGGAACTGACCAGGGGTGGGCTTCCAGTTGTTCTTTCTTCCCTCGTTATAAATATCCTCTAGAACTTCCTGGAAAAGACCGTTTTCCTTGAGCTCGAGATACTTTTTGTAGAGTGCCAATGCTGTGCGGGCATCCTCGATCGAGTTGTGTGTCTCTGATTGAATGTCCTGGTGCAGCAGATACCAAACCAAGAACCTCAATGAGATTTTCCTATAAGTTATGATGATGGAGGGGAAACCGAGTCAGAAAGTGCACGCAAATCCATCACCATAGTGCTGATATCACAATGCGCGTTGCTTCACCTTTGACGGTTCTTGATGTGGAAAATATCGACCGTGTCCTTGACTTGTTCAGGCGGAACCAAGATATCTATCAAAACGCATGTCAAATCTCAATTAGCCTAGGTTCGCAACAGTAACACGCCCTATCCTTCTCACAAGACAAGGCAACACAGGCTCACACACTTACTGATGATACGGAAATCTTGGCGCAGACCGTGTCCAACAAAGATACACCCCATGTCGACAAGGACTCGAAGACGCTTGTACGCCACCTTCAAAGGTACCAACGTATGCTTGGACTTTCCCGGATCCAGATCGCCGGGTTGAATGCCAGAGTACTCGGTCAAATAATCCACGACAGGCTCAGAGGTTGCAATGTAGTCGTCAATAAAAGGTACGTACTCCAGAGGACCTTCATCGCCGCGAAGAACAGACACCCTTGCCAGACTCATCCTTGGCGGGCGGAGTAGCGACTTTGTACCATCACTCCGAATCTCTGTCTCCTCCTATAAAATTAAAAGGAACACCTTTTAGTTAGTAAATAGTTGGGAAAAGACGACATGAACCCTTGTGGAGGAATATCGCAGCAGAACACTTACTCGGCTGAGCGCTACGAACTCTGTGTCGATCGCGATCAACATCTTTTCGTCTGGCTTGATCTCCTCTGGCCTTAGCAGCTGGTAGAACATATAGTTGGGGTCTCGATGTCTAATTGGGGAGCGCGTAGTTGAACAGAGTGGGTACGGTCAGGAGGTATTCGCGACAAACAAACGCTCAAACGATTCAAGTCATACTTTGAGATGGAAAGGTCCATGTGAAGAATGCTGGTATCTGGGCCTTCAGGTGTCTCCGAGATCATAGGTGGGGGACCATTATTGATCTTGGTATAATATAGGATTGAAGGTAACTATTTCATTCAAAAGGTGATGTGCCCACTGTTAGTTTCGAGTTCTATTCAAACCGCTTCCAGGAGTCAGTCAACGGTTTCCTACGAGTGCTTCATCCTACCTTCCAAGAGTTGGGAAACTGCGAGATTTCGCCTTCTTGCACATTTTTGACCAAAAAGTCGTTGAAAATGTACCAAGGCGACTGCTCAGAAATCTCAGGATCGTTATCAGATATGACTAATGGAAAAAGAGGGGAAAAAGAGGAGTTGGTTTAGTAACGTATATCCACAAGGGAAATATCGGTAGCAAAGGACATATAATGCTGCCAATAGCCATACACCTGACCTGTGGGTTACCTTTGATGTGGGAAACGAGATGGGGGACATCACCGATTGTCTGGACCTGACTGACGACAGCCTATATGATGAAAAAGAGGAGTAAGTGTCAAAATATATTTTGCTTGCATACGTTGCGTTGTATGATCCGATGGTAGAAGTTAAGAGAACACTTACAGTGAGTTCATATTCTGCATTCAAGGGGAAGTCGCCAGTTTCGCGTGCTCCACTCTCAAACACTTGGACATTCTTGTCATCCACGCCCAACGAGAACCTAGTAACGAAATAGCAAGAGTCGACGTTAGAAAAGTCGACGACTGGTTGAGTGTTTCTATTCCAAGTATACTGCTGGCGAGCCACGTGTCGTACCTGAGAGGCAGCCAATCGGCGCCCTTGCCATGGTCGTCCAAAAACATGCCCGAGGAAGCAGTCGGCTGCTCCTTCGAGTTGATGGCTGTGTTGATGCTGAGAACCAAAGGAAGATCCTGGAGAGTTTTGCGACTGGTCGTTGGTTGGTACTGCTGGCACTGTGTGCACCATACCCGGTTGTGTGACTCTCTCCAGATGGACGCCTTCAAGACATCTGCAAACGACATAGGATGCTGCTGTTCCTTGGCCTTATGGTGATGGTGGTTCTTGGACGACTGGTGTGCGTTTGTTGGCGCAGGCTGATAGTAACAGGGGAAGAGGGTGCCGAAAGAATTTTGATCAGTGAACCAAATCTCATGTGGCACTATGTGTCACTTGAGTGAAAAATCTCTTGCAACGGATCAATTAACTTGAAACTTACGGGCTTGGGCCACATCAGATCAAGAACAAAGGGGTACGTGATCCGTTCTTCCTCGAGTCCACAATGTCCACAGATGTTAGTATTGGCCGTTTTCATTCCGAAAACCCGCTGAATGGGAGAAGTCGCCGATCCCGATGGGGTGTTGAGCCCTGCTGCTGCCGAGGTTCTGTCCAAACTGCATTCCTGATGAAGTTGCTCCAGCACAAAGCGGTTGAAGTTCTGGATCAAGGATGAGTACATTGTCTTGCTGTCGGGCTCATCAGGTTCAAACAGGCCAAGTGCAGATGCTATTTGATATTAAAGAGTGAGTCACAACAAAAGGGTCAATATTTGACCTGCTTTCAATTTCCTGATCTTGACGCACACGATTCTAGCATGCTGCTATTACCTTGTGGAATGGTGCTAAAGGCGCGCAAAAAGTTACGGGCTTGGCAGTTTTGTCCATTGGCATCCTCCAGCATCCGGAACAAGAATCCAAGTTCGCATGTCAGACAGTTCTCGCGAGGACATGTTTGGCCGATGTGAGCCTTGGCCAAGGTCCTGAGTAGAGGTGTGAAGAACAAGACCTGTAGAAGAGCGTTGCAGTACGAGTTGGCAATATGCGTCTCCAGACCTCCAAATTGCGTTTTGTTGTAGAACCTGTTCGCCAGAATGAAAAAAAAACAACAACATATGATCAGTTATACATTACGACGAGTGACAATGCTTATCCAAGGAATGCAGACAAATCAAAGAAAACTTACCCAAAGTCAAAATCTTCGACACCAAACTTGCTGTACTTGATTTCGACGCGCTTGTAGTACTTTGGCACGATTCCAGTAGCAAGATCCACATCGGCATCATCCTGATCCTGAGCCACCGCCATCGATCCTTTCCTCTTGCCAAAGTACAACTCCTTCTGCTGCTCGCTCCTGAACTTTGGCGTATCCCGCAAGTTGACCTTGGGCAGAGATGGTGCCTGGTTACGCAATCTGAGGCCAGGGTTGGGTGCATATCCAACAAAGTCAATCATTTTCATGTTGTCCAAGATGACTGAGGGGATCGGTTGTGGCTTTCGTCCGACAGGGAAGATGGTCTTGGCGGGCCATGCTGAGAGCAACTGTTCCGTGTAATAGGGCATCCCAATTGAGGACAGAGGGTCGTTATCGCCGACGGCGACGGTGGGTGGTACTGGCATTGTCGGAGCGTCGATTGGGTTGGAAAAGTGGTTCATCTGAGGTTCCTGTTTGTCGCCCCACATGTGTACTACGTTTGTCGCATCACCAAGCGCCACCATCTCGCCGCTGTACGAGATATCAAAGCAATTGACATAGCTCGACGTGTTGATCTATTCCAAAGTTCAATTGAATGGTTGTTAGTGCCATTATTCCAATGATTACAGTGAATGTAATATATGTTCTTGTTGTTGATGGTGTACCTGGTAGAACTGAATTCCGCTGGTGAGGTTTCCGACGTCGCACATCTGAAATTGTCCAGTCTGGGATGCAATGCACACAGTCGTCGAGAGCTTTGGGTGCATTTTGAGGAAGGAGGGTCCATTGGGGAACGGGATCGGCGCGAGCGATCGCATTGTACGCATGTCATAGACCTTGACCAGGGGATCGATGATCAAGGTGCCCTGTCGTTCCGAAAACCCGCAAGTGACAATCAAGTTTCCTGAAACGTCCAGATCCGAGATGGTACCAGTATGGGCTTGAATCCTGTGTTCCACTGCCATGGATCGTGGGTCGTGAAGGATCAAGTCTCCTCGGGTCGATCCGCATACTAGCAGTCGCGATTTCTTCATCACGACAATCTCTGAATCTGTCTCGACCTATGCGGTGAATGGTTTGCGTGGGTTGTCCCCAAGTTTGTGTGAATAATCATGCAGCGGGTGTTACTTCAACCGGCATTCTATGCCTGTAGAAAGTCTTTTGTAAAGAGAAAACGAGTGATAAAGTACCTTCTTGGTAACGATGCCTCGGATCATGTTGATGGACAGAATCTTATCCTGTTGTCCTGCCACAACAATCTCGGCATTGCCCATGAGTGCCATCGAGTGAAGGTCCTGTGCACTGTCATCACTGTATAATTCGACCCGTGTTCCACATATCCATGCAACAAAAGGGACAGAGATGGTTCATGGTATTAGTTTTGAAAAGTTCTCCACCATCATAGGATCAAACAGATCAGATAAATATTCAAAGGCGCAAATAATTGAGCAGAAGTGAACTACTTGCAGGAGGTTCCAGCTGGCAACGCCACGACGGTTGGAGAGATGGATACTATCCTTGCCGATCGAGACAATCCCACGATCGAGCACCATCATCTGCCGGACGGGGCCCTTGTGAGCCTTGAAACTCGAGTACCGTTGCAATCCTGCGCCATAGTATGACGATATGTACCCCTACGTATTTCATACAAAATAGCATTTGAAGGAATAAGAAACCAGGTCTGAAAATGTTTTCTCTTTCAACACAAACACATGAACAGTTGATTCTTCACACAAGGGTTATCTTCACGCAAAAGCATCAAGACAACACTGATGCTACTACAACTGACAACTGCGAGTTTGTAATTACATTTTCATTAGCGGCCCAGACGAGTTCGTGGTGGGGATCAAACTTGACGCTGGTCACTGGGATGGCTGGATCTGCGCCGGCGATGACATTAAGAGGCCTGAATGGAGTTTCGGCCATAATACTGTGAATGTGTTGAGGTTTTTTTTTTTTGTGTTTTTTGTGTTATGTTTTAGGGGTGGTTAGGGGATGGTGAGGAACTAATTGACATTTGGCGACGGCAAAGAGGGAGCTGAAGAAGGTTAGGGGTGGGGCGGGGTGTGTCGAAGTGCCAATGAGGAAGGGGGCAGAGGGACGCGTGTGTGGGTAGGTGAAAGAGGAAGAAGGAGGGATGAAAAAGAGAAAGGGTGAAGAAGGACTCGTTAATGCAATTTGAGAGAAGGGGAAAAAAAAGTGTCAGTGAGTGACAGAGTGAGAAGTGTGTGTTGGACTGTTGGGCACAGACTTGCTCCTTTTGCTCAGTTGAGTGCGTTGCAATTGGACAGGTAAATCTTCGTCACACACGCAAACACACACAGGCCGACACTTGTTTGGAATTATGGAAGGCAGTATGAAAAAATTGTTTGTGCAACCCGTGCGATTCACATCGTTCCTCTGCCATGACACCGTAACAACACTAACTATCAAATATGTTTTATCTCTTTCACTTCTTCTTCTTCTTGTTCTTCTGCCCTTGGTCATTACTACTCGACTGTCCAACACCCTCAGACTCGGACACCTCCGGCAAGCCCATCTTGGTCCTCAAGATCTGGTTCACAACCACAGGGTTAGCACGCCCTTTACTCTGCTTCATAATCTGGCCCACAAAGAACCCCAACACCCCCACATTCCCCTTCTGGACCGCCTTAACTTTATCCTGATACTGGGACATCATATCCTCGCACAGCTTATCCAATTCGTCATGGTTCTCCATCTGTTTCCATCCTTTTTCTTCTACGATTGCTTCTGCGTCGCGTAGGTCACCTTCGATCATTAGGTTGAGGATGGTCTTGCCGACTTTTGCGGATATCACGCCGCGGTCGACACAGTTGATGAGGGATTCGAGTTGGGGAGCTTTGACGACCTTTGGAGAGAACTTGATACCGCGCGTATTTAACCTTCCCAGCAGCTCATGGATTGTCCTATATTTCATCGTTAAATATAAAATATTTGTTAGAAACGCCTTCGTTGCCTTGTGGAGTAGTCATCAATTCGCAGCTCAACAAAGACTCACCAAGTGATGACACTCTTGGCCGAGGGTCCTTTCGACACCACACTCTCAAAGTACTCAACCATCCCATCCTCGCCCATCAGTGTCCGTGTCTCAATCATGCTCAAATCGTACTGGCTCATAATACGTTCCCTCTGCACATCCGGGAGTTCTGGAAGTTGCGCCTTCAGAGCACGGATCGTCGCCAAATCCAAAACTAGGCGTGGCAGATCGGGCTCTGGCATGTATCGGTAATCTGGTGCGGATTCCTTGCTTCTGATCCTGAATGTCGTTCCTGTGGAGACATCAAATCCTCTGGTTTCCTGTGTTACTGGTTCATTGGATTCGTATGCCTCGATCTGGCGCGCGATCTCCGCGTCTATATGTTTTCAAGATATGTAGCAATAAAGTGTGAGCGCCTTGGTGTGGTTGCATGAAGTTGCTGTGGTGTTAATTACCACGCTTATTTACAGCAATGACGTTGTTTGACGCGTAACTTACCAATAGCGTCGACAACTGACTTAATACTGTTGAGGTTCTTCAACTCGCTGCGCTCTCCGTAAGCCTTCCCGACTTCATGCACAGACACATTAACATCGCATCGCATGGATCCCTAGAATACCATGGACAACTAAACATTTAGACGTGTGCCACTTTCTCATTCAGCTCGCTCCCCGGTGTGCTTCTCGAATTCTCAAAAAGATCAATAATTACCTCGTCCATGTTTCCGTCAGAACTGTTGATAGCGCGCAAGAGCGCTTGCAATTTCTTGACCAAGATACCAGCCTCCTTGGACGACCGCAAATCAGGTTTGGTCACAATCTCCATCAGTCCAGTTCCGGCACGATTGAAATCCAATAAGGTAAGCCCCGGATAGACATCGTGAAGTGATTTTCCTGTATCCTGCTCCAGCTGCAGTTGCTCGATCCCGACAGTCAAGTGGTAATCCAGCCCGTCCAGCGGTGACAGCTCAATTTTGCCATTTTGCGCCAACGGTTCTAAATGAAAAAAAGTACACGAATACGTGAGTAAACGGCTTCTGTTTTTCAAACTAGCGTAGTCCAAAGTCATAAGTTGTTACCGTAGTGCTGGGTGATTTGGTATCCTTGGGGCAGATCTGGGTAGAAGTAGTGTTTGCGATCAAAAGACGATACTGGGTAAACATGGGCGTCCAGGGCAAGGGAGGTCTTGACGGCCAGATCCACACATTCCTGGCTCAATTGCTAAATCCATTGATATAAATAACAGATTTCTGTTAGATTTCAATCCAATGGCGATCGACCAACTAGCGATCAATGAGATGGTGTGTGATTGATTAATGAGTGATAACTGCAACAAAACTGATCAAAAGAGACGTTACGGGCAAGGTGCCGGGATAGGCAGCATCGATGAGGGTGACATGGGTATTGGTGGGTGCATTGAAAGACGTTTGGCCATCTGAGAATAACTTTGTGTTCGACTTTATCTGGGCGTGGATCTCGAGACCGATGATGGGTTCCCAGCGGCCCTTGACCAAGTTTCTTGTTGGCGGTGGTGCCGCGTGAACGGGGCGTTGTTGCTGTGGGTGGTGGAGACTGTGTGCTGTGGTTAGTGTTCTTGTCCCGCAGGGTTGTATCCTCTGTGTGTGGTTGTATGAGAGACGTCGTGTTCCTGCCGCCTGTTGTGCTCGGAGTAGCCATGGACGCATCATTATTGAGTGTCGCGTCGTTCGTGTGAATGTTGTCTGAGTGAGAGTTGATCAACTCTGTTGATTCCTCTCGGGTTGCCTTTTTACCCTTTCGGCTTGGTTATCGTTACACAGTCACACTTCTAAGCTATGTCTTTCATACAACGCAGAATACTTTCTCTGATATCAATAGGCGGCCAGTTGAGCAGCCAGTGCTGCAGATACCGTTGATGCTGTGTGATATGTCGTACCATACCATGCCAATGGCGTTGTATGGTAGAGTAGAGTATAGCGCTGAAGGCAGAGAAGGAGTCAAACATGATCCTCTCCTAACCCTCAGAACCAAGTCAACACCTTTATGAGGCTTTGATTGATTTTTTTCGTCTTTGCGTCTGTGTCTCAAAGACGCGCAAAAAATGGATAAACCCGCAGTCTCCCCTTTTTGCCTTTTTTCTTTCTTCTTTCCTGACACTCCCACATCTTTCCATCCCTCGCCACCTCCTATTCCCATCCTTGAAACGCCCTTCTTCACCTTACCACCTCACTACACACATCTCACACGCCCCTCACACACTTATTTCCCTTCACAAGACCGCAATCAGGACACAGCAATGTCCGCACCAAAAGACCTCGCCATTCAAACAACCCAACCCGTCAACAACAACAACAACAACAACAACAACAACAACGATGATGACGACGCCTCACAGGAGATGCCCCTCTCCCCCGCATCAGTCAAGAACTACGAAAAGAACAAGTCAAGACACTCAAAAAAGTCAAAAGACAACCAGCTCTTCTCCGAGGAGGACGACTCTGACGACTTTGACGTGGCCTCCTACGAGAGCGACAAAAAGTCAGACTCGGACTCAGACTCAGACGACGAAGAGGGAGCATTCAATGCCTCCCACCTCAACGCACGGCTAGAGGCCATGGACGGCACCACCAAACTCAAGACCCTTGCCGAGAAAAAGAAGGAGGAGGAGGAAGAAGAGGAAGACGATGAGGAAGACTCTTCGAACGATGATGATAACGACTCGGCGACCAACGTTCAACAGCTGGGTGAATCGGTTGCTGGTCTGAGACTGGGCACGGGTGATGGCAGTCTGACGAGCATCACTGAAGGCACAGTAACAGGAGCAGGAGGAGCTATCGCATCAGGAGCGCCAGGATCCAACAGAATGTCCATCCCCAGTATTGCCATGGAGGGAGAGTTCTATCAAGACCCTACTAGCAGCGGAAGCACTATCTCGCAAGGACAGGAAGAGCGTCTGCAGGAACCTGTCAAGCCGCACATTGCGCTTCCTTGCCTGGTCGAGACAGCCAAGAACCCTGCCCGGACTCGTATTACTTTGAAGTACTCTGGGAGCGACGTCCCCCACCCACACAACCATCCCGAGGACATGGAAAACAAGGCATCAACACGTGGACGCAAAAACTACATGGTCGCAACAGATCTGTCAGGAGAGAGTTGGCACGCCACCGAGTGGGCAATCACTACGCTGCTTCGGAACGGAGATGAAATGAACGTCGTCACCATCGTTGAGGATGACACAAAAGGTATGTACACTCTGCATTCGGTTTATCGTTTGTTTGTGTGAATCATCGTGTCGCAGACATCTATTTTTGATTATTTTGAAGAAAAAGACGGAAGGTCATGATCCATCTCACTTTACTCACCTTTTTCGCCTCCTTCTCGATGTGTCTATAGATAGTAAAGCGGTCAAGAAGGGGGTGCAAACAGAGATGCGAGAGGACGCGGAAAAGTTGACAAAGAACATTCACGAACAGCTGGAGCACACCTGTCTGAAGGACATTACTGTCATTATCCACATTATTGCCGCCACAAAGTCCATGGGAGCCAAAGAGCTCTTGGTCGAGATGGTACGCATAAGGCATTTTCTTATTTTCTATTGAAAAAAAGTGAGAGTCGATTGCCCTTTTGCTTATGTACTCACCTTGCTTACCTATGTGTGCACAACATTAGATTGACGACTTGGAGGACCTGTCTACGGTTATTGTCGGATCCCGCGGTCGCGGCGCCATCAAAGGGTGCGTATCTGATGTCTGCGCTCAAGCAAGGATTGGCATGCAACAACTAGCAATAGATGACTTTTCCTAACTTTTTCTTCTTATAACCATTGTAATACTCCTCGTAGATTGCTACTGGGATCGATCAGTAACTTTTTGGTTCACAACTCGTCTGTGCCAGTGATGGTGGTGCGTGCACCTAAGAAGCCCAAGGGTAAGAAGAAGGCGAGAAGGGGACGCCCTCAGGATCAGACACGAGCCGTAAGGGAGGCCAACCTGAAATACGAACAGGCCTTTGCTGACGCATCGTAGGTCTTGTTCTTTGGGTTCTTCAAATGTAATGTCAAGTAATAAAACAACAAAGAAGTACCAGCATGACGCCTTTGTCTGACCTGCTCGCTTCCCACTCAGAAAAAGTGGGGCAGTCTGTCCAGTCTTAAGTGGGGCAGTCTGTCCAGTCTTAAGTGGGGAGAAGAGACGCCACCAACCTTGCGCTACTTTACTTTCGTTGTTGCCTTTCAGAGAATCTGCCTTTCAGACAAGTCACGTGTACCAGATCAGGTCCACCAATTGAACAATCGAGCAAACAGAGTGCCCCTTTGTTCAACTCTTTTCTTCCTCTCTTTCACTTTTTTGTAACCATGCCCCAGCAATGAGCACTCATGATGCCCTCCACTCTTTCGACATCCACAACGACCTCCTCGGGCGCAACTCTCTCGACTCCGTCTTTCAACCTGGCATCATCAACAACAACAACAACAACAACAACAACAACAACAACAACAACAACAGCAATAGCAAGTGGACTAAACGAATTCTCTTGACTGGAGGTGCAGGGTTCATGTAAGTCTGCTACCTGTTTGTTTACTTTTTATCGTTGTTATCAGTCGAAAGATAAAGGCATTGTTCTCTAACTCCAAATGATTCAACTGAACCGTTAATTACCCTATTAGTGGCTCGGTGCTGGTCAGAAAGCTGGTGCTGAACTACCCAGAGTACTTGATCGTCGTCGTTGATAAGCTGGATTACTGTAGTTCTCTCAACAACCTCCGCCCTTTCCTTGCCCTCCTCAACGAACATGGAGAAGAAATCGATCAGGACACTGTATCCTCATCCTCACCTTCATCCCCGTCGACAACAACAACAACAACAACAACAACAACAGAGATACCATGGACACAATCGTCTGACACCTTGAATCCCTCCGACGATACCGACGAGTTCGATCCACGCAAGGGCAACACCAGATCCAACCCCTTGTACCCAAACTTTGTGTTTTTGGAGGGAGATATTACGGACGTTGCGTTTATCGAGTCGACGATGGTCGAGTACAGGATTAATACGATCTTGCATTTGGCTGCGCAGACGCATGTTGACAAGTCGTTTGGGCAGTCGATTGAGTTTACTCAGAATAATGTCTTGGGAACTCATGTCTTACTTGAGGCAGCTAGGAAGCATTTTGTACCTTCTTCCCGTAAGAATGGTGGTAAAAATGGACAGGATCAGAGTCAGGCACACAGAAACGGTGACGGTGACGAAGTGGAGAATCGGTTTGTGTTTGTCTCGACGGATGAGGTCTATGGCGAATGTCGTCTTGGTCAGGTACGTCCTTCTTTTTTTCTTGTGCCTATGGGCTGAAACTATATTTAATTTCTCCACTCACAAGCAAGCAATTAGGACAGAACTCCAATTAATTTTTGCGGCGTTCCCTCCCTCTCTCTCTATTATCTCAAAATAGCCAGACTGCAAGGAAGACGGCCTATTGGCGCCAAGCAACCCGTACTCGGCCACCAAGGCTGCTGCAGAATGTATGGTCCAGGCTTATCACAAGTCGTTCAAGATCCCTATTATTATCACACGGAGCAATAACGTTTATGGACCCTTTCAGTATCCCGAGAAGATCTTTCCAAAGTTTATCATGCACTTGCTTTACCCGGACTCGTACAAGACCAAGTCAGGATCAGGATTGACAGAGGTGGACGGTGGGGAATTGTCGGAGGGGCACTGTTACATCCATGGATCGGGACAACATTCACGGACGTACCTGTATGTGGCGGATGCTGCGAATGCGCTAGATGTGATCTTGCACCGGGGACTTATAGGCGAGGTCTACAATATTGGTGCGGGGCATGAGTTGAGTAATATCGAGTTGGCCCAGAACCTGATCCATCGCTTGGTTGTTGAGCCCTTACCGTCGTCACCACTGCGCTTTAGGAATGGGATTACAGGAAACGGAAGAGGATCGAATGGATATGTACAGGAACCAGAGTGGTCTATTGTTAAGAGACAGGAACGGGCGAGCCATCACCAGCGCGAGTGTCGGACGTGTATTGACCGGATTGTGTTTGTGGAGGACCGGGCGTTCAATGATCAGCGGTATGCTGTTGATTCGACCAAGCTTGTTGGGCTTGGCTGGGCACCAACGGTAGACTACGAACAGGGCATCGTCAATACCAGTAAGGCTTGGATCAATTGAAATCGACTTTTTTGTTGTTCTAATTGATGTCTTTTGGTCACCTAACATATGTGTTGTTTTTTCTTTTACTAATAGTCGAGTGGTTCAGGAACAATGGAAAGTGGTGGTGGGGCGATATCCATGGGGCGCTGTACCCTCACTCTGTGCGGCGGTCCACCTCTGAGCACGAGCACGTTGTCCACCCTTCCTCCAAGAAATAAATTATCATTAGTATTGAAGGGGGCCAATGTTTGTGGACCATGTTTTTCTCATATGAGCGTGACGAGCATTTCCTTGTCGCGCTCTGGTTATTTCTGACCCAGCGGTGCCTGTGCAATTGCCACACCTCTTTCTCTTTCTCGCTCTTTTCTTGTCCCTGCACAGGGAGGATGGACCCACAGCAGGACAACCTCTCTTCCCCCATTGGCGTCACTTCCACACACCAGCCCAAGGCCCAAGAACAACAAGCCTCTTTTATTCCAACAGGACCAACTGCTCCCATGGTCGAGCAGGACTCTTCCATCCCTCTTCATCCCTTCAACAATCACGACGACGATCAACCAGAACAACAACACGATCAACTCATCATGGACAACAATAACAATGCACCAGGCACATCCCTCCAGCATCAGCAGCAAGGCGAACAACAGCAACAGCAGCAATTACCCCAACAACCTCAACCTCAACTCCAGTCCCAGCCCCAACGCAAAACCAACAACCCAAGAACCCACCTCCGCCCCCTACCCACAGCCTACAAAATTCAACTCCACCTCCGAAAAGGTGAACCCCTCGAACGCCGCCGCCTCACCCACGGACTCCCCGACCCAGACCCCTACCCACACGTCCGCGATCAAGACTCTTACGTCATCCTCCGCGAACGAATATCTGCTCATGTAACACGACACCCAGACCTGTTCTGGCCCGAGGATGGGATTCCGTATATCAAGCCTGCGGAAAGTGTGCCTCAAAAGTACTATCAGCAGATGACGGTGGAGAATTTTGAGGAGCAAATGGCGAAGGCTTGGAGGATGGAGGCGAAGCGGTTGGGGGATGAGGAGTTGATTGTGTTAAATATTTTTGTGTATTTGAAGGAGAGGGAGCCAAAGGAACCGGGGCCGCCTGGACGGCCGCCGGGACGGCCGCCGGGTAGAGGTGCGGCGAAGGTTGCTGGTGCTGTTACTGCTGCTTCAGGATCGGGCGCTGTTGCTGGTAGTGGTGCTATTGTTCGGTCACCTGGTGCACCACGAGGGCCGCGGATGAGACCTAGATTGGTAGATGGCACAGCAGGAGCTGAAACTGGAGCGGTTGGAACAGTAGTAGGCACCGTTCGACCGAGACCGTTGATGATTCCGGGAGGAACTGTACCAGGACCGGGAACAGGAACGGGGTTATTACCTCCAAGGCCGCCAATGCCAGGACCAAGACGACCAGGTAGACCGCCGCTGTCTCCTCATCTCCGTAGACGACCCCCACCGCCTGGATCACATGCAGCAGGAGGGGTAGGACCAGGAGGAGGTCCGGGACCTATACGGCGGGGGCCAGGTCGTCCGCCTTTTCGTCCGCCTTTTCGTCCGCCTCCGCCTGGTATGCAAGGGCCGAGAGTTCGACCCGCCACTGTTGATCAGGCCATCAGGAACAGGATCCTTACTCCTGGAGAGGCTGTTGTGGCAGCCATTAATTCTCCTGTTGTCACTGCACCAGCTTCGTCCTCTTCACCATCAGCCTCAACACCAGTAACAGGAACAGTAGCGTCAATAGCGGCGGTGGCAGGACCTTCTACGTCTTCTGCAGCATCGGCATCATCAGCGTCAGCAGTACCAACAAACATCCCACCAAACCCAACCCTGGTCCCGGCCGCATTACCGCCATCAGCTACACGAACACAAGCACCGCGAGCAGCATCTGCATTCGCGCGCCAACAGCACCACCGTCTCACCGCCATCCCTACTATCCACCCTCCATCTGCGCCAATCGATCAGGACCATGACATGGAAGATGTCAACAACAGCGACAATAACTTTGATAACCTGATGCAGGATGAATTCGACCAGCCTGGATTAGAGGAGTTACCATCGCAGCGGGCGTATGAATTTTATGCGTCATCTTCACCATCACCTCCTCCAGCGATAGCAGCGTCAACTTCGTCTTCAGCAACGTCGTCGTCGGCATCCATTCACACGTACTCAACTCGGCCGCATACTCTGGGCCCACAACCTCAACATCAAGCACAAACGGCACAGCCAGGACAGGCAGGAGGTGGAGATGATGGGGACTTCAAGTTGATCAATGTCAAGATCAATGGTCTTGTTGTCCCCATTATGTTTGATGTCAAGAGTTTGCGGGAAGCTATCTTCTCTTAACACGGCACAAGGCAGCGGGTCCTACCATGCCCCTTTTTTTTCTTCTTTTTCTTTGCGGGAAGTGGGCACGAAGACGGGCGGACAGGAAGAAAGCAACATACTCTCTAGCGTGCTTTTTTTTCATCTTTCTTCATTAGCGACAACCATCACCAAATAACTCCCAACCATTTTTACGCTTTTTTTGCTGCAGATAGGATAATAAACCCTTCTTTCCTTCCCGACCTTATGGATCGCGTTTTTTTTTTTTTTTTTTTTTTTTTACTTTGCCTGTTGAGCACCAGCATCGTATCATGTCTGGTGTGGCTTTAAAGTTTTGTACTAGCATCGCCACGCGACTAACGAAAGAAAACAACACACCCACCCTTTCCTAAATCAATACCTCACACACTCGGCCCCCATCCTTCCCCTTGCATTCCTCCTCCTCCCAACCAAAACTATAACTACACGTCGGTCGGTCGCTCGCCAGATCCCACACTTCTTGACAGGGTTTCATAGGACTCCCCTCAGGACACTTGAAACGCCTTCGCGAAATCGGGAGAAATTCTGGACAAACGCGGGTTGATACGCCACTCGTCTGGGGAGTGGGATGTTGTTGGGTATGGAGGGTGGGACTTGTGGATGTTTGTTGCGTGTTGAGGGTGGGTGGGGGGGGGGGGGGGGGGGGGGGGGGGATGTGTGGGATTAAGAGGGGAACTGCAAGGATGAGGAGAAATGAAAGCACCAGCCGCGCTGTTCTTCTCGTGGACGCGCTTGCACCCTTTTCCATGATGGCGCGTACCTGATTGGTCAATCCTTTAATCGATCAATCCGTTAACCGGTCAATTGGTTAATTCGGTCACAATGACAATTAATGTTTATTACGAGCTTGGGTTAAGGAGTGGTGCTGGCTCTGGAGCCTCCATAGTTCCAACTTTTCTTTGCCTTAGAATTTCAGGCTTTGTTGAAGATGTTGAATGTTGTGTAGATTAGGGTAAGAAAGGTTTAAAAATAAGTAAAAATCACTCCCCTCACAGTTTCCCCCTTAGAATCTGTCCCCTTTTGCATTCGCCTGTTATGTCGCTGGTAGGTGGTGCGCTAAAGCTAACCATCAGGATTGATGTCTTTTATCTAGACGGGATGCACAGAAGGAAAGAAAAAGATGAGCATTGATGATGTTGTTTTTCGACCTTGAGAGTAAGCAACTGTTTTCCTTGATAGCATGTCTGCAGAGGGTTTAATCAAAAAAAAGATAGGGCTTTTTCGGACGAGACGAGAAGAAAATGACCAATGTCAGTATTGTCTTCAATCCTTAACCTCTCGTTATTATATATTGAAAATCTACTTACTTTTTTTGACCGCGATTGGGTCGTTGAACGCGAGGTTTCTTGGATCTTTCGAGGTCTTTGTAGTCCCAAGATCTCTTGAGAACATTGAATGGGCCCTTTGCAATATCCTCAATATCATTCTACAACAGCGAAATAAAAAATCTCAATGAGAATAACTTACAAAACATACTCAAACACAGCTAAAATACATACCTTTGCGATCAATAGAGTGGAGAAAGTTGCAATCAGTAAGGCAACCGTGGCAGTTGTGGTTGGAATGATGAACTTGCCCACTTCATGAAGGACTTACATCCCTCGGGATTCAGTCCTTAGTCACATGTAGCTTCCAATCTCGTAGACGATATGAAAGAGAGGTGCCATTTCAAATCAAGGGTCCAAAAAGGCCATGCCATAGCGGACATCACGGAAAAAATCTCAAAGGTTCTTCCACTCGTCGTTCTCGTGAGTTGGTCCAGAAAACTTGCACCATGCGATTTCTGTTTTTCCAGTAGCGGCCGTAAAGTCGGGTCAGTCGGGCTTTAGTCCTTATTTCTTTTGCGCTGCTGGGACTTTGTTCGGGATATCTGTCGATAATAAAAACATTACTTAGAAGCAATTTCTACCAAACGCCAACAACAGATTTTGCAGCACATTCATTCTTACAAGTGACTGGTGACATTCTTGGATTCAAAAAATCCCTGCATGACTAGCCCAATATCCTTGACGGTGCTCGTACGCAGAAATCAAAAGGCCTTCATCCTTTCGCCACATTGTCCTTTCGGTCCAGTAAGCAAAGCTTCAAAAAAGAAAGGGAAACGTTAGTGGTTGTAGTATAGTGGCTATCAACAAAAATGAGTGCCAATCAGGCAATTGATGAACGTACCTTAAAAGCTTTCAGTGCCAAACTATCGTTAAACTCAACGGAGTCCCACTCCGCGTACTATCAGAACAAAAACAAGATGAATGCTCCCTCCTCCCTTTTCAGTGAGAGGAGTCTCGAAGATTGCGGAAATAAGTGAACCCTCTTTCCAGATGGGTACGGGAGTGAAAACAGGAGAGGCTGGATGGATTCGGGCAACCAACTCCAGGAGCATGTTCTATTTCCTCTTTCGTTTGCATAGACAGGAATGATGGTGCATGAGGAAGGAGGTGAGAGTATGTCGGTGAGAGGTTTATGCAAAGGGATTGGATGTTCTATTTATCTTCATAAAAGATAGAGGAAGGAGAAGTGGGACATGCGCACAGTCGTGGTGGTGCTGTGAAGATGTAGCTGAGCAGAAAGAGATGCAGTAAGAAAGGGTGTACAGGCTGGAGCGAAGAGGTGTGCAGAAAAGAGGGAGAAGGGAGAGAGCGAGGTATTCCGAGCGCAATAACAAAATCAGAAAAGAGGCCTCGTCATCAAAAATCACCACCTCTTCTCCCATCATTTCTTCCTCCTTCGTTAACAACACATGCCTGGCAAGTAGAACAAAGCGCTTACACCTTGAGTAAGAAAGATAGTCTGTAACGGCATCCCTCTTTTTTTTTATAGCCATTCTATTAATTCTGAAAAAATAAGCCCACGGATCCGTCCCTTCCTCTTTCTTGCTCCCTCCTCATTGCTTTCTTCCGCTCTCTTACCTCCCTCCATTTGAATCCAAAAAAAATAAAATGACCGGCTTCTCACATGAGCCACCTCTCTACCATTTAGTCCATCCATGGAGAACCAAACAACAAACACGCCTAAATCAGAAGATGGAAAACCTGTAAATTATCCCCCGAGCTCTTTGTAGTGTGGAGAAGGCGGAGGATGGAGAGGAGCTGTACTGTACAATGATGCAACCAGTGAAAAGCGACAAAGATTGCACATAAAGGAGGGCTTAATTTCAGTGAAACGTCGCCTTGACCCTCGGCCGATGCAATGTCCTTCCTCACCCTCTTTTTTTTTAGCTTGGACGCATAGCCCATCCGCAGAACGCTCTATTTGTATTTTTACTTCCTTCACAGCCGCGCCTCATCATCCAGTTATGGGACATAGCCAAAGAGGCTACCATGTCAAAGCCACACCCTTCCTTTGCTACGCTCCTATTTCGGCCACTCCCATACTGCTCTCACTTTTTTTTGTATTTTTCTTTCTTTTCTTTTTTTCTTTGTCTTCCATTCTCCTCTCTCTCACTCATCCTTACACATTTCTCTATTCTTTCCAAACCCCCCTCCCAAAACCCCACACCAACACCAACACCAACAATGTTTTGGACACAGAGCAGCACCACATCTTCCAAGAAGACAAAAAAGAAGAACACGGACAAGACACATAGGAACGCACTCCTCCCTTGCAACCGCATTCTGGATATCAAGGAACTCTGCGACCTCATTTGCTCATTCTTGCCACGCCAGGACGATAATGGCAAGCTTATCTATTTTTCCCCTGTCCTTGTCTGCCGGCACTGGCACAGGTACTTTACAAGACTATGGAGAATGTTAGCCTTTGTCCCCCCACTGGTCTCCCCTGTTTTTTTGCCTTCTCACGCCCATGATGTTTCTTCCTTCCATCTTCTTCTCGCTTGTAGTTACTTTATATCGTACCATGTGGAGGAGATATTATTTATCCACAAGTCCTCGAGCAAGCTGACAAGCCTTGTCAAAGCCCACGGTCACCTTATTCGTCAATTCTCCTGTGGAGCGGTAGACAAGACCATGCTGATGACGTTGGCAGAGTACTGTCCGTTCTTGGAAGAGGTTAAGTTCGAGTTTGGGAAGGAGGTGTACTGGATGGAGTATGAGTATTTGGAGAGGATATTTCGGATCTTGTCGCAGGCGCGGTTTCAAGGGGATAGTCAGGATCGGGATCAGCTACCACAGCAAGAACATGGACAGGGACAGGGATATGGAGAGAAATCGGTGGAGCATAAACAGAGCTCAGGGGTAATGGTTGCGCGGTTGAGGAAGGTAGAGATCAATATTGACATGGAATACCTAAAACCCACCATGCTCTGGAGCCTCTGTCACATCTCCCATCTGACGGACCTCTGTATTAATGGCCGAGGGATGATTGGCCAGGAACGATCGAGTTGGTACCTTGAGAATTTGACACTTTCCTTGTTGGAGTGCTGTCCAGGCGTGGAGAGGTTCCGGATTTGTTACTCGCCGCAGAGGATGATTTACCATCCGTGTGGGTATAAGAGTCAGTTTAAGGAAAAAATGTGGGAGCCAAGGCAGAGTGGGAGGGCGCCGCCGTTGGTACCGAAGGATGCTGTTATGAGGCGTGAGGTTGTGTCGTGTTTTGGCCAAGGAGAGGAGATTGGCCTGGGCGTGGAGGATGAGATGCAGGAGGGGGCATTGCCGTCTGCAGCTGCAACATATATGGGGTCAGGAGCAGGAACACAGGCAGGAGCAGGAGCAGGAGTGGACAAGAATATAGAGAGCAAGCCTTTCATCCTTCGCCAGCTGGAACTACGAGGAACCTGCGCCGAGATGGACACCCTCCTCCATCTCTTCAAAAGATGTCCGCTCCTAGAACAAGTCTCACTCTTCCAGTCCTGGTCAGCACTCCACTCTGACCACTGGCACGCCCTCTCAACCCACTCCCAACAAACACTCCGCGCCATCCGTTTGAGCGCATACAATTACAACCACCTCGAAATCGATGAACTCAACATCCCAGACCTCTTCACCCTCTTCCCGCAACTTGAAATCCTTCATGTCGTTGAAACCTCACACCAACATCTCAACCTTACGACTCTCGACTCTTCCCTTTCGAAATTGGAATTCGAACAACAAGGACGGCCGCATCCTTTGAGAACCTTCTGTGTAATAGGGAATTTTGACGATGCGCTCGCCAGACTGGTCGACGTCATATCCTGTCCATACTTAAAGTGCCTCGAGACATTGAAGGTTGGGTACTTGTACACATCGTCCAGGTACCAAGTCTGGACGGAGACACCCGAGACCAGCCATCAAGGAGCGCTCTATGATTTCACACGGTCGTGGGAGGCGGTAGGGAGGACGCTAGTGCGACTGGATCTGGATGGATTGGATTTCCCGGATAAGCAGGTCACGGCAAAGTTCTTTCGGAAGCTGGAAGGATTCCGGTCTCTGAAGGCCTTGAGGGCGTCAGTTCGCCACTTCCAGGATGTCATATCCACCATCAGTTCTTACGGCATTTCACCATTGTCACCCTCAGCAACAACGAGCGACGACACACAGTCTAGCGAACCAGCGAACCTCCCGGTCGTCGACTATTGCTTCCCCTCCATCCAAGACCTCCTCATAAGAAACCAACACTGTGAGAAAATAATGTATGGTAGAATCAATGATCCAACATTTTCTTCGGAGAAGGAAATGCTCTCCCTCGACCAGATGCTGTTCCTCCTTGTAGCAACCCCATCCCTCAAGAACCTGTTACTTCAGTTCCTGTGTGTGGATGACGCGACTGCAGCGGTTGTTCGAAGCCAGTTTCGAGGTGTATATGTCGATACCAATCATCAAGAATACCTGTCCTGGTTCGATGAATAGAAACAACAGATTTGGTTGGAAGCGGTCGGTTTTTGTTGTACAATTGTGAATTTATGCGCGCTTTATGATTATGAGATATACGAATATGACGTGGTGAAAAATGAAAAGAAGGGGACGACCCTCAATCAGATGGATCAAGGTAGACCATAGCATCCTGATCCACCGACCCGCCCAAACTCTGCTGCCTTGTATACCCTTACCCTCCTGCTCCTCCCTGCTGCTCCCTTCCCTGACGCCTCCTGGACGCAGGGCGAATCAAAAAACTCTCACTCGAATGTCCGTTGTAATCATACAAATGGGGCTGACCCCTCGATAGCTGCAGGTTCAAGGTGGTCGGGATAATCCAAAGAAAAGAATCGGAGCCGGGAGGGATTTGACCACGGGCGGTGACTTTTGTGGCACGGTTGTCGCAGTACCGTCCTTCGTCGGGGACGGAACCTATGCAGGCGCGAGTTGTGTATTCAAGGTAGAGCATCGTTCAGCTGCTATCTTCCTGCGAGAGGGTCCTGTCTAGTGTAAGGAAAGAAGTAAGAGGGAAGGGAGAAAGGGTGAGTGACTTGCTCGGTGAATTGGAATCGCGCTAAATAGCCATACGCGCTTCGCCAATATGTCTCTCACGAATGTGAGGAGGAGGAGGCAAGGCGAGCAAGGACAAAAAGTCCCCCCCCTCCACAGATGAAAAAGAACAATTTGTTTTTCGCGTTGATAAGGTTTGAAGGGACAATAACTGTAACAATGCCACGATTAAGGTCGTGTGATGAAGAGGACAAGAATATCATCTGAAAAAAGGGATTCATCATTTCGGTTGGTCTTGAGGGCACAAATACCCCCATCAAAGATACCACGTCTGCAATCTCCGTGATCTTCAGCTGGCTTTTCACGAGGGCATCCACACTGAGCCGCTGGTAGTTCTTGAAGAGGCAAGTTGAGCATGCCTTGCCTTCCTGTGGCGCACATGTATGCGTAATCTCCTCGATTTGTGATGGGAGAATTGCTCGTTCATTTGCATCGATAGTTGTTGATTGTTCATCTGATGGAGGTACGGCTGGAAACGTTCCGGGGGATCTGCCTGATGCGCTAGTCACGACCCGGTTTGTATGAGCAGTGGGAAGGCCATCTGTGGTTGCTGAAGATGAAGGAGCTAAGCTCGAGTCAGTAATGGCTCCTAGATCTCTTACTGAGGTGCTCCATTCTAATGCCAGTCCCCGAGACAGCGGCCGAAGCGTTCAAATCAGCTGCAGATCTTGTAATGATGACGAGGTTGTCAAACGTTGCTGTAGTGGCTGAGGGGTTTGAGTCGATAGCAGCTCCACAATCAGGGGGAGGGTATCTCAGATGCGAGGGTGAAGCAGTAAGCGATGGTCGCGTTCCGGGAGCAGCGGCAATTCAGTATTTCCGCTTGAGGGTCCTGCTCTTACTGTAGCCATGCACGTCGCTGAAGTACCTGCAGTTGACGTTGTGGAGTTCACAGCTGTTGAGCCTATTGACGTTGAAGTTAACACTGATTTATTACGGGGTGCTTTGAGTGATGCCTCATCCAGTTCGTCCCAGGGATCGCATGGTAATAAAAAGTGCCTAAGAAGGCAATGCATAAGTAATACAAGAGTCTCCGAGTCAATCGGTATATGCAAGTTTGGATTTGGTCGCGCAATTTCATGGATCAAGGATACTCCTCTAAAAGTAATATAGCACGGGCTTAGCATTGGAAATCCAAGTAAACACATTCCTAACAGGCATCCATGTATCCATTTGGCTTACCCTGGCGTTTCTCCATACGCAACGTAAGCTGTCAATCCGTCACGCGAAGCTGATTTCTTGATGATTCAAGGGCATCGTGTTCGCGTTCAACAAGACTCGATCGCGGTAGTACTCATCTATGTCATCTTGGGTGAGTGCCAATGCCGACTTCATATGAACTGTTCTTGAGGTCTGACAAACATCGGCTCCATTCATCGATCAAAGCTAAGGACTGATTTCACTGTAACGCACGGTATTTAATGTGATCAACGGGTTTGAAGCATAGGTGTCATGTTTGCGCCAGAAAATAGCCTGCTCAGTTCCGCCGATGAATATTCTCAGAGTGAAGAATTTAGTTTATTTTGAGCAGAGAGAGGTGAAGAGGAGTGAAGGACGGTTGTATTAGGGTCCTGGTCTGGTCCTTCTATTATAGCCGAACCAGACCAGCTCATAAAAAGGGAGGATTGGATGAGTGTCAGCTTTCTGAAGATATTTTGGGCGCAGATACTAAGAAATACAGCCAAGAAGATGACTTAGACAATGCAATCATACATTTAAAACGACATACAGTAAAAACTGCCATTGAGGCATGTGTGGGTTCTCTCATGGCCAGTCGCAATCAGTGGCTGCCAAGTAGGAGGCTCTGACGAAGAGCGTGCCACAGGGCTGGCAAAGATCGCGAAAACTAACCCCATCTCTACAGACCTGAGGTCCTCCGTTTGGTTGTGAACTAAAGGAAGCCATGAGGCAGAGAGAGTGGGAGAGGGGGATAAATGAAACGACATCATTTACCTGTTGCATGGCCAGCCGATGTGATTTGTCGAAGAGAATACAGGCGATGGAATAACTAGAGTGTAGTGCTGTGGCTAGCGACAGAGGACAAGAAAGAAAGGAGAAAGATGGGGAGACAGAGAGAGAGAGAGAGGAGAGCTGCCAGCAGTGTAGAAGAAAAGAGAGCAGGATTGAATGAAGGGCGAAGGGACAGAGAGCGTGTGGAGATGAGAAAGGGGTGTGTGGGCGGAACAATGGGCGCATAGATTACGTCACCGAAGCGAGTATTCGTCGCCCAAATTGTTCTGACTCCCATGCTCTCATTTTTGCTCTCATTTTTGCTCTCATTTTTGTTGCTGTGGTGGCAAAAATGTCAACTGAAAAAAGAATTCTCTCAATTATGTGGTGGCAAATCATCAGTTGAAAAAAGAGTTCTTCATTTAAGTTTCTGTGGTGGCAAAACGACTCCCAACACGCCACATAAACTGAAAGCCTACTTATTTTAAAAGGTCAGTTTTTTGCTCTTCACTTCATTCCTCCTCTCCCCACTTCCTCCTCTCTTCCATCTACTTTTCTCCCTCCATCCACTTTTCTTCTCCCTCCTCATCACTTACAATTCATTATGGAAAAAGACCACGCCTTCAGCGACGCCGTGATTCGCGCCGAGTTGACCAAATACCTCACGCCTCGCGACATGACCAACCTGTGCCTTACCTCCAAACAATCCTTCGACTGGTTCGTCCCCCACCTCTGGCACACTCGCGCATTCTACACCAACTTCAAGCTCATCCCCGGACTCAAACGCTACCAGCAGTATGTCAAAGTCATCAAGGACCTCGCCATTAACCTCGCTGTTGAGTCAAGAGACCTTTGGGCCTTCCCGAATCTGCAGTCCGTACAGTTTGTCCAGCAGAGTACCGGGCAATTTACAGTCAACACTGGATTCAACACTGGATTCAACACTGGATTCAGGACTGGCCTCTTCGGGTCATACAATCCTCCGACCGCAACCTACCATCAGCCTGCCTTTGGATCTTCTGTAGGCGGCGTGAATGCTGCTCGCGTTGATCTCCGTCTCGTCCTTCTATTACAATCCGTGCCGCTCTTACAAGATCTGACCATCACCCTCGCCCTCGACAACTCGGACGTCTTTCAGCATTTCCTCTCCTCCCTCCAATCGCTTACCCAACTCAGGACCTTAAAAATGACGTGCAACGAATATGTCAACCCTACGCACATCCAAAGAGTCATCCACGCTTGTCGACAGTGTGAAGAACTGGATCTCAGTTTCTCGGGCGTTGATTCGTTCAAGGGAGTCGAGGAGAAGGAGGAGTACGAGCAGGCCAAGATCGATATGGAAGGAATGGAGGATCTGACCGTCAAGATCCTGAAACTTGCCACGACATTCGAGGATCAGGAATCCGCGATCATGGTCCCGTTGCTCAAGAAGTGCCCTTTGTTGCAGGAATTGCACATGTTTACGATCAAGGCCCCTCAAACGGTGGATCTCTTGAAAGAGGCGTTCATTAATGGTGCCTGCCCACAACTTTCAGTTTTCCATCCGGGACGAGATACCACACTCAAAGACGATCCTTTGCCGGTTCTCCTGAGCGTCATGGGCCCCGATCGCGGTGTGGACGCCGTTGGACTCAAGAAAATCGAGATCACCTCCGCCCAGTTCAAGTCCGAATCCGCCTTGGCCATGACCGAACATCTCTCAGGGTCCTTGACTGAGATCCATTTCCAGGATCACGCCATGAACTTTGAAGTCTTCAACGAACTTGTTACCGGTCTACCATCATTGCAATCTATCCGTGCAAGGATTAACGAGATCTCGGTCCAGACGGTCGATATCAACAAGTTTGACCAGATGTGCAGTCGCGACTGGGTGTGCCTCGGCTTGAAGAAGTTGCAACTCGGCTCTCAACTGACTCAGGGCATTCCAACCGTCAAGGGTGACAGCTGGAAGCAGTCTCTTCCAAAGCGGTGTATGGACTACATGTTCTCCCAGTTTGGCAAACTCGAACAATTGGAGGAATGGGATTTCGTCGCAGGACCTGTCGACCTGTTCGTCCTCCCCGCTGGTGGTTACTTGCGTCAACTGTCGGATTTGAAGTCTTTGAAGAGGTTGGGATTGGGACCCAGGACGGTGTATAGAATGGGAGCCAAGGAAGCCGACTGGGTGGCGGAGAACTGGACGAGTTTGGAGAATGTCGACTTGGCATGTGATAGAATCCAGGTTCATATTGTGGATATCTCGAGAGTCAAACCGGACAAGTTGGCGTTGGATACGTTTATTCATACATTGAGATCTAAACGACCAAAGATTAGTTTCAACAAGCAATAGAATAGAAAAGCATAGAATACAATTTGAACACATCAATGGATCCCTTTTCATTTATGCAATACCGAGAATGCATGCAACTGCTTGTGTATCAGTCTCGTGCGGCTGACGAACCTTCACGATCCTTACATGTATGTAAGCATTGTTCACTTGATGCTTTAAATATCGCTACGGTGCTGTCAATTCACCACCACAGGGTTGCAATGGAGCCTGCATCTTCCAAGAGGCACAGTAAACTTTCCCCTCTGAGATCAAGTAGCTCTGCTTCTTAATCGGCATAGACATGACTTGGGATGACAAAGATAAGCCGAACATCAGGAGGGGGAGTCCAGCTGGCTTGGTTGAGACAGTTGATAAGCTTTGAGAGCGGCGATCCTTTGATAGGGTGGATCCTGGATGCCGTGCACTAGGAATGCGGATTTGCCGGTCCCAGATGTACTTGTAACAACGACATGGTTCTACGCCTCGCCTCCAGTGCACGGTCGATTGCTCTCAAACGTCCGGAGGATTGTATCGTGAAGATCTTTGTAAACCTCTCTGACAATGAGATCGTTTGTACCGACGAGCTTGATGCCGGGAGGAGCCGATAAATAGTTGCGGTCGATAGCAGTTTGGTTCTTCAGTTGATAACCCTAGTCTTTATTAAACAAAACACGCCCATATGCCCATATAATCGTTTCTCTTGTTCCCTCGTTTCTCTTGTTCCCTCGTTGCTCTTGTTCCCTCGTTCCCTTCGTTCCCTTCGTTTTCCCTCTAGTCCGCCCTCGTCTTGTTACAGGTTGCCTCTCCATCAACAAGACGGAGCTGGGTCAGAGGGTTGTCGGTCGTACTGATGATGAGAAACAAACGGAAGTCAAGTCGAACGGAGGGCGTGGGAGCCAAAGGCGCTGCAGGATTAAAAAGACAGTAACGAGATGAGGGAAGAGCGAGCGTGGGAATGACAGCGAAGCAAGGGCGAAGAGTGTCGTCATGTTTTGCCTTGTGCTTTTGCCAAGGCTCCCACGCGTGACATTCTCCCTCCATATACATACCCCTTCATCTTTCTTCTTTCTTTTTTTCTTTCTTTCTTTCCTCACCGCTCCCTTCCTCCCTTGCCCATGTCGACCGGTAAGTTCTCTATTGTCTTGTTTGTCTTCTTGTGAACCATCCCCATCCCCACTCTACCATTCCCACTCTCCCATACCCACCCCCACCCTACCATACCCACCCCCACCCTACCATACCCACCACTCTCCCATACCCATCCCCACTCTCTCATACCCATCCCCACTCTCCCATACCTATCCCCACTTTCAATACTAAGACGCTGCACCGCCTCTCCTTGTATTTTCAGGTACCCCTGGAGTTGAGGTCAAGCAAGGTGCCGCGTTTCGCCCCCAGGTTGTCAGGTGTCGTGTTTGCCTCCGTTGCCAGGTATAAGCGAGGGACCGCTTTGTCCCTCTGTTGAGACCGCCTTCCATTTTGTTCGTTCGTGACTCCCCCACCGGACTTGTCCCGCAGGCCGCCCAGTTCCGAGGTACCCCCCCTTGTACTTCTAGTCCTTTTGGCTCGTTGGGTCTGGGCTTGCCTAGAACCATTCTGTCCTTCTTTGCTTTTTTTTTCTTCATTGCTCATTTGCATTTGCCATTCGTTTCGCCATTTGCCTAATAAGAGGGTGGCAGGAAGGGAACAAGAGGGGGAGAGGAAGGGAACAAGAGGGGAAGAGGGAGAGAGTGGGAAGGGAGGGTGGGGAGGGTAGGGAGGACAAGAGGGTGGCAGGAGGGCAACAGGACTGGAAGCAGGACTGGAAACAGGACTGGAAGCAGGACTGGCAAATGGCAAAGCGAATGGCAGAGGCGAATGGGTGATGAGGAAAAAGGGCAAGGCGGTTGACGTTGAGGAATGGTTCTAGGAGTGGAGGTGTGTAACCCTTACGCCAACGAGAAAAGGACAGAGGACAAGGCGAGCGAGGTACCGCAGGGAACTGGAGCCGCCGATGGTGGCAAGGATCAGGTAGGAGGTTGATGTCACATGTAACGAACAAATGGTAAAGGTGTGCGCTCCAGAGCAGGACGAAGCTGGCTCTCGTATAAGCCTGGCAACCTGAGGTGGACGCGGGGCCCGGCAGCCAAGGGTGGAACGTGGCACGACCCCCTCTCTCACCCGGTCGGCCCAGCGGCAAGTCGGGAGCGGCAAATCGGGCAAGCGGCAAGCGGCAAGTGTCCGTCTCCAGGTCTCCACCCACAAGAGCCCCAGGCCATCGGCCATCAAGAGCCCCAAGGTCTCCAGTCATCAAGAGCCTCCAGCCATCAAGAGCCTCCAGCCATCAAGAGCCTCCAGCCATCAAGAGCCCCAAGGTCTCCAGCCATCAAGGACCCCAAGCCGCAAGCCCAGTATTAGTTGGCAAATAAGCCATTCTACAATAAATCCTTTTTTCCCCAGTACTTTTTTCATTGTCTTCTGTTTCTGTTTCTGCTTTCAACTCTGCTTCTGATTATGTTCTGTTTGTTATTTAATGTTCCGAACTTTTACCTTTGATACGTTTGCGCTTATCAACAAGTGGCTGACTGGTATACAAAGCATGAGGAAGTTGCCTCCCATTGTCTTTGGTACCATGTGCACATGTGTGTGCGTGTGTGTGTGTGTGTGTGTGTGTGTGTGTGTGTGTGTGTGACCCTTTTTATTTATTTTGAACCGACGAAAACTCCCTTCAGCAATCCACTGCCCCCAGTTGGGATCTCCCCTTTCCAGTTGATCGTTCCTCACCCTATCACCACTTTGAACAAGCTCTGGTAAAGATTATCAAACGACAAGCCCTCGGAACAACTCTTCTTCATCTCCTATGGCCGCCTGTGGTGTACTGTGATGACACCAGGGTCACTTGTAGACCTCGTCAACCACACACCCATTCGCCTCCCCAATGGCGAATCAACAGCGCCACCCAGAACTCGCCTGATTTCGCCAGAGCATTCAAGTATGAGGCAGGTGTGCCTATGAAACCTAACAAGGAGTGTGAGGCGTGGTAGATATTGGTTCTTGGAAGGGAGGAGAAAGAAACAGAGTAGTAGGAGGAATATTTCCTGATGATGAAAATAGCAGATAAGTCTGGGTTCGAATGATTAGAGTAATGAGTGATAAAGCTGTTGCACTCTTTTCACTCTCGCACTTGAATTCGATGAATCGTCATGGATTATTTACTTCCATACTTTATTTTTTAATTCACAACAACGCCAATTCCCTGCAAGGCCTCCAATACTATCTTGGCGTAATCGTGTCCTCGGTGAGCAGCCTTAGAGAACCACCACGCGGCCTTTGTATAATCCTGTGGAACACCTTGCCCGTTGATATAACATAGGCCGATGTTGAATTGAGCAACGTCGTTCCCTTGCTTGGCAGCCTTGAGGAACCAGTCCATCGCCTGCGCGTAATCCAGAGGAACACCTCGACCATGGTTGCAGAGAAGGCCGATGTTGTTTTGAGCAAAAGAATCACCTTGATTGGCTGCCTTGAGGAACCATTCCATCGCCAGTGCGTAATCTTGGGGAACACCTTCGCCGTTCCTGTAGAGACACCCAATGCTGTATTGAGAGAGAGCATATCCTTGATCAGCGGCCTTGAGATACCAGTCCATAGCTCGTCCATAGTCCCGAGGAACACCTTGACCAAAGGTGTAGAGAACTCCGATGCTATCTTGAGCGATAGCATATCCTTGTTCGGCGGCCTTGAGGTACCAATCCATGGCTGTTGAGTAGTTCTTGGGGACACCAAATCCTTCTTCGTAGAGGGCGCCTACTCTCTGCTGACCAGCTGCGTCTCCTTGCTCGACGGCCTTGAGGTACCAATCCATGGCCGACTGATAGTCTCGCGCAACCCCTTTGCCGTCCCTGTACATGTCGCCAAGCGCGACTTGGGCGTCCTTGTCTCCATGACTAGCATTGATGATCGCCTCTGCCCACTTCATCTCCACGGATAGACTAGTTATTGCACTCTGGGGTGCACGTTGCTGACCTTCATCGTCGCTGATTGGATATGAAGGGGTTAGAAGATCGTCCAGTGCTGCATGTGGACCTCGAGCTAAGGGGAACTCAAGGGGTCTGTCGATGTGAGTGTAGTTTTCCATCGCCTCCTCTACAAGACCGTAGACTGGGTTCCGTCGGACAGTGGATATTGCATAGGAGGCAGCTGTTGCAGTGGGAGCGGCTGTTGCGTTGGGCGTGGATGTAACAGTCACAGCAACGGGCATCGACGTAGCACTGGGTGTTGAGATGGCATCCCGGGATACAACCTCAACAACCTCAACTTTTATCGCGCTGTCGTCCTGCGGTGGCACTGACTGAAGCTCCAGATGTCGGACCAGTGGAGAACCGGACCCCACATTGTCTGTCAACGGAGTATCTACGACCACATCCAAGACAATGTTCGGCATGGCGGCTATCCTGCGGGGCTCAAGACTAACCGCGATGTTATTCATTGTCCAATAATAAGAAAACTTAGTATACTTATCTTCTTCCTTCACTCTGCTATCGCCCACGACATGCACTGTCACCAGCAGTGGCCCCCCCATCCTCTACACATACATTATATTGTCTTTTCCTCTGAGGAACGTAACGACTCTCGCCTTGTGCCGGACTTGGACCGCGTGATCAAATGCCTGAACGATATCGTCCCAGAAAATGAACTCCTTGTAGGTGTCAGGGTCGAGTTGGGTGTCAACGTAATAGATCTCATCAGGGCTGGCAGGAGGAATGGAGTTGGGTGGGACGCCTCTGTTGACGGAGCGGAGTGCCTGGATCTGTTCCTGAGGGCTGTCTCCTTGTAGCATTCTGTGGAGGAGACGATAGAAGGATAGACGGATGTGTGGGCGGGTAAGAAAAATATGAAAAGTGTATTGAGAATGGCGCTGGGGGATGGGTGTGGGTGAAGAAGTGAAACGAAAGAAGAAAAGAGTGGGTGTGCGAAAAAAGAGAGAGGTTACGAGAAGGGAGGTGAACAAAGCAGGGAAGGAGTGCATGAACAGGGGAAGAGAAAAAATTCCTGACGTGCATTCGTCCCGCTGTGCTACCATCCATGGGACGAGCGGCGACAAAGACAAGCATTGGCTGCAACATTGGATGGTTCTGAGCAACAACGACGCTTTGGGTATATTTTGCATAATGCATACATTCATTCAAGCTGTAAACAAAACAAAATATATTTGGAGGAACATCCTTCATTTTATGAGCTCAGCCATGATATGACGAGCGTTCCTTGCCCCACATCGGCTCATTTATGAAAACAAAAGTACAATTTGAAGTCTGCGTCCGAATGATCAGAGTAATGAGTGGTAAAACTGTTGACTCATTCCACATTCGCATCTGAATTCGATGAATCGTTCATGGATTTTTCACTTCACAAATTTATTTTTTAGTTCACAAAAACATCTTTTTTCTTCAAGGCTTCCAATTTTCTTTTGGCGCCCTTATGTCCTCGGTTGGCAGCCTGAGAGAACCACCCCGCGGCCTTTATATAATTCCGACGAACACCTTGGCCATTCCTGTAGAGCAGGCCGATATTGTATTGAGCAACGTCATACCCTTGCTTGGCGGCCTTGAGGTACCATTCCATCGCCTGTGCGTAGTCTTGACGAACACCTTCGCCGTTGTCGTAGAGAAGGCCGATGTTGACTTGAGCGACAGAGTATCCTTTTGCGGCGGCCTTGAGGTACCATTCCATCGCCTGTGCGTAGTCTTGACGAACACCATCGCCGTTGTCGTAGAGGCACCCTATACGGCATTGCGAGATGGCATATCCTTGTGCGGCGGCCTTGAGGAACCAATACATCGCCTGTGCGTAGTCTTGACTAACGCCATCGCCGTTTTCGTAGAGAACGCCGATGTTGCATTGAGCGACAGCACATCCTTGTGCGGCAGACTTGAGGTACCATTCCATCGCCTGTGCATAGTCTTTACGAACACCTTCGCCGTTGTCGTAGAGAAGGCCGAGGTTGTATTGAGCGACAACTTGTCCTTGTGCGGCGGCCTTGAGGTACCACTCCATCGCTTGTGCGTAGTCCTGAGGGACACCGCGACCATATTTGTAGTGGACCCCGATGTTGCATTGAGCGACAGCACATCCTTGTGCGGCGGCCTTGAAGAACCATTCCATCGCCTGTGCGTAGTCTTGACGAACACCATCGCCGTTGTCGTAGAGAAGGCCGATGTTGTATTGAGCGGCATAATGTCCTTGTGCGGCGGCCTTGAGGTACCACTCCATCGCCTGTGCGTAGTCTTGACTAACACCTTCGCCGTTGTCGTAGAGAAGGCCGATGTTGTATTGAGCGACAGCATATCCTTGTGCGGCGGCCTTGAGGTACCACTCCATCGCCTGTGTGTAGTCCTGAGGAACACCGTGACCACGTTTGTAGAGAGCTCCGATGCTGTATTGAGCGCCAGCAAATCCTTGTGCGGCGGCCTTGAGGTACCATTCCATCGCCTGTGCGTGGTCTTGACGAACACCATCGCCGTTCTGGTAGAGAAGGCCGATGTTGTATTGCGCGACAACATGTCCTTGTGCGGCGGCCTTGAGGCACCATTCCATCGCCTGTGCGTAGTCCTTAGGAACACCGCGACCATGTTTGTAGTGAACCCCGATGTTGCATTGAGCGACAGCACATCCTTGTGCGGCGGCCTTGAGGTACCATTCCATCGCCTGTGCGTAGTCTTTACGAACACCTTCGCCGTCGTCGTAGAGAAGGCCGATGTTGTATTGAGCGACAGCATATCCTTGTGCGGCGGCCTTGAGGTACCACTCCATCGCCTGTGCGTAGTCTTGACTAACACCTTCGCCGTTGTCGTAGAGAAGGCCGATGTTGTATTGAGCGACAGCATATCCTTGTGCGGCGGCCTTGAGGTACCACTCCATCGCCTGTGTGTAGTCCTGAGGAACACCGTGACCACGTTTGTAGAGAGCTCCGATGCTGTATTGAGCGCCAGCAAATCCTTGTGCGGCGGCCTTGGTGTACCACTCCATCGCCTGTGTGTAGTTCTGAGGAACACCGCGACCATGTTTGTAGTGAACCCCGAGGCTGTATTGAGCGCGAGCATATCCTTGTGCGGCGGCATTGAGGTACCAGCTCATGGCTGCTGAGTAGTTCCGCGGGACACCGAATCCTTTATGGTAGAGGGCGCCTACTCTCTGCTGACCAGCTGCGTCTCCTTGCTCGACGGCCTTGAGGTACCAATCCATGGCCGACTGATAGTCTTGCGCAACCCCCTTGCCGTCCCTGTACATGTCGCCAAGCGCGACCTGGGCGTCCTTGTCCCCTTCACAAGCACTAATGATCGTCCGTGCCAATTGCAGCGCCACGGACTCATTAGCTGTTGCGCTCTGCCGCCCACGCTGCTGGGAGTTGTTGTCGTTGTCAAGACGAGGAGTGGTTGGAATATCCTTGACAGCTGGATTTTGATCGTCCAACACTGCTTGCGGATCTCGAGCTGACGGGAATGTAGGGGGTCTGTCGATGCGAGTGTAACTTTCCTTCGTCGCCTCTACAGGACCGTAGACATCTACAAGACCGTAGATTGGGTTCTGTCTGACGGCGGATGTTGTAGTTGAAGGGGAACTGGATGATGACGTTGTGTTGGGTGTGGAGGTAGCAGTCGTAGTAATGGGTGTCAATGCAATACTGGGTGCTGAGATGGTATCCTGGGATGTATCCTCGATCTTTATGGCGCTGCCGTCCTGCGGCGGCACTGGTTGAAGATCCGGCTGTCGGACCTGGAGAGAAGCAACCCCCGCATTACCGGTCACTGGAGTATCTACGACCACATCCAAGACAATATTCGGCACGGCGGTGATCCTGCGAGGCTCAAGGCTAGGGGCGATTTCATTGTCCAATAGAGAAAAAATTAGTATGGTTGTCTTCTTCCTTCACTACCATCGCCCACGACATGCATTCTAGCCAGCAGTAGCCCGCACAACCAGTCTATACATACATACTATGGTCTATTCCTCTCTGGAACGAAACCACTCTCGTCTTGTGGCGGACATGAACTGCGTAATCGAATGCCTGAACGATATCGTCCCAGAAAATGAACCCCTTTTGGGTGTCAGGGTCGAGATGTGTGTCAACGTGATAGATCTCATCAGGACCGGCAGGAGGGATGGAGTTGGGTGGAACGCCCTTGTTGACGGAGCGGAGTGCCTGGATCTGTTCCTGAGGGCTGTCTCCTTGTGGCATCGCACGGCCAAGGAAGTGATAGAAGGATGGGTGGATGTGTGGATGGGTAAGAAGAATTGAAAAGTGTGTTGTGGATGGTGCTAGAGGATGGGTGTGGGTGAAGAAGTGAAAGGAAAGAAGAAAGAATGGGTGTGCGAAAAAGAGAGAGTGAAAGTGGGAGAAAAGGAGAGGGTGATAGACGAGAAGTTACGGGAAGGGAGAAGAAGGTGGACAAAGCAGATAGGGAGTGCATGAACAGAGAAAGAGCAAAAGTTCCCGACATGCATTCGTCACAGTGACAACGACAAGTATTGGCTGCAACAAAAGGTGGTTCGGAGCAAGAACGACGCTTTGGCCCACCTTTGGTCAGTCATGCGAATGGTCTAGAGGCGTACGTTTTAGTAGAGTTCGATAATTTTTTTTCCCAAAGTGACGAGGTAGCACTTAATCTTTTGGTGTTAGATTCTGCACAAGCGAGTGGAGAACAACGTTGCTATTGTTTTGAAGGGCATTGTAAGTGAAAGGAATCAAGTGGCTATATTTAGACGGAAAGAAAAAGTGAGAGAAAATATGCTGTCTTTTCAATACCAACCACAATAGGATGGAGAGAGAGACTTGTCGCCAAGTTGAGCTGCAAGGTCAAACTTCAAGGCCCACAGTATAAACGGTTAGGAGAGATCGTCGGTCCGTTATTTTCGTTGACCCGAATGCCATTTTTCAAAGACATCAGAGTGCCTTTGTGTACCTTTTTTTTTTGTTCACTGCTTGTTAATGCCCAGTCCATTTAAATTTCCAGAGCATGATCGCAGGAAGAGAAAGCAAGAGAGCAAGAGATAGGGGTACAAGGGCATGTTCCATCCTCATCATTTTTTTTGTTGGGAATTATTTTGTTCAGCCTCAAAGGTACCCACCAATGGATCATCGTTTTTTGTGTATAAAGCGTGGAACAGCGAAATGCTCTTTTTCTTTCATCCTCATCTCACCTCACTCATTTCACGACCATCAACACCATATTTTTAAACAAGACATCCGCTGGTTTTTTTACTCTCTCTCGCCAACATACAAAAACACCCAACCAAACCCAAAGTAGAGGATATCTCCTATCCATTAAGAGCACTTTGCGCAAAAGCGAGTCTTTATTGGCTAATTCTCTTTTTCTTTAAATGACCCCTGCTAATCTTTCGCTCTATCCAAACTTTTGTTTGACACACAAAACAGACCTATTCTTTTTTTTATTATGCGTGCCTTCGCCCTTCCTCATGGTCCTCTCAGCCGTGGTGTTCCTGGCGCAAGGATCTCAAGCGGACACCGTCGAGGATTGTAAACAAATGGACGGCGCGGTTGTCAAGTCCCAGAACGGAAAGTTGCCTTGCGTCAAGGCGATGGGGCTTGCCGATGGCTTGCCGATGGCTTGCCGAGCTGTATCGATCCTGGGGGACCCCTGTAGACATGCACCTACTGGGTGTTGCGACGGCTTGGAGTGTAGAAGATGGGGGGGGGGGGGGGGGGCGCAACATCGTGTGGTTTGTCTGCCATAAAAATTGTGGAATGTGGGATATTGAAGAACCATTGGTACGGAGAACCTGGTTTTGACGCTTATTCTGAAAGAATGAAAATGTTCTCGTCGAGCGCAATATCCCACGGACTTGTGGGCACTTCCTTTTGAAACGATATATTTAGTATGATCTTTGGATTCGATTCACGGCACGCGTACAATTGAAGGACGATCATGCAGGGTACATAAATTTTGTGATACGCGGTCAGCATTTTTGCAAGCGATTGTGAAAATGAGCTGCCATTCCCACATGGCGCGTGTACATTGCGTAGTAGGCTGTGTACCAAACAGGGCGCTGAACACGAGAGCACGTTGTGGAGAGATGAGTTAACGCGAGTGAACTCGACTGGTAACATTATTGATCTCCAAGCCACGTGTTTTTCTTGCGCCAATCAATTGTCAATATGATCAGTTGGTCTTCGCCCTCAAGCCACGTAAGTCCTTGTCCATTCCGTCAGGATATCAAAAGTGTGTGGATGTTAGGATAAAATAGGAACGGGAGGTGTATCATTATGTGTTTTTGCTAATCTAAACCGTATGCTACTTCCTGTGCGCACGCCCCCCCCCCCCCCCCTCCCCCATTACAACCCTCCAAAACCAACCTCCGGTCAACACAAACAACTTCTACACATTGTAGCCAAACTTTTCACGGATGGTATCACAGCTCGGCGTCGTCATCCGTTGAGCAGCCTCCCACATCTTCTTATCCGGTCCAAAGAAGCCCATCGCCCGGTTCTGTGCAACCTCCTTCCGCTTCCTCTCGTTGATACACTCGGTCCGCAAATGCCTCAAGTATGCCGTCTCGACATTCTCCTCCAACTGCGTCAGGATCTGGCGCACCTTCATCCCATTGATCACCTGGTTCATATCTACATGGTCCGATCCGGGTGCCATAAACGAGCTCCTGAATTTCCGCTCATTCACAAAGTAAGGCACATGGTGAGCGCTCGTGAAGCGCGCCGCCTGGTATGATCCGTGAGGTCCCAATGAGAAGTCCGATGACGCTGGTGACGCTGCAGTAGATGAAGAATCACTGTCGGAAAAGAAGTTGGAAGCCATCGACATGATAAACAAGAGGATTAGGGGCAAGATCTGTAAGAGGCTTGAGAAGCCACTTGTGCCGCCGCCCACTCCGCCCCCTTGCTGCTGCTGTGCATGTTGACGATGCTGTCTATGCTGCGTCTGCTGTGGGTGTGTGCGGAACTGGCGTGTTCCGAATCCTGGTCCTGCAAACGTCGCCGAATGGAAAGCTATAATGTATTGTATCATTGGATCACGTTAGGATGGAAGCCAACAATTCATGATGCTCACAGGTTCAAGTCAATGACATCTCAAGGTGCGAAAAGGGAAGGGATACTTACAACCGCCAAAGTTGCCGCCGCCAAAGAACATGTTGAAGAGCTCCTCTGGGGAGACTTCTTCTCCGAATCCATTCATGCCATGCATTCCGCCGCCGAATCCCTGTGCGCCCATGGGGGAAGCACGATCATAGTTGGCTCCGCTGCTCTTGCCGTCCTCTGGTCCATGCTGATCAAAAATGGCACGCTTCTGGGGATCGCTCAACACTGTGAATGCCTTCGACACGACTAGTCAAGGAACAACAAAGAAGAGACATGTGAGTAATGACAGGATGTTATTGGTCAGATCGTAAAAGAATAGAAAACTGAGAGCACTTTTTTTTGGTGGCCGTTTTTTGTTGGGCATTTTGCGTGTTCCCAAGAAACAACAAGGAAATGATCTAGTTTGTGCCACGTAAGACACGGATGTGATCCCGTTGGAACCATCTAGACGAAGTGAAAAAAAGAACGACGTCCCATTACCCAGGAAGGAACGACAAAAAAAAAGAAAAAAAATGTTGTCGACTTACTCTTGAATGCCTCGTCTGCCCCTGGAGCGCTGTTCTTGTCAGGATGCATCTGCAGTGCCAACTAATGGAGACGAAACAAAAAAAAAAGGGAGTTCAAAAATCATTGATCAATATTAAAGTTGCATGGCGAATTGGGACTGATCCACTTGTCTGCCTGTTTGGCTAGCTGCCTCTCAATTCACCCCTTTGCCCTTTTGTTATCCACCCATTCACTCCTTTGCCCTGCAGTTGATTGCCTCTCAACTGTTATTGCTCATCTACTGGCCCTTGTCCATGCATAGCTAGCAAAGCATCCCAAAATATTAAACTTCACTATACCTTGCGGTAAGCCTTCTTGATATCTGCTTCAGAAGCATCCTTGTTGATCCCCAAGACCTTATAAAAGTCCCCTCCCGAGGACCGAATCTTCTTGACAGCAGCAACCTGTTCCGGGGTATATTCTCTCTCTGCAGGCTTATGTTCCACAGGAGTAGAGCGGGGTCGTGGAGGAACAGATTCAGGACGAGTACGGGACCCTGCCGACGAAGATCCAGGGTTGGGTGAACTCTTTGTGCTGCTGGGGGTTGAGGAGGATGGTTCCGTGGATGGCGAGAAGGTTGATGAAAAAGAGGCATTGGATGCAGGGGAGGATGTGGATGCAGCTTCTTGGGTATCGACTCTGGTGAGGAAGGCCTTTGCTTCGGGGGTGGGGAAGAGTGCGATGGACTTTGTGGCAAACTTTCTTGCGCTCGAGTAGTTTCCAGAGCTGAGGTGGCGCCGTGCGATGTCCATGCACCGTTGTGCCTCGTCCTTGTTAACTTCCATTGCCGTTGTATGAGTGATTGTCCTGGTCTGTTGTTGGTTGGCTGTATGTGGTTGGTTGGTTGGGATGTCCTTTGGATGCTGCCAAGCGGATGGATGACGGTGGAGTGGAGAAAAAAAAAGAAAGATAAAGAAAGGATGATGTGCTGACTTTAGACTGGTTGGTGGTGTGTGTTGAGTGTATGTGGTTGCAAGTGTGTGGTGAGAACCAACTAACAGAGCAGGGCTGATAGATACCCAAGGACGTCGATCGCTCTCACACTAACACTTGGCACGGCCAGAAGACCATGGAAGAAAAGAATTCCTGTCGGGCTTTGAATCATGTGACACAGGTACACCATTGCATCGCACATGCTGCACATCCCCACAATGCTCATCTTCTTACTGCAGTACGTTGAACTTGCAGGCCAGACACATGGTGCCCTTCAGACGCGAATTGGAGCCACGACCACATAATATACAATCCTCACCCGGAAGTAAAGTACCATATGTCTATTGCAATTGATGTATAAAAAATAATAATGACCAGGTAACCCAGTCGCCAATCCACTTGGTCTCTTACTTCCTTATGTCTCTCCTAGTCACCTAAAGCAAACAAACAAACTGGCTGACCATGACGTGACCTCAATTCGATGACGAATAAGCGTCCTCATAACCATGTCAGCCAAAAAAAAATAAAAAAATACAAAAAAAACCACCTTGAATAGGATCCCCCTAAGGCTATTTGCCGAAGGGAAAAGCCATTTGTCATGTCGCCATCACAGCCACCACCTCTAATTAAAACAGCCAGAAACGCGTCTGTCCGGACTGATAGATCCCCTTTAATTTTGTATATATAAAGCTATTGCCGCTGACAAAGAAGTAATAACAACTGCAAAATAATTGGGTGTGTCCGTGCAGGGGACGTTGGAATAAAAACGTTGAAAAAAGTGACGATTGATGTTGAGCGAGAATAATGGCTGTGTATGTGAAACTAAAATAAGCGCGCAGGGCCAGGCCCAACGCCGTCATTCATTTTCGTTCTAACAGTAACGGCTAAGGCTTCTGTGAGTGAAGAAGGGATTGGGCTGACCTGAAGTCAATGACTAAGGTTGCTATTGTTGTTTACCGGTGACATGAGTATATGTTAGACGCTCTCAGTGGAGCAACCCATCACCTTTTCCCTCCACACAACATATTTAATAACCTTCCTCTTCCACTTCTTCCGGCTACTATTTCCTTTTCTTTCTTCCTCAACTACCTACATCCTTCTCGCTTAAGGCACCACACACGTTCTTTTTTGCCTCTCCTCTCCTCTCCTCTCCTTGTCAACGCCGATTCCAAACATTCATTCCGCTTATCGCATTCACCCTCCTCCCTTACTCCATTCACTTTTCCAGCCGATACCTATAACCCATACAACCAAAAGCACAATTGCAATGATAGGATCCATGCGACAACGTCCAATGAGGGCTCCCTCCTCGTCTTCCTCGACAAAAGCACTCAACCCCACTTCAGCAACAGCAGCGACAGCAACCGCTCTCCTCCATCGCCACCAAGAGCACTCGCCCTTGTCTGAAACACCGCCCACCAATCCCGCCACTTCAAAAACTCAATTCTCCGCCACCAAAAATGATACCCCCTCCTCTAGCAAGGGCCAAGAAAACGGCAACGACAATGACGACGACAACGGAGGAGGCTCCTTTCTAGAACTAGACTGTCACGACATCCTGCAGAACATGCAACACACTCTAGACAACTCGCTCCAAAAGACTACCAAGACCTGGCGGTCCACAAAGGCCACCGCTAACGAGAAAATCCGAGAGGTCGAGCATCAGGTTGCAGAGACCTGGGATACTGCGTCTAGGGCGGCGATTGAGGGTGCAAAACGGTTGTTGCGGTTTGAGGAGTTGCCCGAGGAGTGGCAGATGAATCCGTATATTCTTACTGGGTAAGTTGAAAGCAAGGAAAGAACGAGATCTTTGATTGTGATACCCTGTCTCTGTGCAACCGTTGCTACCTTTCTGACCTTTCTTCCATGCATATAAAAGCACATATCAACGGAAATACTGAGACGCTAACACTAACATCTTTCCGTAATAGTTACCGCTTCTTATCCTCAAAGCGCCAATGCCTCAAAAGCATCTTCCACATCCACAACGAGACCTGCAACATCTGGACCCACATGCTCGGCCTCCTCGGCCTCATCTTCCTCTCCCTCCACATCCACACCACCGTCCTCGGCAAATCCCCAACAACAACCCTCTACGACCATCTCGTCTTCTTATTCTTCTTCTTTGCAGCAGCGGAATGTCTCATCTCTTCAACCCTCTACCACACTTTTTTGTGCCATTCCCGACTCACCGTCATGCGTTGCGCCGCCACATTCGACTATATCGGAATCGGTGTCCTGATCACAGCCTCCGTGATGGCGACACTGCACTATGGATTCTTTTGTGACACGACCGAACGTTGGATGTTCCTGTCCTTCTCGGGTGGGATGGGAATCGTAGGATGCATCATCCCCTTCTACCCAAAATTCGACCTCCCTTCCTTCCGCTACTTCCGAATCTTTATCTTTCTCGGCATGGCCTGCTCGGGTATTCTCCCACTCGCCTATGCAGGCCACCAAAAGGGTTGGGCCCCGACCTTGCACTTCATTCAACCTTTCGTCAAATCTGGACTAGCATACTTGACAGGGCTGGTGTTTTATGGACATCAGTTCCCGGAGAGACAGTTCCCCGGATGGTTTGATCGATGGGGCCATTCGCATCAGTTGTGGCATGTTGCGGTGGTGGCGGGGATTTATTTCCATTATTTGGCGATAGCCCAGTTCTTTGAGGCAAGATATAGTTTTGGGTGTTTGGCTGTTTATGGAGGTTATGACCATCCTTCTTCTTCGCATTCGTAGATTCTCCCTTTTTCTTTACAGTAGAACTAGAACCTCCTGATAATGACAACTAATTAATCTGACAAAGCAATCTAAACATTTTATATTTAATGTGTTGTCAAAGTGTAAGAGCAAACTTACAAGCAATGTGCAGAAGGGTGTGTGTGTAGAGTGTGCGAAAAGTGCATGTGGGCGCAAGGACATGTATGCGAGGGCGAGAATGAGCAGGGTGTGAGTGCGAAGAGGGATGTGCGAATGTAGCGAGTATATTAACAGGGTGAGAAGCAAACAGAGGAGAAGCAAAACATCCTCGGCTTCAAAGATGGACCCATTTGCGGCAGTTGGTGGCGCTGCAGTGACAGGGCGTCGTACCCTCTCCAGGATGCAGCGTGCCTTGGGATTGGCTGGCTTCACCAATGAACTCCCTGTGCCACTCTGGGACATACTTTCCGTTGTAGTCGAACGTCAGCTCGTCACCATACTTGATCCAGCGGTTCGACCAGAAACTCAGCGTCATCAGATTTTCATCCCCACCATTACCACCACTCTTCAACATGTAGACCGACAGGTTGGGGTCGCAAGAGTGGTTGATGAAATGCGTCTCGTTTCCAAGCTTGCAAGCATCGATCGAGTAGGTGGCTTGTTTTTCCGCGTTGTAGTCAAGGTCAAAGAGATACGTCGTTCCGGTACTGTCCTGCATCTGGCTTCGATGCTCCGCCTCCTTGTTCGTGATGATCTCGCCCACATACCGCGAGACGAAGGTTCGTGGAGGCACCGATTCCCGCTGATCCAAAACCAATCCCCATCCTTTACCCTCGAAACGTTTGATCTTCAACGCCAGTTGCCGTGGCCGCTGAGAGTAGTTCCAGGTGCAACTAGGGCCACATCCGCACTTCGAGTTGCACTCCCACAAGAGTTTGTTCGCCTGTGCTGCGACTTTGCCGTCACTCTCGAAGGGAAATGCGCCACTGTCGTTGAAGATTTTTGCCTCCTTCATACAGCTGCAGTTGTCGTTAAGTCCACACTCTCCTGGTGCACATGAACAGGAGAGGATAAAGTCGGGGTCTGGTTGTGGAACGCCCATCCCGTAGACAGAGTCGTTGATATACTTGAAATGCTTGGGACGCCCCGCCGAGTCAACAGTGTTCTCCACAATGATCTCAGGTCCCTTTGAGTCCTTGAAAAGTATTTCGAATGCACGCAGCTCCCGATCCCGTACGCGTGTCTGGTATATCGACTATATATTGAGGCAATGACAAAGAAGAAAGCTCTCGTATCAGCCGTCAAGAAAAATTTAGCCCCTTGAGCATTTTGTTATCCACTGCAATCATTTTTCAGATGAAAAGTACCTCGACATCCTCCAAACGAGAAGGAGAGTGGGACGCGTTCCTTGCTCTTCGAGATCTCGAAACGGAGCGTGAACTGCGATGAGCTGGGGTTCTGGACTGGGGACGGAACAAAAGTGCCGATCGGGTGGCTGCAGCCTGTTGTGCTGCAAGGATGCTGGCAGATGAGAATGTGTCCTGTACGGTCGGACGCAGATCCTGAGGTCTTACTGATACCTCGGCTCTTCCTCGCAGCTCACAGATCCCGTAGGAGACGAGGAACTCGTTAACGATAAATGAGCAGTTGTCGAGGTTCTCCAGTGGCTCCCATGTGTTGTCCGAGACCGGATATCCTAGCCATTTGACAAGGAACTCCTGCTTTCCCTATGAGCGACATTGCAGAGATAATTAAATGAGTCGGGTTTTGGAGGCCAAAACCGAAAGTGACCGTCGGATAAGCCTCGAGTCTGTGAAATATGCTGTACCTCGATATTCCGGTAGCCCCAGATGGACTCGATCTATAGTAGCAATGTGTGAAGTGGGCACGCGAGCCAAAGTGTAGTACTCTATTAGTCGTCGCTTTCTTCAACTTGCGTTACATGAGCTCCGGGTGACAAGCCCGAGGCATTCGGGAGGTAGATCAGGACAATGAGGGGGTTTACCTCATAGGTGGCTTCTGCCTCGGGTATTTGCTTTTTGGCCTTCTTTGAGCCTTTCCTCGCCATGTGTGCTGTTTGTGAAGTTGTGATTTGGTGCTAATTGTGAGGACCAAGAGGAGGTGAATGTAATCTCGATTTTTATACTTGTGGATGTTGCGAGTGAGCGGCGATAAGGGACTTGAAAGGTGAAAGGGTGTGCGTGTTGTTGTTGAGAAAAGGACAAGAGACAGAGGTAGATACAAGGTACAAGGTGAAAACTGCGTGAGTGATGTGAGTGAGGAAAAGAACAAAAGGAAAACGAAGATCAGAGAAACGCGACAAAAATTGGCCACCAATATTCAATGGTGGTTGCTCCCCTTAATAGTGACCATTGCCCTTGCGGTATCGTATCAGTAGCCAAGGGCGATTCCTGAGGCGACGCGCAGACATAAACGCGTTCTCTTCTCTGTCCCAGGCGCGTTCAAGAGGTGTTCTACAGCAGCCTACGGAGTATGGATATGGTGTGAAAGAAAGAAAGGAAAAAAAGAATAGGCCACCAAACGTAGAAGCGACTCGTTGTTGTCCTTTTTACCCTTGGGAGACACACCGCAACGAACCCCTCTGTGACGTCATACTGGACTGACTTGAGCTGACCCAAAATAGCAATTTTGAGAATGGAGCACCACCGTGGGCTTGCAGGGAGAGAGAGGAACGAATCATTAGGCGGTCTCAGTCCGACCAGGGACAAAGACGTAGAGACAGCGACTGGCCCGACAATTTTCCCACCTCTTTTCTTCTCTTTTTGTTTCCATCCGTCTTTCCTTATTCTCGTTCCCTTTGTTTCCTTCATACCTTCCTCCTCTTCCCCCATCACCCTCCTCTTCCCCCATCACCCTCCTCTCCCCCCACACTCGTGCACACGCTCATACACGATCCCTTTTGTTTTTATTCCTCCTCTCCCCCTCCTCTCCTCTCCCCGCCAATAAACTCACACCCAACAACAAATAAAAAAAAGGATCAGATCCGCAAATGTCCTCCGAAGGCGGGATCTCCTCCCCCACTGCCACAACTTCCTCCGCCACGGTTGCCGCTGCCGCCTCAATGTCTCAACTGCAGTCATCCTTTAACCCCTCCCCTGCCTTGAAGCGTGCCCTCCCTCCCACCGTCGCCGAAGAGCATGAGCCACCATACCTCGATGTAAGGATGTACCTCTTCTTCATGCTGAACCTAGAAACCCACTCTGGAAACAAGGACGTTGGTTTCTGAAAATCCAAACGATGATCTACCTTCCCGCCCATTATCCACTTGAAGATCTAATCAACTCTTTCCTTGATGTTTGCTGTAGGTCTTGTTGGCAGGAGGAATGGGAGGTACCATCGCCGACTTCATTATGCACAGGTAACGGCACCCTGATCTACTTTGTTTGCCGTTGTTTCTCCTCTTGTTATTTTGTAACCTCCTTGCACGTCCAATCCGCATGGCTTGCTTGCAAATGTCCATGTGTGCCTGCGCACTGCTCCCTTCCATCCTCTTCCTGAACTGATTGGGTGCCTCTTTCCCTTTTTGTATATTTTTTGAACGCCCGATAGTGTTGATACGGTCAAGACGAGACTGCAGGGACAGCCCACAGCCAACCCACCAAAGTACAACAACATGTTCCACGCCTACAGCACCATCCTGCGCGAGGAGGGTGTCTCCAGAGGGCTCTACAGTGGATTGGCTCCTGCCATGACCGGCTCTTGTAAGGACAATTGACCTTCTTCGTGTTCAATTGATCAATTGGTCAACCGGAGCTAACATGCGCATGTCATAACTGACCCTTCTATTTCGCACCTCAACTTTAATAGTGCCAGGAACAACTCTTTACTTTGGAACCTATGAATATACCAAGCGCACGTTGACCGCAGCAGGATGCCCCGATACTTTGGCACATTTGGCAGGAGGTAATGGTGTTATCAGGATTCAATGGTCTGCGTGACCAACAGAACCACACTACGCAGCGATTCAAAAGGGACCACTCAATTAACCATCATCCATTCCGGCATTGACGACAAATAGGATCCATTGGTGATTTTTTCGCATCGTTCATCTACGTCCCCTCGGAGGTTCTCAAGACCAGGATGCAGCTTCAGGGACGGTACAACAACCCCTCGTTCATAAGTGGATACAACTACAAGAACACTTGGCACGCACTCCAGATGATTGTCAAATACGACGGAGTCGCAGCCTTGTACCAGGGCTACAGGGCCACCCTGTTGCGTGATGTTCCCTTTTCGGCGCTGCAGTTTGCCTTTTACGAAAAGTTCAAGGCCGAGGCACGGAAATGGGAGGCACGCCCAGACGGCCAAATGTCGCTTCATATCGAGACTGCCTGCGGTGGTGTCGCCGGAGGTCTCGCTGGATTCTTAACCACTCCTCTGGACGTCATGAAGACCCTTTTGCAGACCCAAGTCAAGAAGCCCACCTCCGTAAGTATTTTACCCTTGATATGACTCTCTTGTTTTGCTCTGGCAGACAATGCGTACGAGATCAGTAGAGCAATTAGACCTAATCACGCTGTTTTTGCTCTCTATCGTTCCAGGCAACGTCAATAGCAACGGGGACTGTGGCAGCATCGAACCAAAAGTACTATGTTGGCATCTGGGATGGACTCAAATGGAACTTGAAGCACCACGGAGTCATTGGCGGTCTCTTCAGAGGCGTTGGACCCAGAGTGTTCTGGACCTCTTTGCAGTCGGCCATTATGTTTGTGTTCTATGAACAGGCCATTCACCTTCAGGAGAACATGCGCCATTTCGGTCACTACCCCTACGCCTCCAGCTGAGCGTTCGGCCCTTGATCTTTTTCTTCCTTTAGACTTTTTTTCTTTTCATTCTTTCCTTTTTTCAGTTCTTTGTTTTTCTTTTCATCTCGCTTTTTAATATCAAAAATTGGTCGATATCATGTACAAAACCCCCCTTACACCCATTTCTTTCGTTTCCTTACTTATTCCCTTTCTATGACCATCTCTGCCGACCTTGTTTTGTAGAAGTTACGGAACAGGCGATGCGACATTCTTTTCTTCTTGCCCGCCTTCTTTTGCTTGTTCTCACTTTCCCTTATTCTAGCCTTATCCCACATAGACGCTTGTACGATCTCCATAAAAAATACACACTCGCACATATACAACATCAGCCGCGATAATAGGTTACCACTCTTCTCCATTAGGTGGCGAAACAAGGCATGGGCGAACGAGAGGGAGAACGAGACAAGTGGATGAAGGAATAGAACGAGAGACGAGTGGATGAGGGAGTGAGGGAGCGAGGAGCGAGTGTTCTTTCGCGAATGGGATTTAATGTAAGAAGCCAGGCGTTATCAAAGTGGCAATGTGTAAAGCCATGCTTAATCCATGTAACAACGCTTAGTTTGGCAATATCTCCTGCTAATGATATGATAATCCCCGTATGTTTTCTAATATCTAGATTACTCTTATTTGCGAATCCATGCTCAAACCCTCTCTCTCTCTCTCTCTCTCCTAAGACTCATTTACATGATTGTCCTCTCTCGCCTTTCGTAAACTCATACTCTACTTTTCATCCTTCTTTCAGTCGTGTCGATTTCATTGATCATCGACAACCACTTGGATCTCCTCGCGACTCAATTTCTTGTTCTTTATTCTTTTTTCAATTGTCTCCCTCAGAAAAACCACCCTCTCCCTACCTTGTCACTCTCTCTTTTCTCTCTTTCTCTCTTCTCTCCCCTTCTTTTCGTTGTCCCTTTCCCACATCACTTTACTACCTCTCTCTCTCTCTCTTTTTGTGGCTGGGCATTGAAACGACAGCATGCTTTCTCTCACTTTTTCTTCCCGTCCAAATAGAGCAGCCTGGATGCCTCTTCCTCTTTCTGTTTTTCACTTGGTGTCCACTCGCTTGCACAGAATCGAACACCTTGCACTTTATTGTTTAGAGAGAAAACTCTACTTTGTGTTACTAAAAAAGTAAGTATTTGTATTTTTGTTGTTAACCATTCGCATGGCTTGGCCAAAGCGTTGCCTCCCCACTTCTTTCTATTAATCTTCACTCATTCACCCCCCCCCCTCACTCATTCACCCTCCTCCCATCACACATGTGGACATGGTGCCGACAATGAGCCTTATGCGTTGCAAAAGTCATCAAAAGTAAAAAGATCAGGACATTTAAATGCAAGCAACAGAAACAGGAGACAATGAAACAGGGCAATGGGGAAAATAGTGTTTATTATATAATGCCTTTTTTGCCAACTAATAATGGGCCTGCGGCTTGGGGCTCTTGATGGCTGGAGACTTGGGGCTCTTGATGGCTGGAGGCTCTTGATGGCTGGAGACCTGGGGCTCTTGATGGCCGATGGCCTGGGGCTCTTGTGGCTGGAGGCCTGGAGACGGACACTTGCCGCTTGCCGCTTGCCTGATTTGCCGCTCCCGACTTGCCGCTGGGCCGACCGGGTGAGAGAGGGGGTCGTGCCACGTTCCACCCTTGGCTGCCGGGCCCCGCGTCCACCTCAGGTTGCCAGGCTTATACGAGAGCCAGCTTCGTCCTGCTCTGGAGCGCACACCTTTACCATTTGTTCGTTACATGTGACATCAACCACCTACCTGATCCTTGCCACCATCGGCGGCTCCAGTTCCCTACGGTACCTCTCTCGCCTTGTCCTCTATCCTTTTCTCGTTGGCGTAAGGGCTACACACTTCCACTCCTAGAACCATTCCTCAACGTCAACCGCCTTGCCCTTTTTCCTCATCACCCATTCGCCTCTGCCATTCGCTTTGCCATTTGCCAGTCCTGCTTCCAGTCCTGTTTCCAGTCCTGCTTCCAGTCCTGTTGCCCTCCTGCCACCCTCTTGTCCTCCCTACCCTCCCCACCCTCCCTTCCCACTCTCTCCCTCTTCCCCTCTTGTTCCCTTCCTCTCCCCCTCTTGTTCCCTTCCTGCCACCCTCTTATTAGGCAAATGGCGAAACGAATGGTAAATGCAAATGAGCAATGAAGAAAAAAAAGCAAAGAAGGACAGAATGGTTCTAGGCAAGCCCAGACCCAACGAGCCAAAAGGACTAGAAGTACAAGGGGGGGTACCTCGGAACTGGGCGGCCTGCGGTACAAGTCCAGTGGGGGAGTCACGAACGAACAAAATGGAAGGCGGTCTCAACAGAGGGACAAAGCGGTCTCTCGCTTATACCTGGCAACGGAGGCAAACACGACACCTGACAACCTGGGGGCGAAACGCGGCACCTTGCTTGACCTCAACTCTAGGGGTACCTGAAAATACAAGGAGAGGCGGTGCAGCGTCTTAGTATTGAAAGTGGGGATAGGTATGGGAGAGTGGGGATGGGTATGAGAGAGTGGGGATGGGTATGGGAGAGTGGTGGGTATGGTAGGGTGGGGGTGGGTATGGGAGAGTGGGAATGGTAGAGTGGGGATGGGGATGGTTCACAAGAAGACAAACAAGACAATAGAGAACTTACCGGTCGACATGGGCAAGGGAGGAAGGGAGCGGTGAGGAAAGAAAGAAAGAAAAAAAGAAAGAAGAAAGATGAAGGGGTATGTATATGGAGGGAGAATGTCACGCGTGGGAGCCTTGGCAAAAGCACAAGGCAAAACATGACGACACTCTTCGCCCTTGCTTCGCTGTCATTCCCACGCTCGCTCTTCCCTCATCTCGTTACTGTCTTTTTAATCCTGCAGCGCCTTTGGCTCCCACGCCCTCCGTTCGACTTGACTTCCGTTTGTTTCTCATCATCAGTACCCTCTGACCCAGCTCTGTCTTGTTGACGGAGAGGCAACCTGAAACAAGACGAGGGCGGACTAGAGGGAAAACGAAGGGAACAAGGGGAACGAGGGAACAAGTAAGGAGAGCATTATAAGGGCATGTTTTGTTTAATAAAGACCTAAGTTATCAAACTGGAGAGCTGAACTGTTATCGACCACAACTATTTACCGGCTCCTCCCAGCATCAAGCTTCCTATCGTCGGTACAAACGATCTCATTGTCAGAGAGGCTTACAAAGTTCTTCACGACACAATCCTCCGGACGTTTGAGAGCAATCAACCGTGCACTGGAGACGAGGTGTAGAACCATGTCGTTGTTACAAGTACATCTGGGATCGGCAAACCCGCATTGCTAGTGCAGGGTATCCAAGACCCACCTCATCAAAAGACCACCGCTCTCAAAGCTTATCAACCGCCTCAACCAAACAAGCTGGATTCCCCCTCCTGATGATCCTCGGCTTATCTTCGTCATCCCAAGTCATGTCTATACCGATTTCAAGATGCAGAGATACTTGACCCTTGAGGGGAAGTTTACTGCACCGCCCCTGCGGATGCGCAGCGTGTGAAGCAGTATGCACTGAAGATCGATCTAAAGTCAGCAGTTTGTGGCAAATCACCTGGATTGCAGGTTCCGTTGCAACAAAATGGCGGCATGATGAGATAGATACAACAGATACACTGTGTTCCCACGTTAACCACGTGTTGGTGCTGCGGAAATGCTCCTCTTCGTCTTCGCCATTCAGACAAAAATCATACTCCATATTTCCTTACCACATTGAGAATTAAAAATAGTTGACCATCACTCCCCTTTTGTCATAGCCTTTGCCACGATCTCTAATCGGTCACTCTTTCTCCTCCATCACAATTCCACTTTACCACGGCTATTGGTAAAATGAAGCGGTTAGGAAAGAGCAACTCATTGCTTTCCGTCTCCAGTATTCCTTCAATACGCCAGAAGGTCCTGCAGCAATCTCCACTTCTCTTGCTCCGATACGGACTCTCCACGCGTATGCCTACCAGAAGGTCGGCCAGACTTGCTGCGTCCACCAGCTCCCAAAGAGGACGGAATGCCTCGTCTAATGTCCAGACGTCAGCACAACCTCCATTGCACAGGCAGTGGCGACCGGAGGTCGCGTTGCACGTTGTACAGTCGTTGTCTTTACATATTTTATCACATCACTCTTTCCAATGGGACGACTGTGAGATACCGCGGATCAAGGAATCGGTGGTTGTAATAGAGACAGACGATATCATGTTTATGTTTGTTGTGGGTCCAGCCGTCTGTTCACTCTGCGCGTTTTTATCTTCATTATTTCGTGCGGGTTGAGCGAGAATTATTTTGAGTTTGGTCCCGATTTACAAGTGCCTTTTCTCCTTTTTTTTTATGATCAACTTAGAAGACGATCCGAATGGCTTCAGATCACCTTGGATTTTCGCGTTTATGTAAGTCCCAGACCCTATCCATCGTTGATGAATCGCTATTACATCCTTCACGGATAAAAATACGCGTAATGAAACAGCCCTGTTTCCTACTCTTTTTGAAATGCGACGAGGATATGGATCCAGTATCGCCATCTTGAAGGATAAAGTTTGTAAATGTTGCGCGGGTTTTTTTTGTAGGGTCATGAAAAAGAACGATGCGGGGAGGTCACGTTCGCCATACACGTTCCTTCTCTCAGTTACAACAACCGCTTCATGTCGTTCCTTTGTTTCGCATACTAGCCTTTTGGACGAGTACCGGATACGTGCTGCCGACCTCGCTTGCACGTTGCATCGCACTCTTACTCATGAATGAGAATCGATGAAGCTATCGCGAGTTAGCCTTTCTCCATTAATCGTCTACTTATTGATCATATATGTTCCTGCTCAAGGGTTGGACTCAAGTGTTTCTATTTATTTATAAGACAAGACGAAGTATTAAAGATTCGCTTGCTTTGTTACGTGTTCGAGTGTTCGGCTTCAACGGTAGCCGTTGTTCCTTCAAGTGGAGTAGTTGGTTTCACCTCTATTCTTCGAAGTTGCTCAGTCGACTTCCGCTCTCTAGCTTTCATTTGGTCATCCTTCCATGGTTTCTATTAATTTTGTGCTCAGGAATGAGAGACTTTGAACGAATACGCCTTACCGCCTTTTTGAATATTGCTTTTTATTCCTGCGGACAGGGATGTGGATTGGTGTTTAGTAGATCTTTATCATGGTGGAGGAAGCGAGGTGACCGATAGGTGGAAGTTGTTGTACAGAACACACTTTTCTTCATGCTTTTGGAACCATTGGACAATAGTATTGTCAACATCTCATGAGAATAAATCTTCGGCGTTATCACCCTCATCCATTCCACTCTTTGTTATCTTTTCAATGTGAATAATGGATCGTCAATGAAAAAGCGTCTACTTCGTGTCTAGAAAAAAAAGGTTGTAGGATTGGGTACGGGTGTCGGATTGTTCAAGAAGATTCGTTGTTTCAAGGTTCACTTTTGGCGATTGCAGGTATCGTCGTCACTGGGAAATGACTCTAACGATTTCTAGGTGTATTGGCTTCGAGGCGACTTTTTTTTCTTCTTTTGGGGTCTTTATCTTTCCCAGGTCATGATCGCGTGCACTTGTGATCACTCTGATCTTTCAAGCAACAAACGTCTCTTTTTTCTTTTCGTATAGAAGGATAACTCCGAGTCAGGTCTCTGGAATGGAGCCTTTTTGCTTTCGATCTGTACTAAGAGAAGGCTGCAACGTACGTTGTTTCGTAACGTCCTAATATCAAGGTTTGATTTTTCCTCTAGGTGCTGTTTCAATAGAGAGCTTTGAACATGCATATGTCATTCTGTGTTTTTTCGAAGATAAGATAGTAGATCTTTGATCTTCAGGGATGCAGCGAAGAGTCACTTATGGCGTGAAAAATTCAACAATGCAAACTCGCGGCGATCGCCGATTGCCAGAGAAAGCTCGTTGCGTTTGACACCTTATTTCTTATTGAATGTAAGGAATGATAAAGAAGATACACGCAGTATGTTTTTGTTGTGCTTTCGCATCATTAACGTGTTGTTATTGTTTATTACTATCTCATGCCCGATAGAGCCCGCGCGGTTATCATTCGTTTTCTTCTTCGCGTAGGGCTTCAGATTATCTATTCTTTAATATGCTTTTAACACTTCTGTCTTCGCCCATTCGTAAATACGGACATCTCACGACGGTGTTTGATATGTGCCGATGTGATGTCCTCAAACATTCATCGTTACATGAGAGCATCGTTGCGGTATATAAAGTGGAGGACGCCCCCCCCTGATCAATTTTTCCATCATCGATCCTCCTTCCTCCTTACCTTACTTCCCTCTTCATTCCATTCATCTCTCTCTCTCTCTCTCTCTCTCTCTCTCTCTCTCTCATATCCTAACGACCCCTCCCTCCCTCTTCATTCGTTTTGTATACAAAAAAACAATTCACATCAAAGTTACAATTGCTGATGGCGATCGGTGTCGCCCTCAGCGCCGTCCAGGCCGGCCCTGTCGACAACAACCATGGCGGCAAAGGCCCATCCCCAACAAGGTCCAATTCCCTCCTTCTCCTCTCCTTCACCCCACGCTTCTTCGTGCTCCACGGCCGTGCGTTTGATTTTTTTTTGCTTGTCCGTCAATGCACATTTTTTTGATTCATGACTTTAACCCTATTCTGTTTGTTTTCTTTGCCAAATCCATTTTTCTATTCCCTCTCACACACCCTCTTGCTAACAGGCCATTTGCACAACCCCCCAGTGCGTCCTCACAGCATCCGGTATCATCAACGACATGGACCCCACTGCTGGCCCCTGCCAGGATTTTTCTAAGTTCACTTGTACTTAAACCCCTTCCGTCTCCCTTGCCTCCCCCCTGCACATGATCAAGTTCTTGCACTACCGCGCACGCTTCATTCCCCTCGTTTTGTATAGGGGTGAAGATGCCAACAAACAAGGTGCACTGTCTGACCAAACGTTTAACATTCTCTCTCCCCCATTATTTTTGTCATCATGCGTGAACCTTCAGGTGGTGGATTCAATGAGCAGCACGAGATCCTGTCGGATGGATCGTTTATCAGCCCCTTTGACATCTTGGGCGCCAGCAATAAGGTAACGCACGCATGCACTGACTTTTTTTCCTCTGCATTCCAGGCCAGCACAACCCTTATCTTTGCCCTTGTTTTTTCTTACCTTTTTTCTTACATGACAGCGAGTGCTCCGCTACATTGTTGACGCCTCCCTCGGAAATATCCCAAAGCCGCACCTAGAGAACGTCACCGCCCAAACACAACATCAAGAAGCTGCAAGACCTCTTCTCTAGCTGCATGCACGAACCTTTCATCCTCAAGGCCGGTCGTAAGCCCCTCGTCGACGAGGTCTAAAAGACCATTCAGGCCTTCCCTGCCTCTGCCTCCCCCACCAACAAGGCTACTCTCTTCAAGTCCCTTGCTCAGGTCACAAAGTTAGGATTCTGGCTTTCGACGCTTTCTTAACATGAGAGTTGGACCAGATTCAGAACACCCTTTGGCGAATGTTTTGGCAGTGAATCAGGACGGATTGGGATTGGGGTCGTTATTGCGCCACGATCGTCACCTGTTGATAAAAACGAAGGATGAAAAAGGTACGAGTGATAAGTCTGCGTCCGAATGGTTAGAGTAATGAGTGATAAAACTATTGACTCATTCCACCCCTCGCACCTGAATTCGATGAATCTTCATGGATTTTTCAATTCACAATTTTATTTTTTTTAGTTTACAGCAACACCTTGTTCTTCAAGGCCTCCAATTCTCTTTTGGCGCCCTTATGTCCTTGGCCGGCAGCCTCATAGAATCAGTTCGCGGCCTTTGTATAATCCTGGGGAACACCGTCGCCATTTGTATAAAGTAGGCCGATGTTATATTGGGCAACGTCGTTCTCTTTCTCGGCGGCCTTGAGGTACCATTTCATCGCTTGTGCAGAGTTCTGGGAAACACCTTGACCGTGATGGTAAAGGAGACCGATGCTGTTAAGAGCAAAGGCAGACCTTAGATTGGCGGCCTTGAGAAACCAGTCCATCGCTTGTCCAAAGTCCAGAGGAGCACCTTGACCATGCTTGTAGGCGATGCCGACGTTGTACTGTGAGGCGGCATGTCCTTGATTGGCGGCCTTAAGATACCATCCCATCGCATGGGCGTAGTCTTGGGGAACACCTTGGCCCTTGTCGTAGAGAAGGCCGATGCTGTGTTGTGATCTGACATGTCCGTGCTGTGCGGCCTTGAAGTACCATTTCATCGCCTCTGCGTAGTCTTTGAGAACACCTTGACCATAGTTATAGAGGTCGCCGATGTTGTATTGTGAGGAGGTGTGTCCTTGATTGGCGGCCATGAGATACCATTCCATCGCCTGTGCGTAGTCCTCCCAAACACCTTGACCAAAGTAGTATAATTCACCAACGCTGTTCTGCGAACCTGCATGTCCTCCTTCGGTGGCCTTGAGGTACCATTTCATCGCCTCTGCGTAGCCTTTGGGAGCACCGCGACCACGGTTGTAGAGAACTCCGATGCTGTGTTGAGCGGAAGCATGTCCTTGATTGGCCGCCTTGAGGTACCATGTCATAGCTATTGAGTTGTTCTTGGGGGCACCGATTCCGTCATCGTAGAGGGCGCCTACTCTCTGCTGTCCAGCTGCGTCTCCTTGCTCGACGGCCTTGAGGTACCAATCCATGGCCAACTGATAGTTTGGCGGAAGCCCCTTGCCGTCCTTGTACATGTCGCCAAGCGCGACTTGCGAGCCCTTGTCTCCATGACTGGCGCTAATGCTAATCTGAACCACATCCCTCTCTATAAGAACGTTGGTGATTACGCTCTGCGGTCCTTGCAGCTGAGAGTCGCTGCTGTTGATTGAGTGAGAAGGGACGACAGAATCCTTGATGGTTGGCGGTTGATCGTCCAGTACTTCATGTGGCCCTCGAGCCGACGGGAACGCAAGGGGTCTATCGATGTGAGTGTAGTTTTCCATCGCCACCTCTACGAGACCGTAGACTGGGTTCCGTCGGATAGTGGAGTATGTGGTAGAAGGGGATGTTGCGCTGGGCGTGGATGTAACAGTCACAGCAATTGGCGTCGACATAGTCCTGGGTGTTGAGATGGCTTCCTGGGATACGACCTCAATAACCTCAACTTTTACCGTGCTGTCGTCCTGCAGTGGCACTGGCTGAATATCCAGCTGTTGGATCTGGAGAGAAGCGACCCCCGCATTGTCGGTCATTGGAGTATCTACGACCACATCCAAGACAATGTCCGGGATGGCGGCTATCCTGCGAGGCTCAATACTAGGCGCGATGTGTTTCATTGTCCATGAAAAACAAATATTAGTATGCTTGTCACCTTCCTTCACTATACCATCGCCCACGACATGCATTGTCACCAGCAGTAGCCCTCACATCTTCTACACATACATTATATGGCCTCTTCCTCTTAGGAACGTAACCACTCTCGCCTTGTGCCGGACTTGAACTGCGTAATCGAATGCCTGAACGATATCGTCCCAGAAAATGACCTCCTTTTGGGTGTCGGGGTCGAGTAGGGTGTCAACGTAATAAATATCATCAGGGTTGGCAGGAGGAATGGATTTGGGTGGGATACCCCTGTTGACGGAGCGTAGTACCTGGATCTGATCCTGAGGGCTGTTTCCTTGTAGCATTCTGTGGCGAAGCGGGCGATGGATGGATGGATTGATGAATGTGTGGATGTGTGGAGGGGTGGGAAGAAAATAAAAGGTGTGTTGTGGATGGTGCTTGGGGATGGGCATATGTGAAGACGTGAAAGGAAAGTAGAAAAGAATGGGTGTGAGAAAAAAGTGAGAAGTTGCGAGAAGGGAGAAGGTGAAAAAAGCAAGGAGAGAGTGCACGAACACAGAAAGACAAAAAATAATATTCCCGACACGCATTCGCCCCGCTGTGTCACCATGGGAAGGACTGTGACAAGACAAGCATTAGCTACAACAATGGGTGGTCCTAAACAACACTCTTGGTCTGTTTTGTGTGCTTCATTCAGACTGTAAACACAACAAACAAAATGTATTTGGAGGAACGTCGTTCTTTTTATGAGCCATGACAGGACGGAGTTCGCACGAATGTGTGGACTAATGCACACACGCGTCTATTGCTATTTGTGACTTGCTGTTTGCATCGTCCATTCTGGCCCATGCACTAACCTGTAGCACTCATCCATTTGTACCACCATAGTCCATGCACCTGTCCCTTCTCGAGCCTTGACTCCCCTCCCTGGCTCTCTCTCAGACAACTCTCGTCCTGGCACGCCGCTATCTGGTATGGACTCATTTATGCCTTTTTGTGCATTGTCGTTGTTATTCTTTCGAGCGTCAAGTGTTCTAACATCGCCTTTTAACCCATGCAAATAGGCGACCTCCATGCTGACATCAAACGGATCACGGACAAGTTCTTTGCGCTAGGACCAATTGTCGACTTTCTCGACGCGTTTGTGAAGGGCGAAGGATCGTTGCCTACTACATCAGGATCCATTCGTGGATTACCAAGAGCATGGCGTCGTTCGTTCGGGAAGCCGGCAGATACGTCCAAGTCTGCTGTTCATGGACCTCCCCGATCCATCCACACCTGACTCAACATTAAGGAATCTCGCAGCGGGCTCTATTCTCGAACTTGTGAGAGAGAATAACCGTTACCATATACCCGGTAAGAAAGTCAGCGCGAATGACACTGGCTATGTTTTCCTATTCATCGCTATTGTCCGTTGCACTTACATCTTTCTGTCTTTTTCTTTCTTCCATTCTCATGAGAAAGTGTTCGGCGTCTCTGGTGAGCCACTTGCTGCAGCATGCGCTTTATGGATATCACTCAACGGCTTCGAGGCATGATACTGACTATTATTTGCGATCATTTGTGCTCATACAAGCTGTGGCAAAACTCTAGCTGTTATCGAGCTCCTATCGAGCTCCTATCTCAGCACTGGGGCTTTTACTTCAACGCGTCGAGCGACGATTGGGGATCAGGGGACATGATGACTCTTCGCAACACCGTTCACAGTTACCTAAGGGAAGTCCAGGCAACCTCCGCCGTGGTGGACCTTGAGATCAACAACCTCTTTGCACGGAAGACGACGCTCTTGCTGTTTCTCTCTCGGCTCCTCATCTTCAAGTACTGCTTAAGCGTCCCCGGCAGCAGTAAGACATTTACCAGCGCACGATGGGCTTTCTTGCAGGTGTGCCCGCATGTTCTATTCAAGGATATTTTCAACGCACTGTTCCTCAAGCTCCTCCCACTTCGACATCACCGTGAGCTTGACCTATCCGATTTCGTCCGCAACGTGCACGAGGATGCGAAGGATCGCCTTGTCAAGCATGGGTGTCTACCAAAGGTCAAGGATGACACCAGACTCCTAGTCTTCAACGATGGGGCACAGTTCCTTGGCGACCAGTTCGATGGCTCTTTCCAGTCGATGTCTTCATCGAAAAGAACACTCAAACGGAAGAAGTATCCCGCACGACCGTCCATGATCCTCATCACTGGCGACCATTTGCTTTGTTTAAAAAATTGGCTGGTGTATCCGATGGCCTGCTCGACGACGATGCGACCTGTTCCCATCACCTGGTTTTCGAGGACATGCCGAGCAGCCTGGCCTTGACCTCGGTCGCGAGGCCTTGCGATGTGAGTATCGCTAGCGTATGCACTATCGCCGTAAAGCTTGAGGGCATGTCCGTCCGGGTGATGAGCATACTGAGCGAGGATGCCAGGAAGAGCAGAGTCCTGCAAAATGACTGAGTCATTGCATGTCCCTGCAGCCGGCTCGCTGACATGGGCTACGATGCCGTCTGGCAGCATGACCAAATTGTACCGAAGATAATGCTTCTGTCCTTTGCTGCCAAACATGCACTGCTCATGATGTGTTGGCTTACACATCTCAATCGATGTTCCGTCAAGGAAGCCAAAAACGTCACCTCTTGCATGGGCGGCGATCCTAGCGGCTATCGCTTGCGTGAACATGGCTAGCCTCTCGGGTGTCAGTCGTTCTGGGTCCCAGTCGTACAGGCGGTTCCAAGATGTATAGAACCATTCAATCATCGCCTTGAGGATTATCGACACCGCAGCTTGGTCTCGATGGAAAAATTCAACAACATCAGTAAGTCTCTTGGGGTACGCGAGTCGACAAAGCAGCATGCAAAGTCCCTCCATGCCGGTGAACATGTCGTTATTAGTGGTCCACAGCAGATCTGGGATCATTAGATGCCGTTTGAGCAGCAAAAGTTGGTCTTTGTCGAACCGCATATGAGCGATACAAGCTTCGTCGGACCAGGTGTCGATGTCAAAGGTCGGCGCGTCTGTGCGGCGAGGCTGGCTCCTGAGATGATGACGTAGGAGCACGGCTGCCTCGTGCTCAGCGATATCGTTGTAGATGCCTTACATCAAGCGGTGATGTTGGTGCATAAGCATGAGGGCACCCATAAGAAGGGAGATAAGCAACAGATACGCAAGGAAAGATAGTCAAAAGATATTGGACGGCCGAATCCTCACTTTGACACATGAGAGCGCCTAAGACTCTGCCGTAGCCATAGGTAGTTTAGAAATAAGAGGGACACTTGGGACTAATGGAAAAAGCAAAGATGAAACAATGCGCCAGTGACATTATCCCCTAGTTTGTTTGTGGTGCAAATTTGCACCACATTTTTTCGATTTATCCAGGTTTCCAATAAAACGGGTTAGAAGACTACATCGTGGGAGTGTCCTTGTCGTCTTCGTCACATTACATTCATCACTCTCGAATTCAGCTCTTTTTTTCTCATCATCATCCCGCAACCCATTACCTTTTTTTTCTCACACATCGACTTCACCCTACTCACTCATGGACTCCAGTCTCGAGTTCCTCGGTTCCTTTGACGTTTCTGACTCTCAAGGCACCATAGTAGCATCTGCGGAGGAGGTTGACGAGGCACAGGAGGAGGAGTTGTTGTTTTCGGTCCGTTGTCGTACTCGACCAACGCCTGGTACAGATAGCTCTGGGGACGAGGAGGAGGAGGAGAAGAAGGCAGGAGATGAAGGGGTGATAGGTGCCCCAACTCCACCGACAAAGAAGAAGGCTGCCAAGAAGGCTGCTAAGAAGCCCGTTCGTGAGACTAGAGAACTCCCGCCTGTACTAGATTTCGACAATATCTTTCGCCACTACAAGGATGGACACCCAGCACAATCCAACCTTCCCCGTGCACTTCGACTCGACAGTGAACTATCACCATTGACAATTTTCACACTCTTCTTCTCCGACCCAGTATTGACGGATTTGGCAGACAACACTAACGCATATGCAGCATCAAAAGGAGCCGGCACAGGAGAGGGATCGCGCCAATGGGTAAAGACCACACCTGACGAACTGCGCACATTCCTCGGCATCATTGTCTACATGGGCGTGTTCAGGCAGAACTCTGTCTCTGAGTATTGGTCAACCTTCCCTGAATGTCCTCAACACAACATCACTACCTTCATGTCCCTCGTCCGCTTCGAACAACTGAAGCGTTTTTTTCATGTCTCCAACCCCAACGAGCCTGAGCAACATTGGTTCTCAAAAGTAGAGCCTGTGATAGATAGGTGCTTCGCTTCCTTTTCTTTTATTTAACGAAGAGAGTTACCACTCTTGCCCTCTGCTAGGCTATAAAAGCTAACTGCGACAATCGCCAGACCCACTTCAGGTTCTTACCGTGTTCTGGATGGACAATAGACCTGTCTCCATACTCTTCACCGTCCATGCCCTCAGCCTCGGCGACAACGACTGATCCGTTGTCCAAGATCGCAGACGCCCTCGAGAGACAAGCGCCAGCGCAAAGTCAGTGCGGGCTGCTCATAAAGGACGTTCCATGGCGTTACTTCCCATCCCAAAATCATCGATGACAATAACCACCACATGAACGGAGTCGACATTGCCGACGAGTTATGCAGCTACTATTCGACTCAGCTCAGGACTTATCGCGCATGGGCTCCGATCTTCTTCTGATTACTGGATACAACAATCATCAATGCGTACCTTATCAACAAACTCTTCGGCTCTTCCATGCATCAAAGGGAGTTCCGATAGTTCCTGGCTAAGGATCTGATAGTGTCCGCCAAATGTCGCGACACCCCTACCTAAGTATCCCCTTATGTCTCGAAAAAATTCAAGGGACCAAACGATGAATTACTGAACTACTCATGACTGGCTGCATCCTGTGCAGATAAAATAAACGAGAAGGCATAACACAAGCATATCCTCAACCCACCCAGCGAATCTGCTCTCCCTGCAAGGTCTTCTTTGCACCAAGAATGATTTAGGAGTATCATACGCGCCCTGAATTTTAGAAAGGGTCCTGTGCCCGCGCCGATAGCGTTGCATCTCAGTGTCTGTCCACTGAGGCTGAAATGCATGGGATTGGTGCGAAAGAACCATCCTACCCCTTAATTCGCTCACCCCTAGCTCATAGCTCTGACGGTCACGGTGACTGAGTGAGCGCCTGAGGCTGAGTGAATGAAGACCACCAGCTTCTTTTTCACCGTTCTGCATCGCCTCGTGTCCCTTTCTTTTAAACTGCCCCCTTCTCCCCCTTCTCCTAAACTGCCCCCCTTCTCAATTGAGCTTCAACAGACCTATGTAAGGCCGATGTTGAAAGTGATTGCGACCCGTGCTATTGAGAGAATCTATGAAATCAGACTCGCGCTAACCATCAACCTTCAATTGTGAATTACTTAGAATTACAGCAATGGGCATCACAAATCTCACCGGGTGGATCAAGGCGACAGACGGAGTGGAGGAAGATCTAACCAAGAAGAGATGTGAAGTAGATTTTGCGTCGATGTTTTTTGCGTTGGTGAACTCGCTGAGTTTCCATAAAACAGTGCAGTTCGCTGCAAAGTCCGCCCGATGTCAATTATCTACTCACACAACAACATCGACACAGCAGGCTTCATCCGGCCCAGAGCGAGCAGCCGACGTCGATGGCGCGGGCATGTCTACTCACACAACAACATCTACACGGCAGGCTTCATCCAGCCCAAAACGAGCAGCCGACGTCGACGATGTGGACACCGCCGACACTGCTTCCTCTAACAAACGCCTCCGACCCCTCCAAATCAGCTCCGGGTCGTCGACTCTCGTTGAAGACATGCAGCGATTGCTGGCAACACAGCCATCCCAGATTCGGTTCGACGAGAGCGGCGCTCTGACCACAATCTGCGCCCAGGAAAAGGTCATTGTAAGTACCATAAATCATACCATCTGGAGAAAAGCTAAATGGATTGTACTGATCTGGAAAAAAGTTAAATGATTCATGCTATCTGGAGAAAAGCTAAATTGCTGTGACCAAAATAATAATTCGCTGTTTCCAATAGGATTTTCGATCTGTCGGAGCCGCAATTGAGAAGATTCTCTCCTCACGATTGTCTAAGGACATCACAATGCTCCATATGGATGGTCTACGATCAATGGAGAAGGAATGGGCGCACGGCAAACGAGATCAGGCGCTGTCCAAGCAGTTGGAAACACTTGAACGAGATTACACGGAGGGCAAGCTGCACAACAAAAGACAGCTATACAAACGCCTGAAGGCGTCGTACCGAGCACCACCGGAGGCATTGCGCGCCGTTTCGGAAGTACTGCGTCAGAGTGGATGGACGATTTGCCAATGTCTCAACCAAAGCGACACGTGCATTGCGCGGACAGTCAACAACGCTGCCGTACCCGGAGATATCCGAGTTATCACCAAGGACTCCGATCTCATGGCATTCGAGTCAATCATGTCCGTCACCATGCCAGTCAAGAACACTTGGACTACTTTCCACAAAGATGAGCTTCTGAACGAGCATGGCCTTCCGACCCCTGTACATCTAACGCTTGCCGCTCTGGTATCGAACAACGACTACACCAACGGAGTTTTTTCCTATGGCTTGACATCCAATGTCGATACGATCCGTCAGTTCAAGATGACAGGTCTTGATGGAACGGTTGGCCAAGATCGAGTGGAGGTGGTTCGGATCTATGTTAGGCGCTACCTTGACATAATACACCAAAAGGCCCGTACAATCAAGGACTCAGCCACCCAAAGCGCACGTCGTCGACTGCGATGCAATCCTAACCCAACGGTGAAGGCACACGACAAGGATCTGAGGAGGATCGAAACGGCCGATCGACAGCTGCGTGTAGATGTGACAGAATTCGGCCATGCTCTCAAGACATTCGTGCTTTGCGAGGAAACCACTCTGGACAACAACAGGATCAGCCCGGCGGCCGATACACACACACGACTGATGGCCATAATTAAGGAAACATAATTCAACAAAGCCTACAATGATTGGCGTCGCTTTTCCGCGAGTCGGACGGGATCGTTGCCGCCTGGGCTGCTAGTAGATCCAGCTTCTCAGGGGGCGGCGACAGACGCAGAGGCAACGCCACCACCACTCCCAACGGCACCCAAGGCAGGATCAGCACCATATCCGCAAGCTACATCAGCGGGATCACCTTCCATCAGGCAGACGCATGGCCCAGCCGAACATCCACCATCGCACAAGCAAAAGATTAAAAAACAACGCCGACATGGTTCACGTGCCCTCCAGCGGCGACGACAGAAGTGGCGTCGTTCCAGGTATGTCTTTTTTCCTGGTATTTTTCTCCGCCTTGTCCAGCTATATACATATATTTCCACCTTAACACAACTCATTGCAAAATCGCATCTAGATTCCGCTCGCGCACAGACGTGCAAGATCGCTATGTGCCGGACACTGTTTTCCTAGAAAAGGCCAGCCCTGTTGATGTCGTGGAACTTTCAGGATTGAAGCCGTCGATCCCCCGTCCTTCAAAGCCCAAGGAGCAATCCCCCCGTATCGACCAAGTGCCTGCCCCCGCTGCCAAGAAGAAAAAGAAAAAACTCCTTGGCGAACCTAAAGGAATAGCTGGACCCAAGGCCTTGAAGAGAGCGTTCCAGTCTGTTTTCGCAACGGTCACGCTCACGACTGGATCCCTGCAAGGCTGCCTAGGAAGATCAACCAATCTGTCGAAAGCAGAGGTTGCGCAGCTAACCCAACACGTGAGTTCGGCAGTCTCTACCGTCAATAGCGCCAAACACATTGTGTACAAGCTTATCGAGATGCGCATTCTACAGCCGCTGATCGAGACTGGACTGAACCAGGCAGAGGATGGACCGGACGAGAGCTTCCTAGAGAAGATCCTGGATTCCGATTGGGCGGAAAGGTTTGTCCAAAACCTACTGTCCTTCGTCTTGAGGAATTCCATTGTCCCCCAAGGACGTCCACCCGCGTCGGACAAGAGCAAGGATGCTGTCGCTGAAGCAATCTCGACGTTTAACGAGTTCAAGAAGACGCTGTGCCCAGGGTTCAAAGCCCTCAACTCAACGGATCTGGCTTTGAGTAATATCATCGCGGAACTTGCACCCAAGATCTGCCTAGATCAGAAACTGCATTACAGGAGAATACCGGAGACTCTTAGAACAAAGGTACCATCTATCCATATCCGTTCAGTTTGTCAAATATTTTCAATGGGGTGTAAAACATATTTTAACACTCCTTTTGTTTATGCAATGCCAGCTCTCCAAGCTGTCCATTGATTGCGATGGTCTTCCTGAAATAGATCAAGATGACACCGACGCTGGTGGTGATGCCGGGGCTGCTGACGTTAACGAGGGTGTGGACGACGACGACGCCCTCAAGCGATCCAAGAAGATCATTTTCAAGCCGGGTCATATTCAACTCTGCTGGCGATATTTCCTCCTCTTACCATCATCCAAGCGGCCCCGGTTCTGCACCCAGGCCAAAATGAGCGATTCCTTCATCGACATCAACGAGGAAGCGTTGGTTGCGCTTCTCTGGGGAGAGAAGGCAGTTCAGTTGGACAACGTATGGGAGGACACCCGCTACACTCACAACTGGGCAGCGGCAAAACAGCGTTCTTCGTACGGAGAGGTGATCAAAGAACTATTCATCGGTGACCGAGATGTCATCAAGGAAGCCAGGAATAAGCAGCAGACGACATACGGGAAGAGGACAACAACCATGGCTGAGCGTGAGGAGGCCCATCCACACATCTACGGACAGTTAGAGCTCGCACGGTATTTGACGAATAAGGTCAATTTTTTCCGAGAGCGGCACAACGCCTCCCTCACGGCCCCGACACCACCGTTGCCATCATCAACGCCATCGTCATCGACGACCTCCACCCCACCGCCTCTTCCCACCCCACGTCAGCAGCCGCGTTCTTACCGCTACGCCCTCAACAACTATATCAGGACGGATGGCCACCAGCTGCAGATTCTCGCGTATGACCTTACAAAACCCCGCCAATCCCCAAATTACAGTGAGTTTCTTTCTAGGATCGAGAAGCTTTATCCAACGCGGCAGCATCTTATCGACGCGTTTGGCGACGACCTGGATTCAGTCATTGTCGTCGGTATTGATCCCGGAGAGGTAGTGAGTGGTGCATTTTGTTTGACACTTCCCGGTGGAAAAGTCATCAATCTGCTGATCAAGAGGGCCTCCCTATACCAGCCTACTCTGGCCTTCCGAGATTGGGAACAGCATTGGAAAAGGCGACACCCAACAGCTGGTCCAGGCGATGTTGTCGACTCATCCCTTTGGACACGGATTACCGACCTGGACAAGCTCACCACTCTCCCGTCTGTCCACGACCTAGAGAATTCTCTCCCCTCAACGAACTACGACACCTCGTTGGATGCTTTGACGGCAGCTCACAAGAAGTACTACGAGCAGGAACCGCTGATCCACGGGATTTACGCGTCAAGAGAATGGAAGGTAGCGGCTCACGAGCACAGAATGGCGAAAATGTCGGAGTTGGATCTGGCCGTCGCTGGCGTTTTGCGGATGGTGGATGAGGCATGTGAGGGCGTACCCGTCCACCAAAGAAAAGTTTTTTTTGCCCTGGGGAATGGAACCTTCCGGTCTGGCTTTAATCTCTCTTCGGTGCACACCACGTTTCTCAGACGTCTTTTACAGCAGGTACGAAAGGCAAAAAAATATTGTGAAAGGCATGGTTGTATCTTTTTGTCTTGATTGTGTGCACTCATGATGCCATGGCAAATCTATGGAACACAATTTTATTATTCCTGCACCGATAGAGTGCTGCGCTCGGATACAAGGCTGCCCTGGTCGACGAGTATCTTACTTCCACCATGTGTCCAACATGTGTGGTTGAGAACCGAGCCACCCGCCTCGCCAAGCCGTCGATGAGGACATGCGCCTGTGTTGAGTGCACTCGGTGGATTCACCGAGATGGAGTGGGGGCGCACAACATCGCTTTGATCGGAGAACAGTACCTCAAGTCTCTAGGACGGCCCGAGCCCCTTGCAAGACCCCCCAAACAAACCTAACCTCTATAGATAGAAACTATAGTTTACATTATCCCCTTCTACGGATTAAGGGATAGAGACAGATTGAACATCATTCCCGATGGTAAGCCAACGGATATTGTGGATCGCCACTTTATTAGATAGTCGGTCCTGCTATCGCACAACAACGTAGGATGTGAGTGTACAGACAGTGAGGTGAACGTTGAAGAGGCGTAGAGGGGTAAAGTAAGATGAGGGAAAGAAGAATAGAGTCCAGGGTTGGGAGAGGAGTAGGGCCTGTTCAAATTCATCGTAGAATCTCGTCGATCCTCTTCACGATAGCAGGTAAGACCTTGTCCTTGTTGAGAGTCCAGATCTCGCTGCTCAGCTTGGGCACCAGTTCTGTCAAATGTTTGTTGGCCTCTTTCGATACTGGGGCTCCCTCCTCCTCCGCCATGACATTTAATATATGTCCAACAATGTCGAGGATCTTGCATGGCTTGTCTTTACGCTGCTTGAGAGCCTCCTCCATGCAACTCTGCACCTCAGCTTTGTTAATCTTGTGTTGGTCGTTGTATAGTTGGTGGAAAACGAATGCTCCCACTTTGAGACCTGACCATGCATTGTCCGTCTTGAACTCGTAGAGCGTCTTTAACATAACCGGTAAAGTCCTGAAGTCATTCAGTAATGGATCGACAGCGGCAAAGTCCCCAAAGGTCGACTTGACATCAAATTTAGACCGAACCTGTCGCTCCATGGTGTTGAAAAGGGGTGTTCTCTTGTCCTTTCGGATCCACAGACGGGAGTCGAGGTGCGGATAAAAGAACTTGTTATTTGGGCCTACAATGACTCTGCCGTTCGTCAAGATAACTGCCAGTGTTACCAGCGCGTTCCACTTCACGGTACCAATCATGACCTTATGTGCCTCGTCATGCCACTCGTTGACAACGATGAAAGACCTCTTGCCTATTGGGTGGGCGACTTCCAGCCTGTGAGGATCCTCGCTAGGAGTTCGACCGAAAACTTCTACCTTGTCAACAAGTAGCACCATGTCGCCCGATTGGAGAAGAAGCCCTTCGAGGCTCGTAGCGAGAAATTCTCCGTTGCTAGCAAATCCCATGTGCCACATCTCGTCGCCGTTTTCAAGTGGCCTGTAATCGTCGATACAGACCAGGTCCCCGTAACTGTGACGCTTGAGTGCCGTCTCAAGTGCAATGTCGACTATGGCTTGAGACTTGCGCCGCTTAATGGGCCGTACAAACGTCATGGATCCGTCCTGCGCCCGTTTGGTGACTCCAGGGAAATGAAGACCGAAAGACTTTCTCCGTTCTTGTATCTCAGCTCGACTGGCTCCAACAGCGTCTTCAAGTACTGGACGCCTGCCATGTTTCCGACGACGCAGACCGGCTCTTCATCAAACTCTCGCATGACATCGATATCGCCATCAGTGTCCTGCTTCCACACTTCGCAACTCTCACTATGCATCAATAGGTCTTTGGTTGTCTGGCTGTCACAGTATCATAGTCTGTTGTAACCCTAGATCATTAGCGTCATCTAACCGCTGTCCCACCTAACCACATTATCACCTAATTACATCCCCACCTAACCACATCACCACCTCACCATATCGCCACCATTCTGGAGCCCATAGCCTAGCACATATAAATAACCTGGCTCCCCTGTACAATAAACACTATCCGTTTCTGCCTCCTGCTCTTGTATGTTACCCTTCTTCTGTTGCTATTACACTGGCACTCATGGTTGCAATGCGGACATGTCAACGGAAACGAATGGCCAAGCACCTTCTGATAGTTGCTTACATGCTTGGATAGTCCCTTGCGAGTCTTTATCGCGCGAGAGCACCATGTGCACTTGAGGGGATGAAAGCGCTCAACCAACCCGTCATGGCAGTCCCTTTTATGACTGCGAACGCTGTCCTTGCTAAGCCTTTTGGAGTAAACGCAGCAAAAGACGCCATCATCACTTGAGTTGTCTGTGCTGTTTTTGGCCACGTCGACAGGGTGACATGAATTGTCCTTGAGCATGCTGGCAATGGGAAAAGGAGATGATTCTCAATGACCAGCTCACACAAAGGTGGGGTAGAGAGATGGCCCAGTTCGCACGAATGTGAGAACCGAGAGAGAGAGGGGAATGGCCAGAGAGAGGGAGTTCGCACGAATGTGAGAACAGAGAGAGAGAGCACTCCTTGCCCCACATCGGCTCACTTATCCGCCTTTTTTTATTCACAATTGATAAGTCTGCGTTGACTCATTCCACCTTCGCATCTGAATTCGATGAATCGTCATGGGCTACAGTTTTATTTTTTTAGTTCTCAACAACACCCTTTTTCTTCAAGGCCTCCAATTCTCGCTTGGCGTCCTTATTTCCTCTGTCGGCTGCCTTAGAGAACCACTTCGCGGCCTTTATATAATTCCGACGAACACCTTGGCCATTCCTGTAGAGCAGGCCGACGTTGTATTGAGCAACGTCGTACTCTTGCTTGGCGGCCTTGAGGAACCAATCCATCGCCTGTGCGTAGTCTTGGCGAACACCTCGGCCGCTGTCGTAGAGGAGGCCGATGCTGTTCTGAGCAAAAGTATCACCTTGATTGGCGGCCTTGAGGAACCAATACATCGCCTGTGCGTTGTCTTGACGAACACCTTCGCCGTTTTCGTAGAGAAGGCCGATGTTGTATTGAGCGACAGCATATCCTTGTGTGGCAGCCTTGAGGTACCATTCCATCGCCTGTGCGTAGTCTTGGCGAACACCTTCACCGTTTTCGTAGAGAAGGCCGATGTTGACTTGAGCGACAGAATATCTTTGTGCGGCGGCCTTGAGGTACCATTCCATCGCCTGTGCGTAGTCTTGAGGAACACCTTCACCGTTGTCGTAGAGACAACCTATGCGGCATTGCGAGATAGCATATCCTTGTGCGGCGGCCTTGATGTACCACTCCATCGCCTGTGCGTAGTCCTGAAGAACACCGCGGCCATGTTGGTAGAGAAACCCGATGCTGTATTGAGCGACAGCATATCCTTGTGCGGCGGCCTTGATGTACCAGCTCATGGCTGCTGAGTAGTTCCGCGGGACACCGAATCCTTTATGGTAGAGGGCGCCTACTCTCTGCTGACCAGCTGCGTCTCCTTGCTTGACGGCCATGAAGTACCAATCCCAGGCGGCCTGATAGTCTTGCGCAACCCTCTTGCCGTCCCTGTACATGTCGCCAAGCGCGACCTGGGCGTCCTTGTCCCCTTTACTTGCACTAATGATCGTCCGTGCCAATCGCAACGCCACGGACACATTAGCTGTTGCGCTCCGCGGCCCACGCTGCTGAGAGTTGTTGTCGTTGTCAGGACGAGGAGTGGTTGGAGTATCCTTGACAGCTGGATTTTGATCGTCCAGCACTGCTTGCGGATCTCGAGCTGACGGGAACGTAAGGGGTCTGTCGATGCGAGTGTAACTTTCCTTCGTCGCCTCTACAAGTCCGTAGACTTCTACAAGACCGCAGACCTCTACAAGACCGTAGACCTCTACAAGACCGTAGACTGGGTTCTGTCTGACGGCGGATGTTGTAGTTGAAGGGGAACTGGATGAGGACGTTGTGTTGGGTGTGGAGGTAGCAGTCGTAGTAATGGGTATCGACGTAATACTGGGTGCTGAGATGGTATCCTGGGATGTATCCTCGATCTTTATGGCGCTGCCGTCCTGCGGCGGCACTGGTTGAGGATCCGGCTGTTGGACCTGGAGAGAAACGGCCCCCGCATTGTCGGTCACTGGAGTATCTACGACCACATCCAAGACAATATTCGGCACGGCGGTGATCCTGCGAGGCTCAAGGCTAGGGGCGATTTCATTGTCCAATAGAGAAAAAATTAGTATGGTTGTCTTCTTCCTTCACTACCATCGCCCACGACATGCATTCTAGCCAGCAGTAGCCCACACAACCAGTCTATACATACATACTATGGTCTATTCCTCTCTGGAACGAAACCACTCTCGTCTTGTGGCGGACATGAACTGCGTAATCGAATGCCTGAACGATATCGTCCCAGAAAATGAACCCCTTTTGGGTGTCAGGGTCGAGATGTGTGTCAACGTGATAGATCTCATCAGGACCGGCAGGAGGGATGGAGTTGGGTGGAACGCCCTTGTTGACGGAGCGGAGTGCCTGGATCTGTTCCTGAGGACTGTTTCCATGTAGCATTCTGTGGAGAAGGAGACGATAGAAGGATGGACGGATGTGTGGGCGGGTAAGAAGAAAATGAAAAGTATATTGAGGATGGTGCTGGGGGATGGGTATAGGTGAAGTCAAAGAAAAGAAGAAAGCATGGGTGTGCGAAAAAGTGAGAGCGAAAGTGGGAGAAAAGGAGAGGGTGATAGAAGAGAAGTTACGGGAAGGGAGAAGAAAGTAGACAAAGCAGGGATGGAATGCATGAACAGGGGAAGAGAAAAAAAATCCTCACATGCATTCGTCCCGCTGCGTTACCATGGAACGGGCAGTGACAAAGACTTGGAAACGAGAGTGAGAGTGATAGCGGAGAAGTTGAAGAGGAAGTTGTCCCAGGATCAGATTATGTCAAGGTCAGCGAATGGTGCACCGAGCCCACCTGTGCGACGCGCGGCATGCATGCTGACCCAGGGCCGCCAAAGACACTTCACCATCGGAGGTAATCAAACAAAGACGCCCTCTCAAAGATAGCTCTATCTTGCTCTTTCCCTGCAGGGTCCGTTTCCTCGTCTCAAACTACCGATACGTCCTCCGCGACCAGGAAAGTCACCCCCCTTCAAAAACTAACTATACATCTCATGCATCCCATCTGTAGCCCTTACTCACCTTCTCGTAACCTTTTTTTTTTTTTTTTTTTTCTAACATCCGTCTGTGCTACCTGGCAATCGTCCATAATGCCGCCACTCAGGACATAACCATCCCTCACTCCTATCCACTTCTCTCCCCTCAAAATAAGCTAAATTCTGCTCTTCCCTGCGACCTCTCGAGGGCTTTTAACTCTCAAGACCTTGCACGCGTACTTTTTACCTCACTCACATACTCGCACCTTTTCCCAATCCCTCACCAACATTTCCCTCCCCTCAATGCCAAAGAAAAGAAGAAAAAAAAAAAACAGACAACAATGCGTCCAATAAAAATATACAAAAGTGCTTGTATTTGATTTGAGAATCCTGCTTTGATCTCCGTCTTGGCCGGGCTGTCATAGTACCAATGCGTACGCCACTTGTCTATCCTGTGAGCTTGGAGTAACTGGGTGGTGCAAACTTTCTCCGGAGCATCTTGATCACATACAGCGGGAAACTGCTCACCATCGTGATCACAGCCACCTTCCACAAAAACGTCTTTGTCAAAATGAAGTTCATATCTACCAATTAAAAAAAAAAAAAAAAAAAAAAAAAAAAACGTAACGGTCAGCGTTTCAGTTTCATATCATATGTTCACACGAGAAAACAACAAGCGAGAAAAAGAAAGGCATGCGTTACCAAAGTAAGTGGGGAGGAAGACCATGGAGCCGACATAGATGATGAGAGTCGCAATCTCGGACAGGATCATGAATCGGTGCCAGGTGTTAATTTCCAGAGCGACCATCAACAACTCGTTCAACACCAGTGCTGTGAATGAGATCGACACGATGTTCACAAACTGGTTCTCAAACAGCCAAATTGACAAAATCATAATCGCACCACCTATTACAAACGATGAAACGCACAATAAGGACTGTTAGTTTCCACTTGCAATACCAAATAATTCAACAACAGTCATCACGACGGCCGAAATGAAAGAAAGTAAGGTTACCTTGGTAGACACTGATGAGGAGCCAGCTGAAGAAGGTCTTGTAGGAGAGAGAGCGTCCCTTGGTGAGGTCGCGGTAGAGCTCAGGGTACAGCAACGCAATGTCCTCGGGAACATCTTGATCCAGCACCAGCGAGAACACAGGTGCGTTGGTGTAAATGGTAGTATATCCAACAATCAGCATGCCCTGGTACAGTGCAATGGGCGCAAAGTAGAACATAGCCGAAAAGACCGCCTGCATGATCGAGATGATCAATCCACGATGGATAACAAACTGTGACAGCTTGGCCGATCGCTTGTACGAGTTGCGTCCATGCCACAACAGCAGCTTTGTCAGGTACGAAAACTGATTTACCGAGAAATCCGCTGCCAACGACGCCTGTTTGCCCTCCTTGCCGACAATACCGACACCGACATCCGCCTGCTGGATCATCGACACGTCGTTACCACCGTCACCGATACAGCAGATCCTCTTCTTGGTGTACTGCTTGATGAGACGAGCAATATCGGCCTTTTGAGTGGGCGAACAACGGCAGCAGACAACAACAGGTAATCGGACGGTGATCTCGATGAACTCCTCGCGCAGGTAGTCCAGACAAAGTTGAATCGATTCTCCGTCAATGACCAAGCAGCAATCCTTCTTTCCCCTCAACAAGTCCAGTTCATCCTGAGCATCCAGCGCATTCGTCACTATATTTTGTAAGTGGCGAAAGTATACTTGTTAGTCAAACTTCTAGAAAACAATGACTTTTTGCCACCAAAACTGTCTCGATAACTTACGTTTGGCGATTTGATGGATGCTCTGGTTGCGAGCGACGAGTTTCGACGAGATGGCGATACAGGTGGCGGTCTCGATCTTGTCTCCTGTCAACATCCAAATCTTCAGACCAGCGTTCCTCAGCAGCTCAAGTGTCGTCTTGACGCCATCCTGCAGTTTATCCTCGACACCGGTCAGTCCTAACAATTCTAGATCCTGTTCCAGCACCTGATTGACAACGGCATTCATAGAATTGGTACGGTCGGTGATGTTGGTCTTGGCGACATGATACCTGGCCTCGAACTCCTGGTAAATCTCCTCAGACAGTCTCTTGCGGGCGACCACCAGCGTTCTTAGACCCTCACGAGCCATGTTGCCGCATTCCTCCTCCAGCCAGTCGTTGTACTGAACAATCTTGGCCATCACAACATCGGCTCCCTTCTCGTAGAACATAATCTCGCCCGTTGTCAGATCGCGGACAATGATTCCCATGCGCTTGGTCTCACTGGTGAAGGGAAAGACCTGGAGCACCTCAAACTCGAAAATCTCGCCGCCGGCATTGCGCACATGGATGTTGCTTATGTCTCTGAACACAAGGGTCAGTCCGACGCTCTCGGTCCAGCGCACAATGGCAACCTCATCGGGAGATGAAGCTTGGTATGTGATACTGCCGTTGTCCTCTGTCACAGGTGTAACGTTGTGGCAGACTGCCAATGCCTGAACAATATCCCGAACTCGCGACGAGATATCGCGGCGAGCCTTGCTGCCTCCAATGTGTGTCGGCGCCGTTGAGATTCCACGCGTCCTGTTATATCCGCTCGCTAAGGATAAGTAAATGATTATAGTCTTGGCGTCAGGTTCCGGTGCCAGGTATGAAGAGTGCCATGTTGACAATCGAAGACCGTTCTGAGCTGTTACTTACATTGCTGAGAGTAGGCAGTATCAAGGTGAGTAGAAATCTCGTCCATGGTATCAACACTGTACGACATAGTTCCCATATGCAACTTTTTTAGTTCCATATCTATCGTAGATTCAATCGCGTGTTGTGTAAATTAGTATGCTGACTCAACGGTATCGCATTCTCTATACATAGGACAAGAACACTTTAACATTTATCTCCTTACCGTTCTTTGTCAAGGTTCCAGTCTTGTCAGACAAAAGGTACTCAATGCGGCCAAGTTCCTCGGGGATGGTGCTAGTGCGGACAATGGTTCCGGGAATCTCCTTGTCGTTCATGATTTGCCATCCATAAACGGTCTTGCCCATATCCAAGTTGACACGAAGCGAGATTGGGATAATGGATGAAAACAGAATCAAGAAACGGAACAGGTAGATGTACCATAGCCCCTCAAATCCATTGAGAGCAATCATCGCTAGCGACAACGTAAGCGTGAATGCACAAAGAATCTACACATTTACAACAGACACAGTGTTAGTTTCTGGTGAAAGAGGTAAAATGTGCCCCGACAGCTGAGACCTCACGATAGAAACAAATACGTACCTTGGAGAGACGGTTGACTTCATTGTCCAAGAGTCCAATTTTTGTCTTGGGGTGGTTGGTGTTCATAACAGCGCGGGTGTCCCTGCCAGTGTAGATAACAAATCCGATCGCATTTCCAGAAGCCACAACAGTGTTGGTCCATAACGTGTTGTCTACGCTCAACGATTCCATGTGTTGGCCCTACATTTTAACAACGGAAGGATACCGAATTGGTCAGCCAGTGCCACAGCAACCTAGCAGTATCCCCTGCAAAATAGTGACCGTCTATTATCCACTTACAGGACCATCGCCTTCCCGAGTAAAGTTTCCGATAAAGCTGTGAATGTCTTTGTGAGGCGAATCGGCATAGATGGATGCGTTGAGTTCGAGCAAAGCCTCGTCACTAGGTAAAGCTTGACAGGATGGCACTGCGAGTCGCAATTTCCAGTCAGTCTCTCCGTCGAGTTGATCTGTCCTGATAAAGCAAGCGCCAGACTCCTCGGTTGTCCTCAAAAGAACCATGTCGGCGGGCACGTTCTGGTTCTTCTTGACCACAATCATGTCTCCAACGCGGATCTTTGACGACGGGACCATCTTCAATCCTGAAGGGGTGAGTATCTGGTAGCGTTGAGAGTTGGCTTCCTGATCCCTGCGATACCGCTTCATGTCATCGATGGCCTCCTTGCCTATCGTCACTGCCAGGACAAAGCACAATGGTGCCACATAGGTCACGATGTAACCTAAGCAGAGTAATGAAAGAAATAAAAAGACATAATCGTAAGCATGCATATCGATCAGGTCGATGCAAGTGACATTCATGCAGTTGCTCTGTTGTTTTCCCAATTGACGCCTGTGCTTTTTCCAATCATTCTTTCAACTCCCATGACGCCATTGCAACTCCGCGGTCCACGGGAAAAACGTACCGATCTTCAAGGCTGGCACGAACTGAGACAAGGCGACCAAGAGGAAGTACAAGTTCAAAAAAAACTTGAACTAAATGATTCAGTGAAGAGAACAACAACGAAGAACACGATCGTGTGATGTGAGTAAGGGATGTGGTACTTTCCAACTTATGCGCAAGGATGTGATGCATAATGACAAGGATAGAGTACCTGTTCCCAGAGAACCACGGGCAAGAAGCTGAAGATGTTGTATTTGGTGTTGCGGGTGACATTGGGAGGGTATCTTTTCTTTTCCTTGGCTATCGAACAAAGAGTCAACGAGCAAAATGGCAAACGCGTGAGCACAAGCAACCCTTACAACAACAACAACAAGACGTGAGCATGAGACTGAATAGACACGTAAAAAATCACGCATCGACCGGTAATACCAACTCCCACTTACCTGATGCGTGAAAGTCGATCGTCCGTGATTTTGCTGCCTTGGAGTCTTTGGAGGGTTTGAGTTCGTCCATGATGGCCGATAACCTTTGTCTGCTGGGTCCTTTGCCCTATGGAATGTCCCCGAGGAAGATGATATAAAGTGTTGCCAGGTAGAAATATTAGCCGGCTGTTGTATTGCTGCTGCAAGAAGAGTTTGTGTAGTTCGTATCGGTTCGTTTCTGGGTCCCGGTTGTCGAAGGGGCGTGTGCTCGATAAAGGCGGTTGTGTGTGAGGCGTGAAAAATGTGCGAAGGAAAGGGAAGTGTGGTGGGTCATTTCATGAATTGCAAGACCAAGAAGAGAGGGTGCTCATTGTCGAATGAGACAGAGTGAGTACCTCGATCGTCAAGGATGAATGAGAATTGCGAGGAATAAAATAGGGGAGTGTGATTCACATAGGCGTCCTTGTCTTGACGTGTCTGTCAGTCTGTCAGTATGCATGACAGTTGCGATCGGAATCCCATACCACGCGCTTCCTTCTGCTCAGGAATAGCAAACAAGTGATCACTACACACTACACGAACAACGTTCATAACAAAAAAAAAGGGACGAAGAGTGACAGAAACCCCTCCTTGCCCCCTTTGTCCCTGTCTGTGTCCCTGGTTCGTCTCCTTTGTTGTCCTTTGTTCGCCCATTGCTGTTCTGTGAGTTGTTTACCAACAACGAATGAATCCTGCTTGTCTTGACAGTTGGAAGGAAGGGTAGTTCATAAAAGAAGCGCGAGGGTATTACCTGTGCTGCACCATTATTGTTGTTGCTGTTTCCACGAGTGGCTCCAGAACTCGAACTGCCCGCAAAAGAAGTGCTGCTATGAAGCAACAAGGGTTCCTCGTCCTCGTCCTCGTCGTCCGAGTAACGATACTTGGAATGCTGCCTGCTGTTACTGCTGCTTCCGCTGAGTCCAAGTGCCATGCCTGATGAGCCCGCTGCAGGTGATTGTTGTTGTTGTTGTTGTTGTTGGTAAAGAGGGGCGGAAGTGGAAGAGGAAGAAGGAGAGGAAGGAGAGAAACCTTGGCCAAAGGTTCCAGGTGAGCCGTCCGAGTCGTGTTGTTGTTGTTGTTGCTGCGAAGAGGCGGGCGATGCAAAAGCGAGTTGCTTAGGGTAATACGAGTGCTGTTGCGGGGTTGTTGTTGTTGCGGAAGAGGAAGAGGGAGGTGAGCGTGGACGAGGACTTGTTCTATTGTTGTTGGTTCCTGTTGCAATGGTGGATGAGGATGAGGCTGAGCGTGATCCGTCCCTGTTGAGGGCGATGGTGTGGCTGTTGGGAGGTAAGGGGTTGAGCGCAAAGGATTCTGTGCCCTTTGACATTTAGCGGGAAGGAGGATCCTCTCTGTTGAATCGGATGGTAGAAAGTTTGGAGGTGGGGAGTTGAAAGGTGGAGTGGAGTAGAGGGAGAGAGCAGTGTGAAGTTGAAAATGGATGAGCAAGGTGATTGGAAATGGAGGAAGAAGGAAGAAGGGAGAAAGAAGAGGAAGGATGGAGCAAAGGTGTAGAAACAAAACAAAGGAAGAAGAAAGAGAGAGGGATAAAGAAGAGCCAAGAAAAGTGGATAAATCGACGGAAGGAAGAAGGAGATGAAAGATAACTAGCAACAGCCAAGATACAACGACAGCCTGCTGCTCTTGTTGTCAGTACGGGTACCGGGTTCGATACTGCAACGGGTGCAAAGGAATGAATCTGTGCACTCTAAGAAGAACAAGTTGCTGCCAAGACAAATAGACACAAGAGTAGCTCTTTCTCCTCTTTCTACTCCTTCTCCTCCTCGTCTCTTCTCCTCTTCTCCTCTTTCTCCTTGCAACGGACAATAATCGATGATGCGTGGCTGCACCACAGTGGAGAGACACACACACACGGCACAATGGTCACGTGATTATTTACTCTTGATCAAGAACGAGATACTCAAGCACCTTCAGGCTCACCCGCGGATACGCCACAGAGAACACCTGCGCGAGCAGGCCATTCATCTCACTCCCACCTGCACCGCTGCTGCTGCTCTGGCCACCTCCCTGACCCAAATGGGGCTGCCATTGGTCCACCGTGTTCTCTAGGGCTCGTTTCATCGATCGGATCTGATCTGGCCCAGGGATCCTATTCAACTCGAGCCACACTTTGAACCAGTCAGTCTTCACCACCTTCTTCTTCTTACTACTCATAACCTCTTCTTCTCCTTCCATTTCCTCTTCTTCTTCTTCTTCGTCGTCTTGCTGCCGCTGCTGCTGCTGCTGTTGCTGTTGCTGTCCGCGACCTCTCGAATACGACTTGGCTCCAGACTCACGTTTCTGGTGACCACCACTTCCACCACGCGCTTCACTCTCAGTAAAGGAAGGAAACGTCCCATTTGCAAAGTAGTGGCGCGCCTTGCCTCGCGTCGTCTTCCACAAATCATCACCAGCATCCTCCTCCTCCCTTTCTCGCTCCATAAACCGCGCGCCCTCATCCTCGACAGGCACCTTCATCGCTTGGTCAACCCGCTTCGTCACCTCAGAGTACAGCTCCGTAATCCGGCTGATCTTGACCAACGTCTGGCTCCCATCGTCCTCAATCATCCGAATCCCGCTGTCACTACTGCCACCACCTCTCGGCCCAGCCGTCCGGTGTCCAAGATCACCACCACCACCAACGCCTCGGCGATCTTGTATCTCCAAGAGTCGGCGCCCCATCTGCATCTCATAGTACTGCTTCAGGATCCTCAGCTCCCAAAGACTCCTCCACGAGATCTCATCCAGATCCTCCAATCGATTCGCAACATCGTACAACCACACATGGGCACCCAGCATCTCCACTTTGTCCATCGTCAGACACTCGTACAGCACGCTCGTAAAATAACTCGCTCGCAGCTCCTCTTTGGCCAGATCCTCCGTGTCATCGCTTTCAACCATAGGACGCAATCGACAAAGGTACTTTGCAAACGACGCCACCTGAGGATCTTTCAAGAGTGTCAATGAAAAGTCCTGTCCAAACAACGCAGAGTCAGGCTCAAGCTCATCCTTGAGAGATCCAATGTCAAAGGTATCCTGCAACGAAAACCGTCCTCCGCCCTCTATCGATCGACCAGCACCACCAGCGAATGAGCCCGCAGTCTTCGAAAAAGTCTCTGCACTGGAATGGATAAATGTCTTTCCCAACGTCCGCTGCCTGCGCATCTCGACCAGACGCTCCAACTTTTTTCGCCTCTCCCGTCTCGGCCCACCACTCTCCTCAACACCATCGCCCTCCATTCCTTCGCCCGTAAGAACCTTAGGAAATGGCCGTGCAAGGATCCCACGCATTCCGGAGTGATCCTCGGAATAGCTCAAATGTCCAATCCGTCTCATCACCGCGATCGATCCAGACTTGAGAATCCTCCACATCTGCGCATAGTCCTCCTTCTCATTGTTGAAATCCAACGTAATCGGCCAGTATCGAGCCCCTTTAATCTCAATCTTGGAGATGGTCGATAGCTCCGGGAGAAGGCAAGGGGTCATCATCGACAGCTTGGAGGTCGAGTACGGCGTCCTGGCTATGTCTAGCGTAACATTGGGGTTAAGACCAGTGTACTCTGATTCCTGAGAAGCCGGAATAACTGGCACTTCAGGAACCAACATAGCATCCTGGCCTTCGCCTGCTTGTGACTGGGGTTGATGGACCGTTGGCTTAAGATGGACTGTCACAGGAACAGGACAGTAGGCGCCAGTACTGGCCTCCCTTGTCACTAAACATCTTGGCTCAACAGCTAGAACCCACAAATGTCGAAACGCCTGCAAGTGACCGCGATTGTCCATGGGATCGATGGGCAGGCGTGGATAAAGACTGCACAGAAGTGCTGCCACACACCGGTTGGTGGTTCCGAGGGTACAGCTTCCTCCGCCGAGGAACAAAAAGCCAAGGGCCATGTGATAGGCCATATGGCTGCCGTAGTTGGTGTCACCCTTTATCCGTTTGTGCAGCTTGCGAAGCGTGCGGAGGAAATCGATTCGGCCCGAACCAGCAATCACCATCGAGGTAGCCATTGTCGTCACATCCAAGCATGTCCGCATAGTCGCCATTGTAATGCTGTCCTCGTACGACTCGTCTAAATCGCAAATTACACAGAAAAAAATGGTTAATAGAGAATACTACGCCACGGTGCAATTGACTTGGAAGCTGAAAAGAAAATATACCTTGACTGACGCGCCCGAGCTCGAGAAACATGTCGAGATGCTGATGGATGCACTTGTAGGCTGCCTCGTTACCGCTGCCTGCGAACCGGAGACCAATTGCGAAGCAAGCACCAGCGCGGATACTGTAGTAGGACTGAGGTCCAGTTTCTGTCTTTGGTGGTCCTCCTGTCTTGACGTCTCGCAGGAACTCTGGCACTTGGGAAAGAACCCAATCCTCGGAAGGGGTGATCTCGTCCCAAAGAACAATCGCCCTGCAGATGACTCGCAACATGAGAGAGTTGGGGTTGAGGTAGTCCAGCAAGTACTGCGTCTCGGGCACAGCCAATTTGGCAGCAATAGATCGGCTGCTTGTCTTGAGATACATCAGACCCATCGCAATGGTTGCGCCAGTGCCAGTCAGATCTACTCCCGTATGCCTGCGAGAGCCGCTCATATCGTCCATCCCTGGGTATGGAGCATTTCCATCTGCCATTCCGTAGTTCTGAGGCCGCCGTGGCCTGTCTGCGCTTCCAGGCATGTAGCTCAACAAGACATCGACAATCTTCATATCTCGGAGACCCATAGGCTTGTTTCCCTGTCCGAGTGTAATCAGGCCAAGCCCGAATCCTGCAGCAACCGAATGAGCCTCCTGCAGGTTACTCGACAGCTCCAAGAAATGACCCCACGTCGACCCAATCTCTGTCAACATCACCTCAGCCATCCGTCGATTCGAGGTCTCCGCATAAACGAGACCGATTCCCAACACGCAGGCAACCTGTGTCAAGAGCGACAGGTTAAACTCGGACCCATCCTTGGGAAGCAAGGCAGGTGCATGCAGGAACAATAACTTGGTGGTGGCAGTGTTCATGGTGCCGACATAAGCGCACGAGAGGCCGAGAAGGAGTCCAGTCGAGGTCAGCTCGTGCTTGTATGAGAGATATCGCCAGACATGTGACCAGGCGAGTTTCTTGAGATGACCAGTTAAGCCGAGGGCGAGCAGAAATCCAGCATGGTTACAGCTGAGGTTGTCGGGTCGATTGTAGATGATCCACGAAGGGCTCACATCCTTGCTGGTCGACGAGATCCTGAGTCCTGCAGCGACGCCATTGTTGAACAATGGCCAACTCATGGCCTGGTCTCCACCAAGAAGGGAAATGTCAAACTCGGTCTCGCCGTACACGGGTAAAATTTTGGCCGTCAGCGTAATATCTGGAAAGGGGCACCGCTGGGTCAAGATTTGGGTCACGGTTCCAAAGGTCAAGATCGCACGTCCAACAGGCAAGGCCAAAGTTCGCAGCGCAAGTTTTCGAAGAACCTCTTGATGAGATATCCTCAAATCGTCCTCGTTCAAACCGGGTTCGTCCTTGGGTCGAATTTTGAGCATGACTGAAGACTGGAGCATCTTTTGTGTCTCCTCTATCCGCTTGTCGGCTCCGAATCGCATGTTGGTGATCTCTGCCTCTGCAATCTCTGTTCCCGTACTCTCCATATCGTTCTCTCGTTCCTGGGGTGTGTCCTCCTTGCAGAGCGTCGCGATATCCTGGCGCTTCGGCGCATCCTATATAATGACCGCGGAATTCCGTTATTATCACTACCATAATGCGATGCGAGGTTTCCATTGAAATATAAACGAGAAGAGACGTCAACTTACGGTCACTTGAGAGATGGGCTTTATATAATACCCGGGCATCCGGTTGGACTTTAGCTCTGCAAGATCGTTCCTGCCGATAAAGGAGAGCGCGTATGAGTCCATGTCTGGTGGCGGATTGTTGCGGCACTTCCAGAGAGCCTCCCTGAGAGGAACTGAAATCCCAAAAGGTAGTTGATCCAGCTGTGTGGTGCTGAACCTTTCCTCGACAATGGCTCTAACTGCACTCTGGTCAGCAGTCTCGCCATCCATCAGCGCAGTATAGAAAGTTGTGACCTTGCGAGTCAGCTCACATGGTACAGCAGCTGGGATGAGCGAAAGGCCTGGTTCTGGTTCGCGAATCGAAGAAAGGGCGTCCAGAGTGGGAAAGACTGGGGTCTCTTGTGGTCGTGTTACCATGTCGACGATCCAGTTGAATATGTCCGGCGGATCAAATTGGAACAGCTCCAGCGGCAAAGTTTCTCCTTCCATGAACACCTCTATCATATTGATATGATCGTTTAGAAGACATTTCATTTCATTTCATACACTAAACTAATGACCCAGATCCACAAGTTGCATCGTTTCGCTACGTTACTTACCAGGCATCTCTACCCGCTTGGTCGTGGAAAAATCCCGCCGGGCGTAAAAGTCTTCCCACGTCTTCCATCCTACGAGGCGAGCCAATTGCTTCAGCAATGGCTCTAGCTCCCGTTGCTGAGAAGTGACAATGTTCAGACTACGGTCCACGTAGACGAGATGGAGTGCGACGAGAATAAATGTGTAAAACTTGACCAGGTCCAGATTGAACGACTGCCGCGTGGATGGGCCTCTGAGTCTTGCCATCCGTTGTGCTCGAATGACCACCTCTGTGTACGGATTACTCGTCGATGTGGGAAGGTCAGAGGCATCTCCTTGAAAGGCTGGATGGTCGAACATGCGCTGGTGGACGTCTGAATCCAAGAAAAAGTTCCAGTCGAGTTCCGACACGTCAGGTTTCTTGGCGACCGAAGGGAGAGACCGAGACGAGAGGGTTGGTGACGTCAACCCGGTAGGATGGAAGCTAGGATCGCAGTACGAGAGAAGTGTGGCAGAAAAGTTTCCCCATTCGTCCGTGGCTGGCACTGTTTCGTACTTGGACTCACTGCTGTACTGCAGCTGGAGAAATCGGTGACGAAAATCCCAGAGAATCTCGATTGGCATGGCGAAACTGATGGCGTCCAAACACTCCTGCACTAGACTAGACCTGACTACAAAGTCGAGTCTTGCCCGGATGATGGTCCCGCTTCCAAGAATGATATTGAACCTGTCTTCGACTGCATCTCGGACCTCTGTAATGATGGCGTCCTTGTCCTTTTTAAAGATTGAACTCTTGATCCGGAATGACCCAAGATGATCAATCGCATGTGACTTGGGCGGTTGTCCAGAAGTGCTATTCTTGTGGCGCTTGAACTTCTCGATATCGACGTCGACATGACACGGAATGAATTCGTCCGCGTATCCAGTCCAGAGTAGGAGAGCTCCTTCGGGGGTGACCAACAGAATGTCGCGATAAAACTTGCGAGTTCCTTCCAAAGAAATCGCCGAGCGAGCGGGTCTTGTCCAGAGATGAATCGTAAGCTGGTTGGCGATGATTCGGTAACAAGAGATCTTGTCGGCATCCTGGTCGAACACGCAAACAACAGGCGAGCCATCGAGTGCATGAGCACTCATAATCTTGGAGTTTGCCCTAAACAAATCAAACACAGCAACACTCTCATTATTTAGAATCGCGCACTGTCAGAAAAGTTGCTGCACCTTTGCCCATACCACATAATGTGACTTACGACGCTGGGTGGATATCACTCGCGATTTCGTAAAAGTAAGTGTCAGTACGCATCTGAAGGTCCGTATCCAACTCCTCATCATGATCGCCAGATATTTGCATCCCCTCCTCGGGCACGATCCTTGAAAACGGCAGAGAAGTCGGCATCTTGGACCCGTACCGCCAAACACGGTGATGCTTGAGCAGAAGGTCGAATGTGACTACAATATTGTCCACTGTCTCGTAGGAGGATATGAAGACACAGGTGTTGAGAATGTCGCCAACTGTGCCACCCAGATGTCTGATCCGCGGCACATCCTCCTGCGACAGTGTCACCGGTGAAGACGCATCTTTGGCCGGTAGTCTGAAGAGCGTCACGGCTTGGAACTCGTTCAAAGGATCCATGGTCATATAAAACCGCGCCAGTCCCGAACCATCCTCAATCTCCTCTAGGTCCTCCTCGGGCTCTGTTTTTCGCTCCAGCATCAAACCGAGATCGAGTGCCCAGACATTGTGGACAGCAAAAGGAAGATGAACTGAGTGTGTCTCGCCGCCCGTGAAGTAGACGCGAACGGTATCTTTGAGGACCACCACAAGAGCCTGTTGTCGACATTCCCGGTCCATGGAGGCTGTGTTGTTGGTCGAAGGTCGCTGTTGGTTTTGCCCGAAATTATATACATCATCGTTCTCCATCTCGCGATCAGGTCCGCGGACCGATTTTGTTTTGGAGGAGTTGTTGACCAGGAGCCAGGCAATCAGAGTGTGTTGGACAACCTCGTTCTCGGACGAGAAATCGACGGACATACGAAGTACGCCTCCCTGAGCCCAAGTGACCTTGGCGCCCCTGACGACGATTTCAGTATCATACCCTCGAGGACCTATCCTGCTGAGCGAGCTTGCCCCGCTGTTGTTGTTTGTGCTGGGTTGATAGTTGCTGGCGTCGGTGGCTCCGTTCTGGGCATCAAGGTTGCCTTGGACAATGTCGTCGTATGTCGGCGGGTACAGTCCATAGCGTGGTCTCGCTCGGCTGGTAGATGCAAAGGGCGTATGTGCACTAGAGCGTGCTGTTTGTGAAGAAGGTCCCTGTGTGGGCTTTGTTGTCGTTGAGGTTTTAAGAGAGGGTTCAGACCCGAATGGTCTGTATTCTCCGAGGATGGTGATCTCCATGGTGGCTCGACTGTCCAATTCTATTAGTTCGTGAATGTGTGTTCCTTGAACGAGGGTTTCCTGGTCCCCGAGCTTGTTGTCCCGTGTGCGGTTCTGGAGAGATCATGAATAGACGAAAGAAGTGGTGGCAAAAGTACCGAGCAAGAAAAGGGCACACAAAGAGACGGCCAGCCAACTGCGCGTCTCTTGGGATATATCACGTGTGCCGTGTGCCTGGACTCTGGATGTGTGTGGAGAAGTCACAAATCAGCACACTATAAAAGCGAGGAGTGAACCTTTTCGCTTCTTTTTTCTCATCAATCCCATTCACATCGCGTCGATCCTCCCTTTTCCCACCCACCGCTCTGCTGGGGCACTCACTCATTACATCACCCTCAGACAGCTCCACAGCGAGTGTCTCCCATTTGTACATTACCCTCTCCAATAAGGCACCTTACATACGCACATCCACGCACACTTCTCCTCACGCTCACTTTTTTACCCGGAAACAAGAAATTTGATTAGCAAAAGATGGCGAACCCTGAGCAGCTGCATGGGCCCTCCTATATCCTCGACCTACGCCTGTATGACGACGAAGACCCCACCGATGCGGTTAGTGCCACAGCAAATAATTACTATCGCATTCGTCGCCTTATATATGTATCATGAAAAGCAAACACGAATGCGTGTCTAACCCATCATGTATTCCGTGCGCTTATAGGATCTGGCAAAGGACTATAACACACTAGTGGCGATCTTCCCAGGCAAATCAGAGATGGAGATTCAGCACCACCTCCAGGAGATCGTATCTGCGGACATGTCGAAGCACGCAGAGATCCTGAACGGACTTTTCTACGCCATCCTCACATACCACACCCACCCTGGAAGCCCATCATTTGGATCAAACGACCCTTCCAACAGTGTCAACGGAAACGCCTCTACACCAAACCTCAACCGTCAACATTCTTACTCCTGCCAGGCCTTAGCGCGACTTATGAGGCTGGTCCAGCGCGACAGCTATGGCCATGTTTTCAAGCAGACGCGGTACTTTTGTTCATACCCTAACTTCCCAAAGATCCGACCCGCCGTGCGAGAGCAACTGATCTGGATTGTCGGCCATATCACAGACGCACGGATGCCAGCGATCCACTCTATCGAGCAACTCTACACTGCTTTGATGAAACAGATTCGTGGAGGAGATGTCTCGATCCCCAACGTACAGCATGCGGAATCTATTCTCCGCTTACTCCAAGGCAACCAGGAATTTGTGGACGCATCGACAGTCTTGATCGCCTACTCGTGCTACACTTATTTGCGTATCATTCTGGATCACGGCAGTAGTCGACTAGCAGTTCTTCGCCAGCAGGAAGTGAACTATTGTGTCAGGCTGTTGCGAGAGAAATTCCGGGAGTGCACAGAGCTTGGCCGAGATCTCATCCGAGCGCTGCAAGACGTGGGCAGAGGGATCCCGGAGTTTGAGGCGATTTGGGTCGACCTACTGTACAATCCCAGGTCCCTTAACCCGCAACTGGAAAACATCCGACAGATCCTTGCTGTGCCTTCTCAAAAGATCTACCTGGCGAGCAGACTTTCTTATGACATGGAGCAAAAGCTCCTGCACATCCTGGAGCACGTAAGTCACTGCACAGTTGACTCGGCACGTTGTATCTAAATTAACACGGCGATGAATGCTAATATATCCCGCTCTCTTTTTGTGCACTCTCCGCTTGTAGATCCACAATGGACAGCACTACAGGAATGTCCAGTGGTTCACCGAGCGGTTTCTGCCTACCCCTGAGTCTGACACCCTTTATCCGGATATTATGCGCTATATCTGTGGCGTTTATCACCCTGCCAACGCAGTATTGGCTGGCCCTACTGTACCGCGCTATGCTCTTATTCAAACCTTTCTCAGAAACATCAGGGTAACTCATCTTATGGCAAAACTACCATGTACTTGTTACGTACGAGAGATATTAAGTCAAAAGAACAACATACTAATTTTCATAGCATTTTTTTTAGTCTCCTGTTACAGCTGCCAATGTCAAGCTGGCACTGATGTACGACTGGTTGTTCTTCGAGCCATTAAGAGACAGCATTATGAACATCGGTATGTACTCCGTTCAAATGGCGGGCAATAATGAAACTTCACCTCAGTGTGCTCCAACTTTGCAAAGATCATAACATTTTATTATTTTTTGGCGTATACTTATGATAGAACCCGCGATGCTTCTTATGGAGAGATCGCTTGAGCGAGCACCATACTTGACCGCCATCATGATGGAGTTCTTGTTCTTTGCAATTGAGAACTATTGTCCACCACTGCGCGAGTACATTCAAGAGCACGTCGCCAAGGCAGCTCAGTCGATCACCGAAAAGGGCGTCATCAGGTATGAACGGGCACCATGCTTATTCTCTACTGAATTCATGGCGATTGGACTTTACTCTAACTTATCGCCTTTGCACTCTGCACTACCAATAGGTCTTTCAAACTTATATACAAGGCCCCTCAATTGAATGAGTTTCCACTTATCCGTGAATACATGCGCTCCATGTTTCACGCTCACGTGGCCGACCCAGCCGATCAGAACCAGGGACTACCTTTGTCAAGTGGTCTTACATCAGACAATCCGGACGATCTGGGGGAAGGAGATGATGGAAACAATGGTTCAGGAGACTTTGATGGCTCACGGGATGAACCTCAGACTGGTTTGGAGTGGGATGATTCTGACGATGAAGGCTCACTTCCCCACAAGGAGTCAAAGAAGTCTGATCCTACAACATCATCGTCACATCGTTCCCGTGAATCGTCAAAGGAGCCGATGCAGGTGGATGAGTCAGGAGCGCCCTCAAGCAGCACGTCGTCATCTGCTTTGGCTCAAGGCGACGAAGATGACCAGGAGGAAGATGAGGTGATGGAATCCTCTGCAGACATTGGGTCGGGCAGCAAGAGCAGCAACGTCCCGCCACAAGTTCAGTCACGCACTCTGTTGGACTGGACCATGACGGACGAGGATGGCGCAGGCGTGTCAGAGTCGGGCACAGGCGACAACAGCAAAAACGCTTCAACCACTGGCACCCCAGATCCGGAAGCCTCCCTCTGGATTTTTGGTGGTCTTATCCATTCATTTAAAAGCGCATACGAGGCGGATCCCGATTCACAGGAGACAATGTCTACCTTCCGGCAAGTCTGTGAGGTTTATGAAGCAGGAGTCGGTGTTGAGAGCGCTGATATGGCTCAGATGTTTGGACAGGAGATCTGCATGTTCGCCAGGAAATGCCGTATCCCAGAGTCGTATGCGGCAGTACGGATTCGCTCCAAACCACTTGTCAATGGACGACGCTCCCAGGATCAGGACGAGCCAATGGAGGAGGACCCCGATGTTATGGGAGCTCTGATGGCTTGTCTCTGGAGAATCACCGAGACGGAAGGATGGCAGGGTGCTGAAAGGGTTGCACAGATGCTATCGAGTTGCGAGGCCTCTGTCGAACCGAGCGCGCGTTTACTCAGCATGTGGTACCTGATTGGTCTCGTTCATGGTTGCCGGAGTAGCGCCTCATCCGGAGCACCCATCACCCTGGAGGATTCACTCTCATTATATGGATCGTACCTTCAGAACGCCGCTGAGCGCGACTTTGCTCAAGCACCGGACGAGGAAGGAGCTGAGATGGATCGGGAAGAGCGCGTCAAATCGTTGGTCCAAGAATACCTTGTCAGGGATCTCCAAAACGTGCAGGATCGACAGCCGAGCGTCTTCGATGCCCTCGTGCCCCTCGTTCTCCAGTACTTGCCCAATTATATCCCCAGGACCGACTCGTTCTTGCGCATGGTGATCTTTTTGGCGACACCAACCCAGATCTACTGTCTTTCGCTTGGATTATCACAGCGGCAGTTTATCTTGTTTTCGTCGCTCCCGTCGGATGATCGCGCACCAGCCAAGAACAAGGGCAAGAAGAAGAACAACAACTTGCAGGAGGACTGCGGATCACCCGGCTCGATTTATTCATCGCTAGCGAGCGGATGGGAACCCAGGGTGGGGACAGAGACGGTGGAAGTCATTGGGCGGACGTTGGAGTGGGGCACATTCGACCAGATGGGGATTTGGCAATTGATTGTTTCTGAGTTCGGAGGATTCAACAAGGCTATTACAGGACTTCTCAACGCGAGCTGGGTTCCTGCCATGACCTCGGTTACTCAGGCTGAGGCACTCGGTGGACTTCTTAACCTGATCCGTACACTGTCTGTGAGCCCACCGGATATCCGCCTTGGAACCACAATTGTGCGGATTGCCAGCAGGGCCGACCTTGTCTCGGACGACATGACGCAGTTCTGTCAGAGATGGGTCGGTCAGTCGGCAAGCACCTACCCAGACCATCTTGGGGCCATTCTTCTGTCGTTGAGTGACAAGACTGCAGCGCCGATCTGGGAGGATCTTGACGATCTTAATCTGGGAACTTCTAGCAGCTCGGTACCGACAACACCAACAACCAAGACCACTCGATCCAGGATTGGCAGCGGCGGTCAGTCCAAGAGAACCAAGTTGACTGTGAAGCAGCGGAAGGAGCAAGGAACTCTACTCAGAACGGCGCTCTCCCTTATTCGAGGTTGGTGTGAGGCTTTGTCTGGAGAAGTAACGCAGCAACACTTTTTGCGAGTGTGGTCCGCACAGGTGCGCAGTCAAGTCCTGGAGGCCCTCACGGAGAACTTTGGCGCCAATGAGAAGGAGGCTTGGCCCAAGGACTGGTGGATCAAGGACGAGGACAATGTCAGCCAAAACGATGAAGACATGGAGAGCCGGCACAGTGAAGAGGACGATGACGATGATGACAAGGAGGACGATGACGATGAGGAGGATGGTCGTGGCGGCAGCAATAGCAGCAACAAGAAGAAGAAGAGCGAGGATGATGAAGACGATGAGAGTGATCAGGACCAACAGAGCAGCGACAGCGACCGGCGGAAAAAGGACAAGAAGCGCTTTGGAGGAGCTGCATCTGGATCGGCAAGTTCTAGTCGTCGCAATAGCCCCAAGATTGGATCGGGATCCTCTTCTACCATGGGCAGCAATGCTTCTACTCCTGCTGCAAACAAGAAGGGGTCCTCTGCTGGTGTTTTGAACTCCAAGTCACGTTCTACACGGGCCACAACTGCCAGTACCAAGAAGGCAACTCCTGTCAAGAAGGCTGCTGCCAGTCGACGACGCAAGATTTCGGAGGAGGATGACGATGAGGAGGAAGAGGATGAAGAGGAGGCACGGGGTGACGAGGAGGAAGAGGAGGAGGAGGAGGAGGCGCAGGACGAGGGAATGGATGAGGATGAAAAATCGGAGAAGGATGATGAGGAGGGAGGAAGCAACGACGAAGAATCTGAGGAGGAGACCAAGGGTAGGAAGGGTAAAGGCAAGCGACCTGCCAAGAAGGCAGCAGCACCTGCCACTCCTGCCAAGCGAGCTGCGACGACGCGGTCTCAAGCCAAGAAGCCAGCAGCTAAGCCGTTGACTCGCAGCAACCGCCGAACTCGAAAACAGGAGGAGGACGAGGAGGAGGAGGACGAGGAGGAGGAGGACGACGATGAGGATGAAGAAAAGGATGCCGATGATGGTGAGGACGAGGGTGGCGATCAGGAAAATGGGGATAGCGAGGACGCGGATGAAGACGAGGAGGAGGAAGAAGAAGAGGAGGAAGAGGAGGAGACGGCGAAGAAGGGTAAGCTGCCTGTGTACACTCAACGCCGGGCAGCTGCCAACGCCAACTCGAAACTCAAGGCCGCATCTGCAGCAACAGCTTCCTCCGCATCCAAGGCCAAGGCGTCACCCAAGTCCCGAGCCAAGAACAGGCGCCGCATTGTCACTGACGACGAGAGCGAGTAATCAATTCCCTCCTCTTTCCCACTTTTTTTTGTTAGACTTTCAACTCACTCATTAAAAACAAACCACACACAACAAAGCAATTCTAACCATGTTTTTTTGAATTGTCTTGTCTGGTGCAGCTCACAGGGATGCTCCTAGTACATTTGTACACTATATTGCAGCGTGATATACACTATCACTGGTTCGACTTGACGCACCAAATGGATTGCTGGGAGCTGAGGACAAGAGTAAATAAAGGCCAGGGCAAAGCAGTGATGGACAAAGAGCGACGAAAGCAGGAAGGGTAGGGTGGTTTTTCTTAGTGGTTGTAGTAGGGCGAATAAGCAGAGTTAGACTTGTCGGTGAACTCTATTAGGAACCAGTTGAATTGAAGGGGGACTCCGATGGCAAGGTAAGAAGGCGCGCCTCGGTATCTCCTTTCTAGATCGATGATGGCGAGCCCTTGGACGCGGTTCGCGTGCTGACAAGTTAGAGAGGGAAGGAAAGACACGAACGAAGCATGACACCGCTGTGCCTCGCCAAGTCAGGGACATGATAGTGTCGTGTCCATTTTTTCCACCTGCATTCGAATCCTGCATGGACCGTATCTATTTTGCATTTTGCTCGACGCCTTCTTTTTCCTACATGATCCTCGGCTCTTTTCTTTATCTAACTCCCCCTACCAATTTACAACTGCAACCAAGAACCAAACCAACATCGACAAGCAAACCAACATCAACAACTATACCAACATCAACAAAAAGCAACATGTCAGAACAACAACCCCCCGCGTACGACGGGGCTGCAGACAACACGCCCACAGCAATGATCCAAGTCGTCCTCACCATCCCCAACACTACCATCACCCAGCTCACAAGTGCAATCGCCAAAAAAAAGCTCATTGGAACGGGAGAGCTCAAAGTCTATTCCACATCCACCGTCCCCTCCAAAGGTTCTTCTTCCTCCCCAACATCGGCAGGAACAAAGGCGACAAAGGGTCATCATCACACGACATTCATGACGCTGGAGACCAATGACATTCCGACTGGATCTTACAAGAGTCTGGTTACTCACCCTTTAATGCCTAGCTCGCATGCTCAAAAGACTGGGAACCATACTTGGAGGTTTTCTGTCCCCGGAAATGGCTACTTGGAGGTTCATGTCCCTGAGTAAGTTTTTCCTCTGATATGCTAGGGAGTGAGACAGCTTCAGGACAAACTCATTATGTCTTCTCTTGTGTGTGGCCCGTGTTGTGTCGTAAATATTTTCATTGTCACTCACCAACCAATTACGAAAACACCAATAGGACCTCACAAGCATCAGACATTGCGGCATTGGAGAACTTGCTCACAGACAGAATTGTCTACACGAACCAGTACAAGCTCCGGCACCAATTGGCCATCGTCGACGATGTGGGCCAGATCTATGGTGTGCTGGACAAGGTGAATGTCGAGGTTGTGGACGACGATAATGTTTCCTTGTCAGAGAATGCCAAGTCTCCTGTTGTTGTCGAGGCTATTGAGGAACCTGATGAATCTGTAAGTTTTTTCTTTGGCTGTGGGGGGAGGGTGTTGTGCATGAGCGCGTGGTAGTGTTATTCTTAGTTTTTTATGTTGAGACCCGAAACCGATTTAAGCGGAAAAATGGACCATTGCTGATGCCCACACTAAACATTATCTTACATAGGACGGCACACCATTGCGAATCAAGATCTCGGTTCCCTCGGCTGACGACATGACCGACTACCTCACAAGTGCATCCCAGTACTTTGGCGAAGTCATGATCAAGGGTGCCACTGTCGTCGCCGGAGGCATCACCACGTACGCTCTCTGCCTGGCTGTTGCTTTTCACCTTTCGGTCTTATACCCTGATTCACACCAAGAACCCAACTGGAGCTGACGAATATAATGCTCCATCTCTACACTCCTTCTAGGTCGAGCACATACCTGAACTCAAAGATCCCAGAGACACAACACCCACTCAGGATCTCACCCTTCATTAAGAACCGCATCCGAAACCTAATCTCCGTCAGGAGGAAAACCTCAGGCGTCACCAGCGACCTCAAATCCGCCGTTATCCAGGGCGCCCTCAGCTCTGGCTACCGTGTCATCAAATACAGGACGGTCAAGGATGACCCCGCATCCTACTCGACCATGCAGAACATGGCCTATTCCATCCTCAATTCGGCCGGTATCTTGATCCAAGCCGCAGAAGAATCCATTGATATCGTCACCACCCCTGCCATCTCGGCAACTCAGGATCTGGCTGGACGTGCATTGGGACCCGACGCCCGGGAATTAGTAACCGAGGCTCTGGGGGGATTGAATAACTTCACGCTGGTGTATTTTGATGGCGCGGGGGTGTCTAGAAGAGCATTCTTGCATACTTCGAGGGTTGCGGCCCTGCAGACGGCGCAGGAGATGAAGGAAGGAAAGCTCAAGATGAAGGAGCGCAAGAAGCATGCAGAGGAGCATGCTCAAAAGTCGCTTAATATCTCTGTCCCTGCCTCTGCCCAAGCGGCTGCTGCTTCTGCACAGACCGCTGCTGCCTCTGCGGGTGCGACTGTGACTCATGCCAAGGAGTTAATCTTTAGTTATTTTGGTCGTGGTGAGGAAGCTCATGGGTCTACTTCTAGTGCTGTGCTAAGGACAAGAAAAAGGTTGATTAATGAATGGCGATCCCGACTATAATGACGGCTGAAACCTATTACTCGACATCTCCATGGACTCCAGATATGTGTATCTCTATTATAGCCATGATTGTCTGAAAATAAAATAAAAAAGGGAGTGCTTGCCACTATAAAAGGGGGACCTCCAGATACCTTCCTCTCTATCTCTTGTCAGAGAAACATGAGATGGGTGGGACATCTAGAGTCCCTCGAGATGTCTAACAATTGGCTTCAGCCGTCATTACATGCGACATCGTCTTTCATTATTCTTCCTTTCCAGGGACTCCATCTGTATATCCAGTTGGAGAAAAAAAAATGAAGAAAAGAATTGCCGCTGCTGCTGCTGTTGTTGTTATTGTTACTGGGACTCTTGGCATTGTTGTTCTTGGGCTAGTCCTTGGACTTGTCGTTGGAGTTACCAGACTTGGTCAAGTTGTGTTTGTCCCGAACCTTGTTAGGAGGATTGTTGTGCCTTTCTTGATAGGAAATACGGTATTGATGGCATCCATGGCCGCTTTTCTCTCGGCGACGTCTGCAAGAGTAACCGCGGCAGGTTTGGACAGACCCATTTGTCGGTAGAGGATGTCTTGTCGAGACTCGTTCGCTTGAGCTGTGATGTCGCCTGCGAGGTATCAGATTATGCTGGCGAGTGCAGCTGCTCGATCCTTCCATATGTTCTCAGTGTCATCCTTGGCTGCCATGAGAGCGAGGGTATCCAAAAGGGAGCGTGAGATGGGCCAGTCCGGTCAAGATCCTAGCCAATTTTCTTCTCTGAGAGACCGTTGTTCATCGTCGAGTCGGAGCCCCTTGCGCTGAACGCGCAGAAGTGGATGGGCGCCGTAGTCCGTTCCCCTCCGCGACGCGAAGTGGAAGTCGGACATGTCGATGAGTTTCTCAGCAAGGTGTCGAGCTTGACTTTGAAAAAGTCCATCTGGAGGGCAATGACAGCATAGATAGCGAGGAGTGATTTTTGCGGGGACGATGTAAGTCGGTCGAGGTTTGGTGATAACGAAAGTGGAGTCATCGATGTGTGTGTGTTGTTGTACTTATTCTGGTCGATAGCTTCGGAAAGTTGATCAATCCGTGCCATGATAACGGTAAGTTGTCCTTAAGAGATTCATGCGACATAGAGACGGATCGATCGATGGAATTGAAGGCGGAATACTGGAGACGGAAAGCAGTGCGTTTCTCTTTCCGAACCGCTTCATTTTACCAATAGCCGTGGTAAAGTGGAATTGTGATGGAGGAGAAAGAGTGACCGATTAGAGATCGTGGCAAAGGCTATGACAAAAGGCGGTCAACTATTTTTATTTCTCAATGTGGTAAGGAAATATGGAGTATGATTTTGTCTGAATGGCGAAGACGAAGAGGAGCATTTCCGCAGCGCCAACACGTGGTTAACGTGGGAACACAGTGTATCTGTTGTATCTATCTCATCATGCCGCCATTTTGTTGCAACGGAACCTGCAATCCAGGTGATTTGCCACAAACTGCTGACTTTAGATCGATCTTCAGTGCATACTGCTTCACACGCTGCGCATCCGCAGGGGCGGTGCAGTAAACTTCCCCTCAAGGGTCAAGTATCTCTGCATCTTGAAATCGGTATAGACATGACTTGGGACGACGAAGATAAGCCGAGTATCATCAGGAGGGGGAATACAGCTTGTTTGGTTGAGGCGGTTGATAAGCTTTAAGAGCGGTGGTCTTTTGATGAGGTGGGTCTTGGATACCCTGCACTAGCAATGCGGGTTTGCCGATCCCAGATGTACTTGTAACAACGACATGGTTCTACACCTCGTCTCCAGTGCACGGTTGATTGCTCTCAAACATCCGGAGGATTGTGTCGTGAAGAACTTTGTAAGCCTCTCTGACAATGAGATCGTTTGTACCGACGATAGGAAGCTTGATGCTGGGAGGAGCCGATAAATAGTTGTTGTCGATAGCAGTTTAGTTCTTCAGTTTGATAACTTAAGTCTTTATTAAACAAAACACGCCCATATAATCGTTCTCATTGTTCCCTCGCTTCTCCTGTTCCCTCATTTCTCTTGTTCCCTCGTTCTCTTCGTTCCCTTCATTCTCCCTCTAGTTCGCCCTCGCCTTGTTACAGGTAACATCTCCATCAACAAGACAGAGCAGGGTCAGAGGGTTGTCGGTCGTACTGATGATGAGAAACAAACGGAAGTCAAGTCGAACGGAGGGCGTGGGAGCCAAAGGCGCTGCGGGATTAAAAAGACAGTAACGAGATGAGGGAAGAGCAAGCGTGGGAATGACAGCGAAGCAAGGGCGAAGAGTGTCGTCATGTTTTGCCTTGTGCTTTTGCCAAGGCTCCCACGCGTGACATTCTCCCTCCATATACATACCCCTTCATCTTTCTTCTTTCTTTTTTTCTTTCTTTCTTTCCTCACCGCTCCCTTCCTCCCTTGCCCATGTCGACCGGTAAGTTCTCTATTGTCTTGTTTGTCTTCTTGTGAACCATCCCCATCCCCACTCTACCATCCCCACTCTACCATCCCCACTCTCCCATACCCACCCCCACCCTACCATACCCACCACTCTCCCATACCCATCCCCACTTTCCCATACCTATCCCCACTTTCAATACTAAGACGCAGCACCGCATCTCCTTGTATTTTCAGGTACCCCTGGAGTTGAGGTCAAGCAAGGTGCCGCGTTTCGCCCCCAGGTTGTCAGGTGTCGTGTTTGCCTCCGTTGCCAGGTATAAGCGAGAGACCGCTTTGTCCCTCTGTTGAGACCGCCTTCCATTTTGTTCGTTCGTGACTCCCCCACTGGACTTGTACCGCAGGCCGCCCAGTTCCGAGGTACCCCCCCTTGTACTTCTAGTCCTTTTGGCTCGTTGGGTCTGGGCTTGCTTAGAACCATTCTGTCCTTCTTTGCTTTTTTTTCTTCGTTGTTCATTTGCATTTACCATTCGTTTCGCCATTTGCCTAATAAGAGGGTGGCAGGAAGGGAACAAGAGGGGGAGAGGAAGGGAACAAGAGGGGAAGAGGGAGAGAGTGGGAAGGGAGGGTGGGGAGGGTAGGGAGGACAAGAGGGTGGCAGGAGGGCAACAGGACTGGAAGCAGGACTGGAAGCAGGACTGGAGACAGGACTGGAAACAGGACTGGAAGCAGGACTGGCAAATGGCAAAGCGAATGGCAGAGGCGAATGGGTGATGAGGAAAAATGGCAAGGCGGTTGACGTTGAGGAATGGTTCTAGGAGTGGAGGTGTGTAGCCCTTACGCCAACGAGAAAAGGACAGAGGACAAGGCGAGCGAGGTACCGCAGGGAACTGGAGCCGCCGATGGTGGCAAGGATCAGGTAGGAGGTTGATGTCACATGTAACGAACAAATGGTAAAGGTGTGCGCTCCAGAGCAGGACGAAGCTGGCTCTCGTATAAGCCTGGCAACCTGAGGTGGACGCGGGGCCCGGCAGCCAAGGGTGGAACGTGGCACGACCCCCTCTCTCACCCGGTCGGCCCAGCGGCAAGTCGGGAGCGGCAAGCGGCAAGTGTCCGTCTCCAGACTTCAAGATATCAAGACCCCCAGGCCATCAGCCATCAAGAACCCCAGGCCTCCAGCCATCGAGGACACCAAGCCTATAGCCATCAAGAGCCCCAAGGTCTCCAGCCATCAAGAGCCCCAAGGTCTCCAGCCATCAAGGACCCCAAGCCGCAAGCCCAGTATTAGTTGGCAACAATGCCATTCTACAATAAATCCTTTTTTTCTCAGAACTTTTTTCATTGTCTTCTGTTTCTGTTTCTGCTTTCAACTCTGCTCTTGATTATGTACTGTGTGTTATTGAATGTCCCGAACTTTTAACTTTGGTACTTTTACGCTTTTCAACAAGTGGCTGACTGGTATACAAAGCATAAGGAAGTTGCTTCCCATTGTCTTCGGTACCATGTCCACATGAGTGTGTGTGGCCTTTTTTTATTTATTTTGAACCGACGAAAACTCCCTTTAGCAATCCACTGCCCTCAATTGGGATCTCCCCTCTCCAGTTGATCGTTCCTCACCCTATCACCACTTTGAACAAGTTTTGGTCAAGATTATCAGACGACAAGCCCCCGGAACAACTCGTCTTCATCTCTGCATAGTCCTGGCACACTCCGCGACCAAAGTAGTAAACATCGAGAGGAATGACTTGGCCATGCCTGTGGAGATAGCCGATGCTGCCTGAGAGGTGACATATCCTTGCCCAGCTGCCTTGAGGTACCACTTCATTGCTCGTGCATAGTATTGAGGCACACCATGAGCAAAGCAGTAGAGATCGCCGATGTTGCACTGAGCAACTGCTGCTCGGCGGACTTGAGATACCAATCCATGACTGACTGGTAGTCCTGCGGAGCTTCCACCCCATCCTTGTACATGTTTCCAAGAGTTACCTAAGCGTCCTTGTCCCCTTGGTTGTCACTGATGGCCGTCTGGGCCATGTCTCTCTCCATGGGTCTCTCAGTCGTTGCCCTCATCGTGCTTTTGTAAGTTGCTGGTGGTGGCTGTACCGGATCCTGCTGTTGGATTTGAGGAGTCGCAATCCTGTGGTCGATTGCTGTAAGTATCCACGACCACATCTAGAATGGTGTCCGACATGGCGGTTATCCTGCGAGGCTGAAGACTAGTGATTTGTGTTCATTTTCCAAGCATACGGACATTAGTGTACATGTCTTTCCTGTCACTCCGCAATGCCACTCCCACGCCACATGTTGACAAGTTACAATGGTCACCTTGTTAATGTACATTGTGAAATCTTCGCCTTTCAGGAACGGGACAATCCTCGTCTTGTGCCGAATCAACTTCGCATACTTGAACGCCTAGAGGATGTCCACCCAAAGGACAATTTCCTTCTGCGTCTCGGGATCGGGGTGGGTGTCGACATGGTATATCTCGTCGGATGTAGCAGAGGGAACTGCGTTGGGTGGGATACTCTTATCGATAGATCGAATTGCCTGTGCACTCTTTTGAGGATAATCTCAGGTTAACAAAAAAAAAACAGCGTTCAGTGTTCGCTGAAAAAAAATAATTCGCTGAGAAATCGCTGAGAATTTGCTGAGTGTTCGCTGACAATTCGCCGAGAATTCGCTGACTGCTCGCTGAGTGTTCGCTGAGAACACCTCGAGGCACAGGGCGAGAGACACCATTTTTGCCGTCACCTTTTTTTTTTGGTGACGGGTTGAGAACAAAAAAAAGAGTCCGGCGCAAAAGGATGTCTCCCGGACAAAAAAAAAGTCACGCAGAAAAGAGTGTCTCCCGCCCTGTCACGAAAAGAAAAAGACAGCGAAAAGGGTGTTTCTCACCGTGTCACAAAAATAACAGGAAAAAGGGTGTTCCTCACCGTGTCACGAAAAAAAAAATAACAACGTTCGCAAAAAAAAAAAAACGAGCGTTCGCCGAGTGTTCGCCGAGTGTTCGCTGAGCTGAGTGTTCCGCAGTTGTTCAAAAAAAAAGAAGGAAGAAGAACTTACCGATGACGGCCCCCAAAGATCAGATGAGGTCAGCTTTCAATTCACAGAACAACAAACAAGGACTTGAGGATTTTATTCTAACTCTGAACTTTTGTTAGTTAAATAACCAATCACGATCTTCACCTCATCCGTGATTGTAGTTTTGTTGATGTTGAGTATGTATGTAGGTGAGGAGAGCAAAGGGTGTAGTAGAACTTAATGACGTTTGTTGTGATCTGCGAGGGAGAAGTGAATGATGATGGTGATGGTCTTGAGAAAGAAACGGATGCTGCTGATGACGATGGGAGAGGGGTGAATGAGTGAGAAGAATAAAAGAAAGAAGGGAAGGAAGGAAGGAGGAACATAGGGGCAGAGGAAGGTGGAAAGAGCAAAGTGGAAGAAGGATGGACTAACTGTGCTTTGGCCCATGCTTGGTCAGTCAAGTGAATGAAAGGCGATGCTGATTGTTAAGAGAGTGCTTGCCACTATAAAAGGGGGGCTCGTTCTCGTTACCGGGAGCGAGCTCCATGATCTCCTAGATATGGCTGGAGATCCGATCGGTGCCGATGGCCACTCGCTTGCGTTGGATAGGACGAACGAGAGGCGTGTAGAACCTAGCGGGGTTCTTGGGGTGTGCTACTGCACTATCACCATCTTGGGTACGACGGTGCTATTCGATGAAGGCTTCACTGAGCAAAGCGCCCCATCTGGGTGGGAACGGATGACCACGGGCTTGACGATCGTCTGTCCTACTCTCATCTCATTGGGGAAGAGAACCTCCAACTCGAGGTTCCCATCGACGATGTGAGAGGCTCTTGCATCTGTGCACAGGAGGTCGTCTGGGCGAAGGAGACCGTATGTGACGAAGGGCCAACACAGCTTTTTGGTGAGGCTGGGCAAAGGCATGGTTGTGTTAGGACCAAGGGTTCGGCAGTCCTCCTGAATCCTTTGTTGACCCATGTCGAACCCGTCAGGTCCCTCCATGCCTTTTGAAATTGGTAATATGGCCTCCCACTGTACAATACAGAGACGAGATCGAGACAAGAAAAGATGGGTGGAGGAGGAAAGAAATGCTATGGGGATATGGTAAGGTAGGAATGTATGCCTCGATATCTTCTTTCTAGATCGATGACGGTGAGATCTTGGACGCGGTTCGCGTGAGATGGAAGGAAAGACACGAACGAACACGACGCGACGTGTCTCAGATCCTTTGAAACATTTTGATATGCAGCAAATAAGCGTAAAGATCATGATTGTTGATCTAAACATTACGTCGGTGTGTCTGTTAAAGCTCGACGCATTCTTTTTTTTTTATAATGTGACCCTCGGTTCGCTCATTCTTTCGTTTTCCTTTTCCTTTTTCTTTTTCATTGTTCTCTTTCCTTTATCTAACACCCCCTACTGTTAAACAACTACAACCAAGAAGCAAATATCATCAAGGCAACATGTCAGAACAACAACCCCCCGCGTACGACGAGACTGCAGACAACACGCCCGCAGCCATGATCCAAGTCGTCCTCACCATCCCCAACACAACTATCACCCAGCTCTCCAGCGCAACTGCCAAGGAGAAACTCATTGGAACGGGAGAACTCAAAGTCTACTCCACATCTACCGTCCCCTCCGAAGGTCCTTCTTCCCCCTCAGCATCGGCAGAAACAGAGGCGATAAAGGGTCATCAACACACGACATTCATGACGCTGGAGACCAATGACACTCCGACCGGATCTTACAAGAGTCTGGTTACTCACCCTTTAATGCCTAGCTCCAGTGCTCAAAAGACTGGGGACTATACTTGGAGATTTTCTGTCCCCGGAAGTGGCTACTTGGAGGTTCATATTCCCGAGTAAGTTTTTTTTTCCCTCGATAAACTAGGAGTGGAGAAGAACGGCATGATGACGATCGGTGATGAGCGAATCGAGAACATACCGTATGTCATCATCATTTGACGCAATTGTTTTCCCTGTCACTTACCAACCAATTACGAAAACACCAATAGGACCTCACAAGCGTCAGACATTGCGGCATTTGAGAACTTGCTCACAGACAGAATTGTCTACACGAACCAGTACAAGCTCCGCCACCAATTGGCCCTCGTCGACGATGTGGGCCAGATCTATGGTGTGCTGGACAAGGACGATGTCGAAGTCGAGGACGACGATAATGTTTCCTTGTCAGAGAATGCCAAGTCTCCTGTTGTTGTCGAGGCTATTGAGGAGCCTGATGAATCTGTAAGTTATTTTCTTTGGCTGTGGGAATGTTGTGTGTATGTTGTGCATGAGCGCGTGTTGGTGTTATTCTTATTATTTTTTTGTCGAGGTGAGGCCGAAACCTATCTTGGCAAAAAAAAGGGGGACCGTTTGCTGATGCCTATTCCAAACATCACCTTCAATAGGACGACAAACCATTGCGACTCAAGATCTCGGTTCCCTCAGCTGACGACATGGCCGACTACCTCACAAGTGCATCCCAGTACTTTGGCGAAAGCATGATCAAGGGTGCCACTGTTGTCGCCGGAGGCATCACCACGTACGTTCCCTGCCTAGTTGTTGCTTCACACTTTTTGGTCTCATATTATGATTCGCACTAAGAAACCAACTGGAGCTGACGAACATGATGCTCCATCTCTCCGTTCCTTCTAGGTCGAGCACATACCTGAACTCAAAGATCCCAGAGAGACAAATCCCACTCAGGATCTCACCCTTCATTAAGAACCGCATCCGCAACCTAACCTCCGTTAGCAGGGTAACCTTCGGCGTCACCAGCAAGCTCAAATCCGCCGTTATCCAGGGCGCCCTCAGCTCTGGCTACCGTATCATCAAATACTGGACGGCTAAGGATGACCCCGAATCCTACTCGACCATGCAGAATATGGCCTATTCCATCCTCAACTCGGCCGGTGTCTTAATTCAAGCCGCGGAGGAATCCATTGGTATCCTCACCGCCCCTGCTATCTCGGCAACTCAGGATCTGGCTGGACGTGCATTGGGACCCGACGCCCGGGAATTGGTAACCGAGGCCTTGGAGGGATTGAAGAATTTCACGCTGGTGTATTTTGATGGCGCGGGGGTGTCTAGGAGAGCATTCTTGCATACTTCGAGGGTTGCGGCCCTGCAGACGGCGCAGGAGGTGAAGGAAGGAAAGCTCAAGATGAAGGAGCGCAAGAAGCATGCAGAGGAGCATGCTCAAAAGTCGCTTAATATCTCTGTCCCTGCCTCTGCCCAAGCGGCTGCTGCTTCTGCACAGGCTGCTGCTGCCTCTGCGGGTGCGGCTGCGACTCACGCCAAGGAGTTGATCTTTAGTTATTTTGGTCGTGGTGAAGATGCCCATGGGTCTACCTCTAGCGCTGTAGCAAAGGACAAGTTGAAGGTCGATTAATTGTATGTTGCGGTTCTCTTTTTGTCTTTTTTGTACAGTTTCTATTACGTTAGTCGATAAACCAGTCTGTTTTTCATTGCCAATACTTTATGCTTTTTATTCATGGATATGAGAATTTGCGGTGTAGTTGAAGTGGACTCAAGGGAGACATGATACTTTGAAGATTATGCTGTATGCCATAGGGTAGACACGATGACACCATACCCCCTTCCAATGTGACGAGTCAAAAAAATATGTTTGACTAAGTGGGCGCAAAAGGTCCAGGCTCGTCTGCCACAGTGAAAAGCAAAGTCCAAAGGGGGTGGGTAAAACTAGAGCAGACAACAGCGAGAGCGAGCAAGGCAAGGATGAAGGAGGAGGATGTGTGTGCGTGTGTAAAAAAGAGGAAAGGGACTTGACCTGTATGGCACACCCTACCCTTTTTTTGCCATAACACAGAAGTGTCCTATCATTTGGAGGGCTGAAAAAAAAACGCAAAAAAAAGTATAAAAAAACGGCGGGGAAGAAGGCCTTTTTGTACTCGTTTGAAAGCCAGGAGGAAGGAGGTTATGGTGACGTTGATAAGATCATCAACGGTCGTTTGTCGGGCGTTTGCTGTCCCTGAGAAACAAGAGCATCAACGGTGAACGATGCTTGGGTATTCACTTTGTGTTTTCCGGGGGGAAGGGAGGCGGATGAGTAGGAGGAAACGGTATTATTTTCTTTGTTGACAGCTGATGCATAACATGCGCACTGCCCCCTTTTTGTAAGACTTTTTTTTTTTTTCTTTTTCCTTCCTTTTGCATTGCAGCAGGGTGACATGCCCCTGACTTTTTTTCTTTCCTTTTCTTTTGAGTGAATCCCGTGCACAATCACACACACAGAGAGAGAGAGAATGGCGAGGAAAGAGCAGGAAAAGAAAAAAACTACCGCGCAATTTAAGGTCAAGTAAACCAATGATATACCATGGTTTTCCACTGCGCCATTGCCATTGCCATACAAATACCCCATGGACGCATGGGTCGAATGGATGAGATCTTGTTTGCGCCTTCCACCTTTGCCGCATAAATTGACACTAGCTCTTCTTCCCTTCCCTTCTTTCTTTTTTTTTTTCTTGTTTTTTTTCCCCCTTTCCGTCCTTTCATCCTTTCTCACATATACCACTCACGCAAACACCCTCCCTCATCCTGTACCCTCCCTTCCCCTTTTTTGTTTGTTTTGGAGGTCCGTTCTTCGATTTTATCCGTGTGTATGTGTGTGAATAGACTCCAGTTTTTGTTTTTCTTTTGGCAGTAGAGAGCGGTGCCACCAATTATCGATTAATGAGTCCCTTTCTTCGCCCATTCTACCAGCAGCATAGACAACAAGAATAAACGAGTGGCTTTGCAGCAGCCACCATCCAGCCTCTGCCTTCATTCTCGGCTCGACGCGTCTTTTTTCCCTATATAAGCTTCCTTCTTCCCTTTCTTTCGTCTTTTCCACTTCTTTTTTTTCTCCTCTTTTCTTTTCTTTTCTTTTCTTTCTCCTCTTTTCTTTTCTTTCTTCATCCTTATACCCTCCTTCCCATCCTATATTTAAAACAACCCATCACCCATTATCCCTATCTACACATATACCCCGCAAGCATAGCGATCAATGACCGCCATCAAACCCATGGCATCATCAACGGATACACCCCGAAAATCCCGTGCCCATCCTCCTCTGCACTCTTCACCCGCTCTCATCAACCAACAACAACATCTCCCTTCCTCTGCTTCTCCTTCCCCACCCATCTCCTCTTTCTCTCCTCCTCCCTCACCTTCAACTACCCCTCTCACTCTCACTCTCACTCACCCTCGCGACACTACTGCTACGTCCACAAATAACAACGCCACTACAGCAACAACAACAATAACAAGCCACTCCCCCAACAACACGCGCACTAGAAGTAACGACAAAGATACACATCCCCTCCCACACCAAGCAACCAAACAAGACCATCGAACCAGATCATCCAAAAACAACAACAACCATATTCATACCCATCACCACGGCCACCATCACCACGGCCACCATCGACACAACCAACATCTCCACAATAGCCCTACCAACAGCAGCAACAGCAGCATCTACAGTCGCAGAATCCACGTCCGCCGCCACAGCGCATCGGCTTACTACACTGGCCCAGTCGATCACGACAGAGCCATCCATACCGCAAATGCCCATGCCCAAGCCGCTGCCTCTGGAATTCTCTCTCCTCGTTTACGCAATTCTCGATTACTACCTTCGCCCAAGGGACCACAACCTCAACGTCATTTACTTCGACAACAACGGCAACAACAGCAGCAACTTCGACGACATCAGCAACAGCAACTATTACAGTCATTTACCTTTGACCTCCCTCATCAGTTCCATCGTCAGCAACAACAACAAGAGCAAGTACAAGTGCAAGAACAGCAACCGGAAGAGCAACAGCATCACACAAATCGCCGAGGATCTTGGTGTTCGATCCAATTACCATCCATCTCCCCTTCCTCATCAGTCTCTGTCGTCTCGCCTCTTGCCCTCCATCGAGCATCATCCATGCCCCTCGTTCATACCCGACCCTTCGAGAAGCAAGATCAGGAAGAAACCGTCCCATCAGCACTTCAACAGTCCCAGCCACTGCCTCCACAACCTTCCTTCTACCGATTACTCCAACGACCACCACAGTTGCGGCAACAACAGCAACAGCGTAAACAGGCTCTAGCGTTGGGATCGGACGATCAGGACAAACCCATTGACGAGCCTCCACCAGATCCACGTCTGATCAGTCAGAGACTCCTGCAGTGGCAGGAACAACAACAGCACAGGGAGCGGCAGGAAGAACAGAGGCAGATGCAGGCCTTTCGGATTAAAAAGTTCTCGGACTCTAATACCGATCTTGATTATCGGCCGGTGGCAACGACGATAACGGTGTTGAAGGAGGGATTTCAGGAACATTGGGGCGGCCCTATGGCGGAGCATCAGCAGGAGGAGCTGGAGGACGGACAACAACACTCGAGACGCAGTAGTATTCAGCACGACGATCGTGACGTTGATTTGGTAGGGTCAAACGATGAGCACGGTGACAACAACCTCTGGGAAGAACGGCGGCGGCGGCAACGACAACTGGCGCAAGAGCATGAAATGATGGAGACCGACAGTGTCATGGAGACTGACAGGACTGGGGATGGGGATGGGGATGAAGAGATGAGCCCACGGACAAAACTGCAGCGTGCTCGTAAAGCCAAGGAGGACGCCATGAAGGAGTATCAAGAGGCAGGACGAAATTTACAGCGTGCCCAAGAACGGGAAGAAGCGATTTTGTTCGAGAACGAGATGATCGAGGTCGAGGTTGGGTCTAGTGTCAGTCAGCAGCTTCATCGTTGTCAGGGAGGACATACACATGGAAATGAACAGCATCGCCGGCTTCTTTCTTCGCCGCCCGTTCAACCGCCACAGCGGCAACAGCAGCTAGAAGAGCGAGGGAGACACTCGTCGCCTATAGCCGCCGCCGCAGCAGCAGCAACAGAAGCAGCGGTCACCTGCCTGACTCAGGACGACAACAACATTGAGACCATGATGAGCTCACAGATTGTCCCGCAGGTCAACGACACACCTTCTATCATGAGCGAGACACCACATGCAGTCATGGCACCGACACCATTGCTACCGGTATCGGCGCCTTCTGGATCTGTCCCAAGACGAGCTCTGACACCTATGAAGAATATAACTACAACAACTACAGGGAACCAGGTCCCGAATCAGACGAGGAGCGGGAGTCAGGCCTGGCGTCGTAGCCTGAGCGTGACCAACAATGAGATTCAATCGGCACCCACTTCTCCTCAGACTCGACATCACTCCAACTCACCTCGTATCAGGATCAAGTCTGAGGAGTTGGACGCACCGCTCTTCAAGACGCATGTCCTTAGTGGTGATGGTGCCGCAGGACCAGATGGTGATAGCAAGACATGGCGGGGACCCAAATACAAGGATTACGATGTCTCGATCGTGATACCGAGCTCTGTTGGATCCTCTGATGTAGGTATGAGTGGACATCCCGAGTCGAGCAACGCGCAGGAACGACGAGAACAAGCAAGAAAGTCGGAACGTCGCCTTCCTGACAAATGGCGATCCCCTACACCAATGCCAGGTTCCATGCATGCGAAGCGCGAAGCAACAACAAGTCGTCAACAAGGAATATTTTGGGAGTCGACGCGTCCACCTCTTAGATTCGGACCAGGAGTAGCAAAGGTGGCGCCAGTCGATCTCTTTGGAGCACGAAGCGGGTACTCTCAACAACGACACCAACACCGGCAGCATGGACCGTCTTCTTCTCGTCCTGCACTGTTGTCGCCCAGATCGTCTGTTCCTAGGCCGAGACCGTACCCGCCACCAGCCATCTCACCAACACGACGGGCTTCTGAGGCTCAGACTCATGCGCCAATAGGAGGAGGACTGCCTCCGAATTTTTTTGCGCGCAGGATGCCCATACGACCACTTCCACCACGCCCATCATCATCATCATCATCATTTCAACAGCGACGAAATCAGGGTCAAGGGCAAAGTCGATCTTCGCCTATGATGGCACCACCCGCCAATCAGTCAGCATCCGCAGCATCCGCATCGGCATCCGCAACTGCACCCGCGTTTACTGGCCCAGAACAAGCAGCGCCCACACCACGCTACTTTAATCCTCCTCCATATTCACACCCACAGGGACAACCCGCCTGGAGACTCCCAGAATTCATGGACGAGAACGGACACCCACACCCTCCAGTCGTCTTTTACACCCATATTGATCGTGTCGACAACTTTTATCATCAGCATTATCCTGCTTCGACGGCTTCACGGTCACGGGATGTTTCGTTGTCTCCCAGGTCTGCGAGGAATTCACCGAATTTCTTTGCGAGGCGCTCTGAAGGTGAGAGGATGGAGGACGTTAGTGGAGGTGAGGGGCATGAGGATATGGCGATGGAGGGGGAGTCCCATCACCACCAGCGACAGGGTCGGAGTCGGACGACTAGTCGTCAAGCGGATCGTGATGAGCGAAGAGAGGAAGATAGACGCGAGCGTAGACCCCTCGCCAAGAGCGAATCGCCTCAGCTCTAACTCCACAAAATAAAACAAGAAAAAAAAAATACACCCTCTCTCTCACATATCCATTATGCAAACGCAAACAATGCCAAAGAGTTTTACATCGAGATTGCAAATGCAAATATGTACAAGTGTTTTTTATGTCTCCTTCGCTAGTTCTTAAAAACAGAAGAGCGATAATACTTCAACTCTCCAATGGATTCCTTAATATCATCCAACGCCCTATGAGCTTCCTTCTTCCTCGGGACGTTCTCAAACTCCGTTGGGAACCACCTCCTCGCAAGCTCCTTCACCGTCGAGACATCCACAATCCGGTAATGCAAATGTTCAATAATGGGGGACATCTCGCGTTCGAGAAAGACTTTGTCGGCGTGGACAGAGTTTCCGGCTAGGATTCCGTGTCTGGCTGTGGGGATGTGGGACTTGATGAATTGGAGGACCTGGGTGCAGGCTTCTGAGGTTGAGATCTTTGAAGCCAGGACTGAGGCTGTCAGACCGGACTAGTGTTTGGTATGGAGAAGAGATAGAGGAGAGGTAGATGTATGAGTGGAGGGGAAGGTTGAGTAGACGTGCGTGTTGGGTGCGAAAATGAACGCGTTAGAGGCGTGTAGGATAGACATACGGCGCCGTGGTGGTCGATACACCATTGGTTCATGTTGTCCATGACCTCCTTGGGCTGGTGGATAATCAGATTAGGCCCTTCGGCGACGATGTTGAGGTCGTCGTCGGTGATGATGACTGCAATTTCGATCAGTTTGTCGGTTGACGCGAGACCTGTCATCTCGCAGTCGATCCAGACCAATGAGGGTTGCTGCTTCTGCTGTTGTGCCATGATTGTTGTGCTTGGTTGTGTGGTACTGGTATATGCCCTGCTAATCCAGCTTGCCCTGGGAGTTGTGAGAAGAAGGTTTGGTAAAAGAACGCGGCGAAGCATATGGAGTGGGATAAAGCACACAAATAAAAGAAAGTCTCATGCCACTTCAAGAGATATGCATTATTTCCATTCTCCTCAATCCGCCATTTCCTCCGCACAGTAAAACAAAGAGTTGTCACGGAAGGGAGTCAAATCGCATGTTTAAGAAACGTTGTTTTGGACCTCCGACGTCTTTTTTTTCTGTTATGGGCAAAAGTTGAAAAAGTTGAAAATTTTTCTTTTCGTCCCTTCTCTCCCTCCCTCCACACTCAATCCCACAACTCTCATCAACCATGCTTATTTACCAGGATATCATCACCGGGTAGGTCATCAGCCTGTTGTTGCTGCGTCTCATCTCATCTCACTGACGCAGTTTGTTCCAAAAAAAGACAGAAGTCGAGAAAGAAGGATAACAAGAATGAGCATAAAAAAGCAATGGAGAAAAAGGGGAGGGGTGATGTTGATGACAACGATGCAGCAGGCAGTAAGAGCAATAGTAGAAACAAGGAATGCACCACCTTTTTCACCGTGAAGCACTGTTACCGCAGTCCGCGCATATTGAACGACAATGTTTGATGTGCGTATGTGTTGTCTCGGTATGACCCAGACGGGACCACGAAGACAAGGAAGGACAACACCGGACAGCACCGGATACGATAGCGCCATACGATATCACCTTCTCAACCATGCACTCCTTAGACTCTACCCACCCCTTTGCTCAACAGTAACACGTTTTCCTTTCCTCAAGAACTATGCGATCCCCCCACACATCCTCCATCATACCCCGAAATTCTCGTGATTCAATAGTACCCTGTTTTCTAATACCTTCATCTTTAAACCTGAAATCGTCTTATAGCGACGAGCTCTTCTCTGATGCTTTCGATATCAAGGAGGTTGACGGTACCTACCAGATTGAGTGCGCCATGATCCAGGTCAAGGAGGGCGCCGATGTCGATATCGGAGCCAACGCCTCTGCTGAGGAGGCCGCTGAGGACCTTGAGGACGGTGTCACCGTCGTCAACAACGTTGTCTACTCTTTCCGTCTCCAGTCCACCCAGTTCGACAAGAAGGGTTACACCACCTACATCAAGGGTTACCTTAAGCAGCTCAAGGCTGCCAAGAACCTCACTGAGGAGGCTGATATCAAGGCTTACGAGAAGGATATGACCGCTGAGGTCAAGAAGGTCCTCGGTTCCTTCAAGGACTTCGAGGTATGATGACGGCGATGACATGAGGATCATGCGTTGTTTGAGTATGCACGAACTTCATAGCCCTGATGTGAATCTCGTTTTGACCCTCTTTTTTTCTAACGCTCATGTCTCCCAATTGCCTTGTTTTTCCGACTTTATAGTTCTACGTTGGAGAGTCCATGAACCCCGATGGCGCTGTCATGCTCCTCAACTACCGTGAGGATGGTGTCACCCCCTTCTTCACCGTCTACAAGCACGCCGTCAAGTCCGTGAAGGTCTAAATTGGATGCTGTTCTCTGTTCGGTGTCCTCATTGTTTTCTTTTTCGTCAGCTAGATAATAAACTTCATTGCATTGGAAATCCTCTTTTCTGATAACCGACCTCTCCTTGTTTCGGGCTTCTTTTCGTCATATCGTTATTGTTTTCTTTTTCCTTCGTGCGTCTAACAACATTTGGGAGTGGTACTTTTTTTGTCACTGGCAATAAGGGAGCGGATTAAGCATGGTGAAAGAGTGCGACAGGAATAGACAAAATTGTCGGACAAAGGCAAAGTGCGCAAGTGCAGAAGACAACAGCGATCCCCATTCATTCCAAAGTCCGCACCTGGTGAGAGAAGGTTCTTTTCTTTTCCGAGAGTTGTGTCGTGAAAAGCTGGAGTGGAGGAGACGGCGGTAATAGGCATGAAAGATTGGAGACGGGGGACGTTTAGAGCTATGCCCTCCTATTTTTTCATAGTCCTCAATATGGGATAGGGGGGGGGGTTTTGGTGCTTGAGAGTCAATGCTATGCGTAGATGAGCCAACCAATGGTCCCTTCCTTCTTACCTGACAAAAAAAAAATAAATAACAATAACTGGCCGGGCGCATCGTCGTGTTTTCCCTTGTTCAGTTTTCCTTCCTCTTAACAACATCATCGTATGATATGCGCAAAGTAGAAATGAATGGCTTTAATTGTTGTTGTTGTTTTTTGGCTAGGGAGTGAACTCTTCTTTTTTTTTTCTACCCACAGCACAAAAAAAGACTTGACGAAAACGGCCTTTTTTTTTTTTTCCTGCTCGCGTGTATCAAAAAGAAAGAGTGGATACAGTGCATCCTACCCCTTTGTTCCATGAAACAGCAGAAAAAGAGAGGGTGTCCTGCCCAGAGTCATCTCTCTCCATCATCCACAACAAAAATCCAACAGAGAAAAAAAGCTGTCGGGTGTGTTGGATATGGTGGGAAGAAAGATACCTCTCTACATCTCTCCTCTCCCGGCCTCCCGTCTCACAAGCAGCCTCTCGATTGGGGTGGTGGTGTTGGTGGTGGTGTCATTGTTATCGTTGCATTGATGTGTGTGCCCAAGGGATGCAACCGCCAAGGAAAAAGGCAGAGGAGGTGAAAATCGACAACAGGAATCCAAAAACCTCCCGTTGCCAGAACACCCTTCTAATACTGGGTAAAGTTCTGGGACTGGAAGCCGTTGGGTGCAAACGAATCCTGGCTGAGGTAGTCGTCCTGCTGAGACTTGTAGTCGTCCAAGTAGCCCATGCTCTCCTGACTCATCAACGAGCTCATACCGTGACCCATTCCATGAAGGCTGGCCGAAGTGTGGATCCTGTCCGACTGTGACACGTTGATCGAAGCCTGGGTTGAGTACGTGTTCTGGGTCAACGGGCGCTGGCTGCCATTGTTGTTACTATTGGACTTGCCCTTGCGCCCACCGCTGTACGAAGCCTGCGAGAGATCCTGAGTAAAGGGTGCCTGAGATCCCAATCCCAATTGCGTGTTGTTGTTGTAGCGAGACGAGCTGCTCGAGTAATCAGGGGTGTACTGGTTGTTCATCCTGCGAGCTATGGTATTAAAAACAAAATAACTTAAATATCAGCACCCATTCAAAACTCGTACATATACACACTACAATATAAACAGTGCTTAGTAAAACTTACCAGCGCTGGCCAAGGGTGGGCGGGCAAACATCTCGCGGGCATCAACAGCATGGGCTTGACCGTTCAGGAAGCGCTCGTCGGGGTTGTATGCCTTGCGGGGCTTGCTGAACTGGATCATACTAATCTTCAAGTTGTTCAAGGGTCCCTCGACCAAACAGTCGTGCTCCTTGTAGTGAACCAGCAAGTGATGCCACAAAGGATGCTGTAAACGTCAATAGATTGGGAATTGAAAGTTAGAGATGAGATTTCGAGCAATACACCAAATCACAGTCCATGCAATAATATCAAATGATATGATAGAAAGACATACCTTGCTGAGAACCTTGGGGTTGCCGAGGATGACAAGTCCATATTTGGCACGGGTCAAGGCGACGTTCAGACGACGAGGGTCGTTCAAGAATCCAATGCCCTGGTGCTCGTTACTGCGGACACAGCTGACAATGATATAGTCCTTCTCACGACCTTGGAAGGCGTCAACACTGGCGACCTCAATTTCCTTGTAGAGCTCCTTGCGCATTGTGCCGCTGAAGCCCATGTAGTTGACCAAGTAAGAGCGCTGACCTTCGTAGGGTGTGATGATTCCAATCTGCTGAGGCAAGACTCCCGACTTCAAGAACTTGGTGACGACCTTCTCACAGTTGGATGCCTCCGTGCGGTTCAGGTACGATGTTCCCGAAGTCGAAATCTCCTCCTGACCAAGACAAGAATAAAAGAACATGGGCGTTTCGGCAACGGGCCAGGGAAAGTCGACGTGTTTCCTCAGACGCTCGGCCGTGGTGACACCGTTCTGAAGAGATCCTTCATAGAACATGTTACTGGGATACTCTGACAGACAAGGGTGCATACGGTACTGGACCTGAAGACGAATAGGGTGAAGACCCAAAATGATCAAACGCTCAAACAACGATTGGCACAATCCGGCCCTTGCGGCCTTCTTGTTCATAATGACGGGTCCGAGCTGTTGGTGATCTCCGACAAGAACGGCCTGCTTGGCACCAAGAACCAAGGGGATCATGCACTCGGGCTCCGTCGCCTGGGTCGCCTCGTCGATCAACACAGTCCTGAACTTCAACTTTGACAATCGGGGGTCGCCAGCACCGACGCACGTACACAAGATAACATCCGCGTTCTAATCAATGCAATATAAAAATAATAAAAAAAATTGATAACGAGTTAATTCAAACACCAACTTGAACATGTCACTTCTGCTCTCCAAGACAAATTGAAAACCAAAGATGGCTTACGTTGAGAATCTCGCGCTCGCACTGCTTCTTCAAGGATTTGTACTTCTTCTCGTCGCTGCTGCTCAGTTCTCCCTGCTCGTTCTTGAGTTGAATCAGCTTTTGAAGCTCAGGGTTGGTGTCGTTGTTGATGACCTGCTCATGAAGGGTGAGTGCCTTGACGGGGGAGTCAAGAGCCTCACGCGACTTGGCGGTCATACGGACAACCTTGAGGCGGGTGGCGTTGATCTTTTCAGTCAACTGATCGACAGCGACGTTACTGGGCGCACAGACCAAAACCTGGCCCATGTTCATCTTGGCAAGATGGTAGACCAACGAAGCAGACGTCACCGTCTTTCCTGTTCCTGGGGGGCCCTGAATCAAACTAAGAGGTTTCTGCAGGACACTCTTGACAGCAAAGACCTGCGAGTGGTTGAGCTCGGGAAGGTTGGGAGCCGAAAAGCGCTTGGGCATCTGGGTTTTGAGGATCTGTGACTCGATCTCGTGTCCAAGGAGTCGGTGGTAGATGTAACCACTAACCGATGACTCATCCACAGCAAACGTCTTCATCGCCAACTGCATGCGGTCGAAACTGGTCGATTTCCAGACAAAGTCGATCGAGAAATTGTGGTTGATCTCGATAGGCGTGTCGTCGCTGCGACGAAGCTCCAATCCCACGTCGTCATTAACGTCTATAAACATTATAAGTTGTGTTGTTAGTTTCGCCTTGCTAAAGTACTCGTCGCATATGTTAGCCGAAAATGAGGACACGTACTGTTGGGCAGCTTAATGACATGACCGGTGCACTCCCAGGGCTTGCGCAATTCGCCGTTGTATCTGATCCTGAGCTCATCTCCAACAGCGAGGCGCAACTCTTCCAGTTTGGCGAACGAGAACCAGGCAACGCGCTTCTGGTTCAATCCCATGTCCCAGGTAACACTTATGCCCTCCTGAGTCTGTGATTCTTTCAGACGTTTGTCGTAATCAGCCTCCATCTTGACAAGTGGTCCAAAGATGTTCTGATACTGGTACGCGTCCTCGTATCTACATTCCATTTGACAAGCAAGAAAAGGCTAGTTTTAGCATTGACGTGATCTCTGGTCTGTAAAAAATCAACAGAAAAACAGCTTTGACATGACACAAGTTGTAGACAATCAAAAAGATTGACATGATATCCCAAAGTGACTATTACCTGGTGAGAACTGACTGCGGCTCATCATCTGCTCCGGGACGCTCAAGGTCATCCAGGGTAGCATTGGCGTTCTCCCTCCAGAGATCCTCAAGTTTGGTGATTTGCATGGCGGTGATTTGGCGAGCACGGAGCTGCTCCTGCTCGGGAGGAATCTTGACCAACCAAGGCAAGAAGCATCTGTCGTCGATCAAAGGAAGCCACTGCGAAGTATCCCAATTCATGTCCTTGCTACTGGGCATTGAGGCGCATGGTTGACTAATAGTTGGACAGAGTATTGTTGGTTCGCTGTGTTAGATATCAAGAACGGGAGAAAACATCTAAGATCATGTGTCGTGCTGCGATGAGATAAGAAAAACATACCGGCACAGCAAGACAACGACGGTGTCGCTCTTGGCGGGGATGAAACCGAGTAAGAAGACGTTCTTGCATCCACAGTTATAGCACTCGAGCGTTGTTTCTCCGAGAGGCGAGAGGGCGTGGAGGACGACCTCCTTGTGCTTGGCACGGACCAGATGGTTGATGATGTGTGAACCCGAGGTGTTTCCACGCGAGTTGCAGAACCACTTTTTGCAAGTCTCGCACTTGACCACCGATGCTGGCGAGTGAATACCGCAGTACCTATGAGAATTGTTTTTCTTAGTATGTGTGCTTTCTATTTGCTCTCCTTGTCATTTTCTCTTCTTCCTTTTCTATCTCTTGTTCTTCGAGCTGCCCTCTCTTTTTTTTTTCTTTTTCTTTTTTTCTTTGTACGTTTGTTATACTTTCAGGCAAGAACCCAAAAGAAAGAAAAGTGAGACTTACTTGCAGGCATGAGGCGGCAACTCGGTCAAAGCAAGAGGCTGATCATTAGGATCGTGCTCGTCCGTCTCTTCAAAACCTCGCTGATCTCCATTTCCCGAAGGATGACCACCTTGGTGATTATGATGTTGGTGGTGGTGATAGTGGTCGTTCTGTCCGAGGTCAGACTGAGACTGCGGACCATTCAAAGACAAGTTCATGAAGTTGAGGTCATCCTGATCCTGGGTAGAGTTGTTGTTGTTGGTATGGTGGTGCTGCTGGGAGTGCTGCTGGGAGTGAGAGTGAAAGTCAGAGTATTCGTATTGGGAGTCCTGGGTGCCGTGGGCTTCGAATTCGAGGTAGCCAAAGTCAGCGCCGTCGTCGTCGCCGCCCTGCGACATTGCGTACTCAGGGTAGGCCATTGTTTTCCGTTTGTGTTTGTGTATGTGCGGAGTGAGGGGAGGGGGTGGATCTGTGAGGGTTGATTGTGTGGGCTGTGTGTGTGGGATTGTGTGCGCAAGGCAAGGGGTGAGGGGTGAGGGGAATAAGGAAGATCCAAGTCTTGAGAGGGTCCAAGAAGTAGAAGAGGAGAGACAGAAGGAGAGGAAAAGAAGAGAAGAGAACAAACAAGAAAAAGAAAGGAAGGCTGAGGCCTGTCAGCCAAGACTCGAACTAACAAGGGCTCGGTCGTCATAGTCATAGCAAGACGACCAATGTGACTGTCTCTTCCATGAAAGGAACGAACGTCCAAAACACTCAAACCCATCGAACCCAAAACGACATTCATGGACCACCACCCGCAGCAACTCTTCTTTCCATTCTCTTCTTTCCATTCTTGAACCATCGGAGGCGTTTTTCTTTTCTCTCTTTTTTTTTTTCTTTTCCCTTTTTATCCTCTTTCCTCTTCACTCCCTCCTCCTCCCTCCACTCACCCTCCCATTCATAAACAAAACAAAAACAATGTTCAAGAAACCTCTCGCGTCCATAAAGTCCTTCTCGTCCCTGAGGTCCAGCGACAAGCGGAGACTGCGGGACGAGATCCTCGCTAGCTTCCCTGCCCTCAAAGATATGGAGCCCATCAACGACACCCCCATCAACGCCATTATCACCCCCGATGGCTTACAGGCTGCCAAATTCACTTCTTACATCGAAGAGCCAGGCACCCTCTACACTGACGCCGACGGCACCCCTCTCTGGTTCAAGATCAGCTCCAGCAAAAACCACTCTCTCATCGTCCCCTCTGGTAACTTTCGTCTTCTTTGTCACAGCTAGAGGATATGATGCGCGGATGAAATTAATTATTTACCATCGACCAAATACCTTCAATGCAACAATAATAGTCTACACCTTGTGGAAGTTCCCGGATTTGATTCCAGGACTGACGACATGGAACCCTGTAGTCGACAAACTTCGAAACGGCGCAGACCTCATGATCCCAGGAGTCATCACCGCCAACAACACCTTCGTTCCAGAGATCGACGAGGGTTCACTCGTCGTTATTCGCGCTCGCGGCAACAAGTACCCTCTCGCCATCGGAACCATGGCCATCTCGGGACAGGTCCTTGCTTCTTCGAGAGGAAGCCTGCCACCCAAAGGCAAAGCCGTTCACATTCTGCATGTGCACCTGGATCAGCTCTGGGCAATGGGCACGAAACCGGAATTCCCTGCTGATTGGGCGCAAGGGCCCAAGGCTCCTCTGGATGACGAATACGCGTCCTCGGACGAGGAGACTGATGGTGAGGACGATAACGAGACAACGGACGACTTGACCAAGGTTCTGCAGGATGTGTCTGTCAGCGATACCAAAGGAAAGACAGTGGTCAGGGATGATCTCCCCAGCAGCAACGAAATCGAGAGCAGCTCTACAGCAGACGGCCAGCAACCAGAAGAGGCAAAGGAGGAGGTCGAGGCGATTGTTCTTTCGACAGAGGAGGTGGACAAGGCGCTTCAGGACGCCCTTCTTCAGGTGCTCAAATTCAAGATCACGGAGGATGTCTCCAAGGAGCTCCTGCCCATGAACTCGTCGACACTCTACTCGTCCTATGTTCTCCCCAACCGTGCACGCGGACGTGCTGCCGAGGCAGATATCAAAAAGTCAAGCTGGAAAAAGTTGGCAAAGTGGCTCAAGGCGGTTGAAAAGTCGGACCTGATCAAATGCAAGGAAATCAAAGGCGAGCTCTTCCTCCTCGGGGTCACCTGGAACCACCCTCAGTACGTTTGCCGTATCATTCATTCGGTTTCTTTTTTGGCGCATCTGTCACTTCTGGAATGGCTCAGCACTAACTCGATAATAAACGCGTCATTTTTTTTTACATTAGGTTGAAGGGATTCACAGGGCACAAGACGGTGGAGCAGCAGGCGGCGCGACAGGCCAAGGTGGAAGCACAGGTCTCACAGGCAAACTCAGATGTGAAGGTTCTGGAGGTTCTGGAGGTATACCGACCCAACAGCGCGTCGGGAGACTTTTTTGAAGTCGCAGGCAAGTCCAAGGATGGATTCTACACCCTGCAGGAGGTGCGCGCAACCTTGGCCCAGTACATCAAGGACAAGCAGCTGTCGGACCCCAAGAACCAACGCATCATTCGTCTTGACGAGGTTCTTCATCCAGCCCTGGCCAAGAAGGGCGAGCAGATCGACCGCGTTCCTCGCGATCATACCAGTGACAGGTATATCTCTTGGCGATTTTTGGTATTTTGAAGTTCAGAGTGTGACTTGTTATGATCCTAATGCGCTTGATTTTTTTTTGGACGTTTAGACTGGTGGCGAATATGGTGATCCACCATTACATTGGCTACAAGGGCCAACAGCCGCGGTTTGTGAAGGGAGCCGTGAAATCAATCCAGATCACACAAGAGATCCGTACTGGACGCAAGACCGTGACCAAGATCTCTGGTCTCGAGCACTTTATGCTCGACGTCGATGCCTTTGGACAAGAGATCCAAGTCCTCTGCGCCAGCAGTGTCGCCAGTAAGTTTTTTTCCCTTGTTTTTCTTTTAGTGTACGTTTCATTTTTGTTCGCAAGGAAGAGGTTGACGTTTTACTGATCTACGACATCATTCATTCGCCATGGTGATCGTGCGCGTTATGTGTCCATTGTTGATAGTCACTCCGCTGGTTGGCGCTTCACCAAAGCTGAACTTGCGCGAACTGATGGTCCAGGGTCCACAGGTCAAGAACGTGACGGCTGTCCTCCAGGAACGCGGTGTGCCCAAGAAGTACATTGAGTTCCTTGACAAGACCAACAAGAAGAAGTAATCGCATAGCTCTTTTCTTTTTTTTCCCCTTCACTTCCAACTCCACTCCAGTATCCCACCACTGGAAAAATGACAAAGTCCTCTTCCCTCCTATTGCGCATTCTTGGCCAATCGTTGTTGCTGCTGTTGTTGTCCTGTTACCTTTCTTTCTTTCTTTTCTTTGCATCTCTTCCAAGCACCAGAAGATCCATGAGCGTGTGTAAAAAGACCGTAAGGGATGCTTAGTTTATTTTTTTCGCTCGGTGTTGATTTGTATTCCGAGGCCCAACTCCATGCAAGGTATTTGTTGTAGAAAAAAAAAGGGGGTGAGTGAGGTGAGAGGTGAGAGGTGTTACAAATGGGGTGATTTAATGTCGGATGTATTCGCGTTATTTATGCGGTCTCCGAGAGGTGGATCAAGACCTTCTCCAAGTCGAAGTTAGGGCTCTCGGGGTCAGTAACAACACCTACACAAGTCGATATTAGAACAAAAGGAGGTTCATTATTAGTACACCATAGATCATGACACTTCCTGGGCCCCTTCCAACGATCAATGCGAGTCCCGAAAGAACGCCGTAAAAATGAATAGAGTGGTTTACCTCCAGTGGGAGTGTTAATCTTGGTCCACTCAACCTTGGCCTGGGCAATCAAGTGATCGCGGTGCTCGATCTTCTTCTGCTCGGCACGGTTGTGCTCCAAGGTGGTCAAGGTGTTGTGGTGAACATAACCGTAGACGAGACCAGCAGCCAAGGCAGACCAGCGAGCGACCTATCATACATCACATGTAAAATGAGTAAGGTTAGATCGCTAGTCTTATCGCCGGGGGTTTGTAGTTCAATTGACGAAGATTTCCTCTGTCGACGGTGGGCTTGATGAAGAATTGCTCCTGAGGGTTGTGTTTCTTGCAGAAAAGTAGTTGTGGCAAAAGTGAAAAAAAAAAAAAAAAGGTGATCGCCTCACACTCCTGATCAGCACACCGCTGTTCCATCTTGGTGTGATGTCGAACGTCGGAGTACAGGAGGAAAGAGTCCAGCCAAGCTGCTGCGGGACCTGGGCACAACAGGGTATCATGGAAACTGATTCCTCGGTTGCTGTTTTCCTGCAGTGTCGTTAATGCAATCGGAGAAGCAGCGGCGGCCTGTTTTTGCTTGAGTGTTGTGCAGGAGCACCGAGGACAGTTGTAACCATTCGTCGTTTGTTATATATTTTTTTTGTCCCTGAAATCTCTTGTTCCTTTTTTTTCCGATCGGTTGTTGATTCGACAGTGAGGCACATCACTGTTGAAGTGAGGATGAGCAATGTCCTCCTCGTTGACGAGTGACAACTGTGGTCTACAAACGTACGTTGCGGATGGGGTTGACGGCGGCGGCGGCGGGGGCAGACATGGTTATTATATGTTGAGTAGGGAGAGGAGAGAAGGAGGGATAGATCAATCAAAGCGGTCGAACCCATCTCCTCGACACTCTCTCTACTTGCTTGTTCCTGCCCTCTCGGAGACAGGAACAAAGATGGTCACCGGATGAAAATTAAATCGCACTTTCTGCAACCGTCTTCTCTTCCATCTCTTATTCCCAGTCTCACATGACACTGGGGATAACTTTATTTTCCGATCTGATCAGAGTGTTCAACTGTTCAACAGGAAGAACATGATGATTAAGCGCGCTTGATATACTTGCCGGTCTCGGTGTCGACAATGACCTTATCACCAACATTGACAAAGTCTGGCACTTGCACCTTGATCCCGTTCTGCAAGTCTGCGTTCTTGTAGATCGTACCCTTGTTGGCCTGCTGTGCCGAGGGGTGCGTCTCCGTGATTTCGTAGACAGCCTGAGAGGGCAGCTTGATCGAAATGGGCTTCCCAGGGACTTCTGGGTCAGGCTGGAACATGGACAACGATACTGGCATATCAGGCAACAGCAATTGGATCTGCTTCTCTATTCTCCGCATAGACGGTATACAATCACGCGTCAGCTGTGGGGTCCTGGGTATCCCTGGCAACATCAAGAAAAAGTAGATCAATTGGCAAAAGAATTTACCTTCGAGCACAGATTCTGGGACCTCGTACATTTCAAAGGTATCGGGATCCATGAGATGGAGCTGGCCCTCACCCTTGTAGAGGAACTGACACTTGTGCTCTTCCAACTCTGTCACCTCAACCATGTCTCCCGATCTGTACCGCTCCGTGTGCTTGGTTCCTGTCAACAAGTCCTGAAGATCGAGCTGCGAGGAGGATGAGTGTGCATAAAAAAGAATCCTTCAGTTTTTTCTTTTCTCCATGTTTTGCTTGTTTTCCAGTCAGTGAAATCTATCCAGAGATGCTTGTTGTCGTTCGATTGCTCACCTTGACTGTTGACGTTCCACGACCCATCTAATCAAATGTACAACATCATCTTTCTGTTAGTCAAATAAGATCTCATACCGCTAAAAAAAATTCCTCCACAATTGACCGAGTGATGGATACTAACCACTGAGGACTCGCGCTTGAGGACGACAGCGAGGACGTTGTTGATCTCGACAACGTATCCCTTACGGACCTGAAGGACGTTGGTCTTGAATCCGCGCTCTTGATCCCACTGCAACGCCCTGTACGCTGCCACTGCAGGTCTCTATCATTGGACACCGAATTGAGTCGAAATTGAGAGTGAGTTTTGTGTCAGGGTCTCCTGCGACTATTCCCGAAGCAGCGAAGCAGGGGTTGAGCGTGTCGGAAGTGTGTTCAGGGTCGGACAAGGAGGTTCAAGCGAGGTTGGGTCGGTCCACGTACTTGAGGGGCGAGAGGCGAGCGGCTGAGACAGACCCTGGCGAGAGGGGTTGTGTTTGTGAGGATCCTTGATCGGAGCATGGCTGACTTGATTGTGAATGAATGGTCGTTGGAGACAAGTTGTCGGGCACGCTACTGTCAAAAGTCAACTCTGGGATAATTGAGACTGCGTTTTCGGGCAGGTAAAGCCAGTCTGTCCATTCAATTGCACAGGAGCTTAATTATCCTTTTGACTCTTTTGCCCTATGTGCCTAAGGACCGACATGGACCAACATATACCAACAACGACCGGCATGGACCAAGTAGCAGCACCGTCCAATCCCGCCAGCATTCACGAGAGCGCAATAGGAGTCATCTTCTGATACCGAGACAGAAGCATGGGGAACGAATGTTTGCCCAGTGGATGGATGATCCTCACCCTCGCTCTCTCCCTGAAACAGAGAACACGCATGCTCCCTCTCACTTTTCGCCTCCTTCACCCTGTCATTGACGAAAAATAACCCGTCATTCAGGTCGGGCAAGAATCATCTTTGATCCGCAACGCCAACAACTTCGGACAGTCGATTGGGTATGGAGTGAACCTGCAACCATGTCTCGTTCATCCCCAACAAAATCAGCCTGCCAGAAGGTGTCAAGCCTCTCAACGCACGAGCAATCGGCTCTGCAGTAGCAATCCACCACGCACGTCTGTTTGGACGATGTGGACGTTACCATCATCACAGGAGCTTTTGGATGTCAAAAATTAAGTTGCAAGTTGTACTCTCCATTGCAGCACTTTGCTGAGGGAGCTATTTTAATGCAATATGGTGCAGAGAGCAAGTGTGCTACTTAATGCACGTAGTTTTGGTGTGTAAAAGGTTGCTGATTTAGAGCGGGTGGTGGGGTGAAGGTCCGGGCCCACAGAGGTGGTTACTTCGGCTGCAGAATGCTCGCCTGCACCTTGCTGGCTGTGCCAAGCACATGCCCTTATACAAGTCGAACACAAAGTAAAATAGAAATATTAGTTGTGCGTCACCAACGAGGGCAAGGACCAGGCTAGGGTCAGGAAGAGAACCTACGCGGAGCCGGAGGGTAGCAGACAGTGAACGCCCATCCATGAAGATCTTGAGCTGAGCGAGCGTCGCCGGAAGGATAATCTCACTTGCCATTGTGCCACAGATAAACACGGACTCGTGGTGTCGAAGCCGCATCACTCAAGCAGTGAAGCCTGTTGAATCGGAGTCAATAAACGAGTGTTGGTATATGCTGAACATTATGTCTCAAGAGTGCCATACTTCATACTATTTACAATGGTGCCTTTTATGACCAGAAAAATAATTTCGTCGAGAATGGGCAGCCGCGTAAAAATTGCATGATTGTGACGAATTGACTTGCGAAGCTGCACGGCAACATTTTCGTCAGACGCCATTGGCTCCTTATGTTCGTAGTCTGCAATCTCGATGTGGACCAGCTTGCCCTGGTGCTCCACAGACGTGAGCAAGAGAAAGTCCACTTTTCGTGGAGTCGCTGACGTCTCGACTCCTCCATGAGCTTGTTCATTTGCTGTCCGCTCCTCGCGGCTGGCAACCAGTCATGTTTCGCCCCTAAACGAGGCAGACAGAGTGTTTCGATTACTGCCATTCTAACGTACATGAAGCATTATTCCACTGCCAGTACTTTTGACACTACATCATCACAGACGCCCCTGAGCCTTCGAAGAGAATATCAAATACATCCTGCCAGACACGCACCGTCATAGATTATGTCTCCTTCGCGATATCAGCAAACGGCGTCTGAGATCTCTTGGCCCTTTAATTACAGAACAGAAGAGAAACAAAAGGTGAGCGGGATATGCCTTGGCATGTTCTTGGCCATGTAACATCATCGACCCCCCCCCCCCCCCCCCCCCCCCCAGTCTTACATCAGTCGTAATATCTCTAGAATGCACATTTTGTGCTCGTCGACCTTAACGTTCTTCAGTCCGTCGTCTGCCGCTTGGCCGAGCTCCTTTGTCGCACGTTTGCGCTTGGGGTCAATCTTTTTGTTGCCCATCATGGCCACCGTCTCCATATTGTTCAGAATCGCCTTCATCTCGTCAACAATTAACGGACCCAGCTTATCAAGCATGTCCTTTCCAAAATCAACCTCCGCTTCTTCGTGCTGAAGGTGAGCGATCATTGACGGTGCGACGCTATATGGGAAAGGGAAATACGAAATGTTGTCAGGCCAAATTCAAAAAGGCTGTCGGAATGTTCTCTTTCTCAGCAGAAACATACTAGATGTCCTTCTTTTAGACTATTGTAGGACAAAACCTATTCTCGCGTCACCGGGGCAACTTGGGGCCTGGCATCCTTGGGGAAAAACGTGGCAATACCACCCTCAATCAGATGGACAAACGGAATGTGCGAACAGGACACTGGAGGAAATGTTACGCCCTTACATCTCCTATCACCATCGCGACTGGGATAAATATCTTCCAATGATGGAATTTTCTAACAACAATTCTGTCAACCCTTTCACTGGATATTCACCATTTTTCATTTTTTCTTAACCAAGGATATCACCCATTTGTCCCTTCCAACCTTTTCAAAACCACAGACACTCCCATTCCAGCGGCCTCAGATTTTGTTCAACAACAGTCCTCTACTCTCGCTCTCGCCCAGGATGCTATTGCCCATGCCCAACTACGACAACAACAGAATGAGGACCGTAATCGACGCCCACCCCCTTTGCTGTTGGCGACAAGGTCCTCTTGAGCACTGAACACATTTCTGCTGCTGCCCTTGCCAATCGTCCATCCAAGAAACTGGAACCCAACTTCATAGGACCCTTCACCATTACTGAGGCTATCAACGACAACGCCTTCAAGTTGGAGTTACCGCCAAGTATGATCCACCCCGTTTTCAATGCCGACCTCCTCAAGGCGTACCACCCCTCGCCCGCTACTTTTCCTGGACGTACCCCCTCGTCCCCCTCCTATTCTTGTTGAGGGCACGGAAGAGTATGAAGTCGAGTCGATCTTGGACTACAGGGTCAAAGGACGGAGACCCGAATGGCTCATCAAATGGAAAGGCTATCCTCTCGACGAAGCCTCATGGGAACCAAAGGACTCTCTTGCCAACGCCACCGACATCCTCTCCTCATTCGAATCCAGAAGAACCAAAGAACTCGAATAGTTTATTATTTTTAGAGGAAAGGATGCAATAGTTACTATATAAATAGTCAATGTCTTCTTAATAAAGTAACTCTTTACCTTCCTCTTCCCCTTACACATCCCCACACCATCATCTTCCCTCCACCAGCTTGTGCGTCGAATGAACTTGGTGAGGTAGCAATCGCCTGTGCCCGCGATCACTATAAAAGTAGTTCCTGCCAAATGACCCCACGCGACTGATGGTGCTCTCATCGGAGAACATTACGCGTTTTCAATCGTCCACTGCAACAGGCGGAGACTGGGACAGAGAAGTATAGAACGGGGACGAGGGTTGAAGCAGTGATGATTTTACTATGATACAACTAACAAAGTCGCCAACTAGGTTTCTAGGTATAGTGTCAGCGATGATAGAGAGTGACAAGGAATGACTAACTAGAGAGCAATGATGAACCTAATATGTTGCATCCACCGTCCATTCGATGTGCTCCCTTGCAAATGCAAGCCGTTCCTGCATGTGATTCCGTCTCAGATCATGCCTCTTCTGTTGAACATCGGCCCGGATCTTTTGCTGTCGTAGATTCTGCCGGACTCTCTCCACATGCACATGCACGCCATCTCTCTCTCTCTCTCTCCTAAATGAATCGCTGGGCATCCCGAAGTGATGTAAGTTGACCAGTATTAATTTGGCGACCAAGAACCCCTCTGGTCTTTAAGGAGATCCTATTTGGTCTATCCATTTTTTGGAGGCGGTATGTTTTCCTCGTTGTCTTTCCTGATCCTGATTGCTGTTGCGATGCCGATCCCGAATGAGTCCGCAACCTCTCGAACCGATTGTCCTTGAATGAACAGCTGAATCGCAGTGGCTCTGTCTGAAGGCGAGATCCTCTTTCCTTTTTTGTCGATTTGTTTTCTGTTTGTTGCATGATGTTTAGTAGTGAGAGGATTTGATGTTAGAATAGAAGATGATGAAGTGGTAATTAAAGAAAGATCGAAGAAAAAAGAAGTAGATTAGGAGGAGGCAAAAGTGAATCAAGTGATCCATGTCGCAATCAGGTTTTAAGAATTTATTTCATGATAACGTCATCACCGACATGGGTATAGCTCCGACAGAAGCATGACCACAAGGCCAAGAAATCAGCGAGAGGCATCCCAGGTCTGATTGCAAAGAAGGATGATGAACATTTCAAAAAAAAAAAAAAAGGATGAATTCAGAGCGCACTTTATAAAGTTTGTTTGAGCGTGAATATTTTTTTAATCATAGGGAAGATGTACCAATATTCTTGAAAAGTTTCTCCCTGACTTCCTCGAAGGAGATATGTCGAACATCTGGATACTTCTTGACCAAACCGCGATGCGAAGGTTTGCCAAGAGAGCCACGAATGTAGACTATGCGAAACTCAGGCACACGAACACCATTCCGCGTGATAACAAACCTGTTGTCCACAATTTCGGCGTGGTGATCGGAACCATAAAGATCGTTTAGGTAACGTTCAATCTGATTCTTGTTGTTGGCATCCCTGACGTTGAAAGCCTTGCTGATGTCTGCCGAGCCCGCATTGTGACTTTCAAAATCGCTGATGGATGCCTGAATGAACAGCAGTCCAAGCATGAAGTCAAACCGAGGATATCGTTCATAGCCGCGGGTCAAAGCTTTTTTGTGGCCGGATCCAAGGGAAGTACTTCCCTTGTCGGTTTGGAGAGTGTCACAGTGGGAAAAATCCAATGTAATGGTAGTCGAGTTCTTGCCGTTGAGATCTGTTGCATTAAGCACAATTGGTTTGGTGGTGCATATGAGCTGATGACACAGTGCCGTCTCAAAGTCGGCCCCGCTGAGGCTGCCGTCACAAATTCGACTTCTGGTATTCGCAGCTAGCGGAAGCGTCTTGAACAGCTCTAGAAGAGCCCACTGGGCGGGACGGCATAAAATGTGGTGTTGTGTTCCGATCTGAGTGACGTCCTTGCCCCGATAAATGAGTCCTAGATCCAAGAAGTCCCATTCGAAATCGATTGTGCTAGTGCTGCCGAGGAACGTTTGCTGGAGGGCCTTGTAGAATTGCTCTTTGCTATAAGCGTCAAGGCTCTTGTAGTACACCGTAACGATAGCTAGGAAATCCTTGGTTCGGTCTTTCGTCCATTTGTGAAGGTCGTCTAGGGAGATCGGTTCCGGGCGATCCTTGACGGCGGCTGACAGATACACAAGCTCTCGCGCCACACAGTTTGTGATTGCTGTGACCTCATCTCTGATGGCTGGTGCTGCCAGGCGACGGTGCGTGTCCAGCAGCTTGGAGAATACATGCCTTGATAGCGGGCCGACAAAAACCACCGACGTGAACCTATAGCTCATCTCCAGGATCTCCATCTCGTACTTGGCGTGCGCGGTGCCTGTGAAAACCACCCGAGACCCCTTGGCGTCTTCTCCCCACCAGTGGTATGACTTCAGAGGAACCAGAGACTTGAACTTGTCCGGCACGTAAGGCTTTCGTTGGAACAATTTCCCATGCTCGTCAACAAGCAACAGCGTCTTCCGATCCCGCGACATGAGTAGCGTCCCGAAGATTACTGACATAGCATTCCTTGATATGTTGCGTGTGCCGTCGTAGTCGTTCAAAAGCATCGCCAACTCGGCGCCGGTCAAAATATCTTTGTTGAGTGCCAGGAATCGCTTCACCACCTGCAATGCTGACTCGTCCTGCTTGTTCTTGTCCAACACTGCGGCGTCCGAAATGTAGAGGACAAGCCACCCTTCAACATACGCCCTTGCTGCGAGGAAATAGGACAGATACGACTTACCAACACCCATCGGACCGGACAGGACTCGTCTGTACGTACGCTCTTGGTCCCGATGCATGTCATCCCAAAGTTCCAGCATTTGCTCGGTAACGAAAAGCCTGCGACCTTGGCCGTAACATCCGAAGTCCTTGGGGTCTTGACCCATGTTCGGCATAATGATTGCGTCGCCAGCTTGGACGTTGCCTTTGAGGTGAGCGAATGCTGCTCGCGGCTCGGGTACAAATTCGGTGCTCGCAAGTATGTCGATCCAAGAAGGAGGCAAATCCACCCGGATTCCGTCAGATGCCGTAAATGGCTTCCAACCTTCCTCAATACGAATCCTCTTCTTCTGAGGTAAATACTGAGGATCTATTATTTGGTGGAAAAACTGGAGAATAAGACGTTTGTAATATAGGGATGTTCATACAGGGAGATGTGTCAAACCAGCGTTTACCTTGCTCAAGCAGTCTCTTCATTGTCACAGCTAATGCATGCAACGCAGACCATGATGAATTACATGCAATAAAGTCAGTAAAATGAACCAGTTTATGCTACATGATAAGGCTTGGTTAGAGAAAGCAAGGATACTGTACCTGGTGGGGGTCGCTGGACAATAACGTGAATCGTGTCCTCTGGATAAGCGGCGTCAAAGACCATCGAAAGCTCGTTCGTCACCCTCAGTTTTTTTTTCCTTGTCAGGCCGTCAAGCAAGACAGGGGTCTCGTCGTCGTCTGCATCTGGGATCGAGACGCGCCAGAGAGTAAGGGAATTGGCATCGACATCTGTAAACTCGACAGCATTCTTGTCCTTGATGAAGTTCTTGAGGTCGCCAATGGTCTTGGTTGACTCGATCTCGACAGGGAACGCGTTGGTGGTGGCCTCTCCATCGACAAGACAGAACAGCTTCAGAAGGTTGTTGGACATGGTGTTGTGAAGAATGAAAGGAAAGTAAGTGGAAGGGGAAAGGTGAGGGTTGTAAACGGAGTGAGGGTTGTGGAAAAGGTGCTGGGTGCAGTGGGGGTGAGGGGTGAATGAAAAAAAAAAAAAAAAAAAAAAAGAGAAGGCGTGGGGTTAAAAGGAAAAGTAAGAAGGGATGAAAAACTATGGCAATAGGTGTGGAAATAGCAATAAGGGCGGTGAGAAACAAACTGACAGTAAAGTCGAGCAGAGGAAAAGATGGGGAAGAGACAAGATGAGGAAGAGTGAGGAAAGGAATCGAGTGATGGTAAAGGCGGTGAAGAAAGCGCGTGGTGGAAAGGTAAGGACGTTGGAAGTGTGGGAATGGTGAAGAAAGGCAACAAATGGTGGCGTAAGGGAGCAGGGCGCGAGAATTACGTCACCGAAGTGAGTATATCATTTACTTTTGCTCTATTTTTTTAAATTGGTGAGTAGGCATACCTGAGCACGATGACTCCAGCTGAACAAGGTCCACGACCAACGATGTGCATCTCGGCTGGCTCTTGATGTTCCGCTTGCTAAATATGTACGAGGCGCAACATTTTACAAGCCCTCCTTTTCGCAATACCATAGTTAACAATCGTCTGATCCTTTTCTGTCTTATTGATGGAGGAGGTAACATCTCAAGCCATCTCTGTCGAAATCGACCAGGCGAAGGTAATGGGTAATCTTAAGTGGCTTATCAATTCCTGAATTCGAAGACTTTGCTCCGGACAAGCTCACCCTCTGGTGTCAGACACAGAGGACATGGATCTCACCCGTTTAAGCAGCGGAAACACTTTGAACAAGCAGTCAACGGCTGTTTTGGCCCACACAAGACCAACAGGCACCGTACCAAGGCGGCGATGCCTGCCCAACAGCTCTAACACCCCCCCGAGCCGAGATCCACCCCCTCCCCCATCCTTACCTTCGCCCTGTACTATAACTTCCAACTTGGATCCTCCCTCCCTCTTTTTCCTACTGTCCCCTCCCTACATTTTTTTACACCTTAAATCCTAGAGTAGCATTTTTTTATCAGCCCTTTTTTGGTGGCGTCGCAAAAATTAGGTAGCGGGAACCAGACGGAGGAGTTCTGAATGACCCGAAATTAAACATACCCGAGGTGTAACAACCGTCGGGGATCTAGCTCACCCTCTGGTGCTTCTCCATCCAAGTTGTCTCGGCCAACAAGCACAAGCCGATCGTCTTGATTGAGATTGATTCCCCGACCGAGCTTGACCTGGCCGAGCTTGACCCGACCGGACGACCTCTCTGATGTCTTTTCGGGCCAACCACCAAAAAAACAATTGTCATCGTCGTTCAGCGACCCCCTCCAGGTAATGCAGACACGCGCTGCTCTCATTCACACGTCGCACATGCGCTCTGTCCATTGCGCCTGCGCTAACCCATCGCACTCATTTAATTGCACTTTCACAGTGTCACATAGAAAATTTAATGACGTTTCTTTAATAGTTCGCCTCCCTTGCCCCTGTCTTCGTTATACCCTTTTGCATGCGGTGTATGATGTAAACTGACGCTCCCTATCGTATTTGGCCTCCTTTTTTAAATCTCGCATCAATTCACGCACCTACAAAGCACATCAAGTGTCATCGCAACATCGACTGAAATATCACGGGCAACGTGTTGCATCAGCAGATCTGTAAGTGATCAGCAAGGACAATTGTTCTTGTCATCGATTATTTTTTTTCGTTTGTCTTCTTTGGTCAGTTGGGGCGCTAGGTTGACCACCATGTCTTCTTGTCATCAAAACACTGGTGACATTTGATGTTTCTCTTAACGGCAGCGTTGGAGTGCTTCCTTGCGGAGCTCTTGAGGGGATAACTCTGCATTGCAGTTTTTCTCTGACAGATTCCAACACTGCGCAGATTCCTCGTTCTGGCTAGAGATTCTGCGCAGCATGTGCGTTGGCAGTACATGACATTCCAACATTCTTGAGCAAAGGTTGTTGGATAGTGTTCAAGTCACTTTGCTTACACTCTTGGCCATGTGCTCAGTTATCCTGACTGCATGCTTTAAAGACAAGTTGTATTGTGTCTTTCGACGGCAGCGTTGGAGCGCTTTCCTTGCAAAGCTCCAGAAGGTATAACTCCGCTTTGCGGTTTTTCTCTGATGGATTCCAACACTGTACATGGTACTCGTTTTTGCTAGAGTTCATTACAGGATGCTTGTCGAAGGTTCCTGGCAATCTGACATCACGTCGAGCTTGACTTTGTCAGATGTTGAGACTTTCCACTTCTTTTTTTTTTTTTTTTTGTTATTGTTTAAGAGGTATGTCCTATTACTTTGCCAGAACTACTTAAAGCCCTTTATATGCAAATAGGAATATGTCCTCTTCCATGAAGAAGTCGAGGGAGTCTTGGCGCGACGCCTTTGGAAACTTGGTCTCGAAGGCTTACTGAGTCATACGAGCATCCACACAGCTTCAACTATCGAGATTTTTTGGCCTGGTCGAAAGGACGTTTGACCGGTAAAGCAAGAGTGCGGCAAGAATGGGGCAATGCAAGAGCGCTTCTTCGCAAGAGTCGGCATCAGTCGTTACGAGAGGTTGCTGTTAAGCTTGATAAGGCTTGGGAATCATGCATGGATGAAGAGTATGAAACAGACTTTTTCCGACAACAACAGGATCTACGCAGACTTCTGAATGGCCGGCGCCCGGTGCATGCGGCAGCCGACAAAGTAATTAACAAACGGCAACGCATTGAGTTAGAGGAAGAGGGGAGATCTTTGGATGAGGAACTCCGCTCAGGTACGTGTTAAGTGGCCGTTGTCACTGCTCTATATCCAGTACATGAATCTTTCTCTAACTTTGCAGTGGTATTGTATGCTGATAGGTGGCTCTGTGGACGGGGACTTGCCAGCAGGACGGAAGACTACAGCCAAGCAGATGCAAGATATCACGAGCAGTGACGACGAAGGGGAGGATTTGGCAGCAGGACAAAAAACACCGCCCAAGCAGGTGCAAGGAAATTTCGATGAGGTTCCTCCGGTCAAAGAGTATGATGAGCACTATGTAGTGACACTTTATGACTTTTGATGGTGTTCGATTGCTAACACTCTCATTTGTATTCTATAGATTAGAAGCGTCCTTCCATCACGATACACAGGGCTGAGCAAGTTTACATTGAGCGACAAGGATCAAGATTTGTACAACGAGGCTGCTAAGTGGTTCAGATCAAAGATGGGGCGAGATACGGAATCTGTTATTCAAAATCTTCGCGATGACCGGTTCTGGGAGCCTTGGGTGCATGATTTACTTTACGACCGGTGAGTTTATTATATTGTTATTAAGACTGATGTCTGTTTCACTTTCAAGACTAACATATGTTTTTTTTTTTTTTTTTTTTTTGTATGATAGACTCAAGCTCCTCCGTACTGGCCTTAACCCTCAATCTGACGAGAACACCTACACATCATTCTGGATCGTGCCAGACTTCGTGGCATTGCAGACAGGGATTCCAGGCCTGATTTCCAAAGGCTTCGCAAACGAAAACCACTTTACCCCATCCGCTTGGCGTCGTGCACTTTCTAGGGGGAAAACTCATGCCAAAGGCTCAAATGTCGACGCCTATTATGTTGCCCGAGACAACTATGTCGATATTCTCTTTGAGAACGTTGGGTCGCCCACATGCGCAGATCACTCAAAACATGTCGAGGACAAGGAGAAATCGTACAGGAATGCCGCGGATGCACTGCTCGAGCGTTTTTACAACTCCTCAGGGTCGTTCGAAATTGCTAAGGGCTACAGTGTCATAATCGTCATCGTCTTTGGTATGTTACATGTTTTTGCTTGCGTTATGTAGGTAATTCTTGCGTTTGAGCTCATTTACTAAGTCATCATTCCCGTTTGTAGGCCACGATCTGTCGATTTACACTACCAACATCAAGGATGTCAACGAGTTCTCCGTGTCAAAAGTATTTGAAGGAAAATACCACTTTTCGAAGGATGTTTATCTCACAAACATTCTGCTCCATTTGAAGTTTTGTCTGACGATAAAGGTATGTTCCGGTAGCCGTTGCCTCGCCTGCCCCTGTTTATCGCTTGTACCTGACGCTTTTGTTTCCTATTCTTTAGACAATCATGGAGAGGAACATTGACGTGTTAATCGATTTTGGAAACTCAATCGAGTCATTGCCAATTGAAGAACAAGCTCGCTTCAACCTGCGACTTCATACAACACCTACGATAGAACGGAAGCGCAGACGGAGTTCCATTGGTGGCTCCCAGAAGGTGTAGGTGCTAGTTGTACAATAGCCTTTTGATATTAGCAACAAAGCAGTATATGTACCATGGGACTGAGAGACTAAGAAGGCAACAAGATGGGAGTGTGTGATCTTGAGGGGTAAAGTAAGTGGCGTGATCAGCGCGAAAAATATAATTGCTGATGGGAGGAAAAATGTCGCGCGAAATGGACAAATGCCCATGGTCACCCACGTACCATTAGAACAGAATTTGATATGAACAGCCGGGGTCTTTATTGAGCCCTATGAGAATATATAGATGGACTGATGACTACTGCCCTCAGTAGAGAATGAGGAGTGAGTGGACATACACTGAGGTGCAACAGCTCTCCTCCCCCTGTGAGAACGAGGCACGAGTTCGTGGACAAAGAAAAGCAGTGAAGTGGATAGATAACGAATGACATTATTTAAGACGGTCACCAGTCTTGTCCTCTTCTAAGGTATAAAAGCTAGCTCAGCGCAAGGAATAAAATCATCTTTCTTTCTCGTTACACTTTCACCGATCCACCTCAAACGACCAGTGCAAAACGCACGGTTTTCCCCAACCCTGCGATCGCCGCATCCGTGAGCACAGAGTCCATCGTCGAACCCTACAACCCTCACCCAGGACCCCTCCGAGGCTGACGATCTGTCGGAAGAAGAGATGTTTGATGACGACTCCGATACGACGACTTGCTATTCGCAAGCTCCGCTGTGCCCGAGCTTTGAACAACCCTCCTCGCCTGCGTCGGCCGCCCCAACCACGTCCGACATGCCTACGGTCCCTGAGGCTTGGGTGAACCCCTCCCAACAAGGGCTGGAGGCTATCTACGCCCAGCAAACAACAAGAGCTGTTTGCGCAGTTCAAAAGGGTGGAGGAGAAACTCCTCATCCGCACCTCCTTGCAAGAGTACGACCAACAATATAAGTTACATCAAGGTCTCTGACGACATGAGCAAGAGCTTAGGTATATGTCGAAGGCTCGAAAAGCCTGGGACACGGTTGTTAATACTTACAAACACCATATGACCGAACTGGCATATATGTCCAGACAACAATATCATCAATAATTAGCTTGATATTACTAGAAAAATAAATTATCATCATTTTAATGAACTGTTGACTATATCTTCATGAGTTTGTACACATGGCATGTTCTCAGCAGGGGTAGTGCGACGATCTGGCAGGACTCGGAAAGAATATGAGGACTACTTCTACCCTTAATAGAGAATGAAGATAGATTGAACAGTACAGTAACACTAACACGCGACGCAAGGTGGAGAGGCCACAGGACCTTGAAATTTCTAACTTCACTTTGAGATAATCTATTCTAAAACCCATGGCGCGTATGATACTCCTTAAAACAGTTTCGATCATTCTTGGTGCAAAGAGGAACCTTGAAGAGAGAGCTGATTTGCTGGGTGGGTTGAGGATATGCTTTTGTTATGTCTTCTCGTTTCTTGTATCTGCACAGGATGCAGTAGGGGCGGTCCTTGGCTCGGACGGGGAAATGATCGTTCATCGTTTGGTCCCTTGAATTTTTTCGAGACATAAAGGGGTTTTTGGGTAGGGGTGTCGCGAGTGTTGGTGTTTCTCGTCTCTCGGCTGTCACATTTGGCGGACTCTAGCCAGGGGCTGTCGGAACTCCCTGTGATGCATGGAAGAGCCGAAGATTCTGTTGATAAGGTACGCGTTAATGATTGTTGTATCCAGTAACCAGAAGAAGATCGGAACCCATGCGCGATAAGTCCTGAGCTGAGTCGAATAGTAGCTGCGTAACTGGTCGGCGATGTCGACTCCGTTCATGTGGTGGTTATAGTCATCGATGATTTTTTGGATGGGGAGTAACGCCCTGGATTGTCCTTTATAAGCAGCCCGCACTGGCTTTGCGTTGGCGCTTGTCTCTCGAGGGCGTCTGCGATCTCGGACAACGGACCAGTCGTCGTCGCCGAGGCTGAGGGCATGGACGGTGAAGAGCATGGAGACAGGTCTATTGTCCATCCAGAACACAGTAAGAACCTGAGGTGGATCGGGCGAGGTGTAACGAGAATGAAAGATGACTTTATTCCCACTTTGTCCGCTGCTAGCTTTTATATACTAACAGAGGGCAAGAGTGGTGGCTGTCTTCGTTAAATAAAAAGAAAAAAACGCGAACTCATAGAAGGAAACGGACCTGTCCATCACAGGCTCAACCTTTGAGAACCAATGTTGCTCAGGCTCGTTGGGGTGGAAGACATGAAGATAACGCTTTAGTTGCTGGAAGCGAAAGAGGGTCATAAAGTGAGTAATAGAGTACTGAGGATACTCGGGACTGGTTGACCAGTATTCGTCGACACTGCCTGTCTGAACACGCCCATGTAAATGGTGATGCCGGTGACTATGCCAAGCTCGGCGGGTGTTGTCTCGTCCCATCGTCGCGATCCTTCGTCGAGGCCGGCTTCTTTCGATGCTGCATAAGCGTTGGTGAAGGTGGATAAATCCGAAAATACTTTGTCGCTGGAGAATAGAGTGAATATGTTTATTGGTGCCAGTTCTTGGTCGAGTTGATGAGCACGGGGAAGGTTGGACTGTGCTGGGTGTCGATCCTTGTAATGGCGAAAGATGTTTTCAAAATCTGGTACAGGCGGGAGCTCTCTAGTCTCACGAGCGGGCTTCTTAGCAGCCTTCTTCTTTGTCGGTGGAGTTGGGGCATCTATCACCCCTTCATCTCCTGCCTTCTTCTCCTTCTCCTCATCGTCGCCAGAGCTATCTGCACGAGGCGTTGGTCGAGTACGACAAAGGTCCGAAAACAACAACTCCTCCTGTGCCTCGTCCTCCTCTTCCGCAGATGCTACTACGGTGCCTTGAGAGTCAGAAACGTCAAAAGAACCGAGGAACTAGAGATTGTGGTCCATGAGTGAATTGGGCGAAGTCGATGTGTGAGAACAAAAGGGTAATGGGTTGTGGGATGATGATGGGAGATACAAAAGAGCTGAATTTAAGAGTGATGATGGTAATGAGACCAAACCGACAAGTTGTCTGTCTCTTAACCCGTTTAATTAGAAACCTGGATAAATCGAATTATTTGAAGTGACGTGGTTTTCATTGGTCCAAAATCAGACCAAAAGAACAAAAGGAGGTGTTGTTTTGGGTGTGTTTGAATCCACGCCTCTTCTTCTTTTTCTAATTTACATCCATCACACCCACACCTATCCTATCTAAGAACAGCAGAACAACAGTACAGACACAAGGAGAACAATGGAAGACATCGAACAGACCCACAATGCCCTCAAGCGACATGTCGACGATAGTGACAACGATAACAATGATAACAACGATAACGCACACGACTCACCCTCACCCAGCAGCAACACCAGTAACAGCAACAACGAGAGCTCATCCAAAAAAGCACGCGTAGATCACACCGAGGACCACTCTGCTGACGAAGAAGGCGACAACGCCAACACCGACAAGGACAGCCCGACAGAAGGCACTTCACGGAACGGTACGTCTCTTACATTTCTTCTGAGAAGCAACCGACGGCGGTCAGTGTTCGGATGAGATTGCAATTGGCACACCCAGTCATGAACAGACCTTCTCACTCCATCACACTTCTTGTTGTTTTCGACAATAGAATCAGCAGAGCCTGTGTCGGAAGCAAGAGACCCTCAGACAGGACTGACAGAATCGCAAACAAAGGCACTGGAACGGGCAAAGCAGTACGCAAGGGAAGTCCAGGAGGAGGTAATATACCCGTTCACTATGTTCAATCATTTGATACGCCTCGCTACAAACCAACGCTTCACCACACGAAAGCTAACTTCATCCCTTTGCATTCTGTAGCTTGTCAAAGCAGGAGCACTCACGTCTGTGACCGAACCAGAGCCTTCCCTCGCCATCGCCAACATCTCAGAGCAGCGCAAATCACTCTGCAGGATCTATGTCGGATCAATCTCCTTCGAAGCAACCGAGGACGATGTCCGTCAGAAACTCAGTCGATTCGGAGCCATCAAGGAACTGGCACTCAAGGTCGATACAGCAACAGGAAAACATCGCGGATTTTGCTTTGTCGAGTACGAAATACCTGAGGCCGCCATCCTGGCCGTCCAGGCGACGGACACGATCGACATTGGAGGGCGCCATCTCAAGATAGGTCGGCCCAAGAACTACGACGCTGCAGGATTGGATGAGCTGCCCCCAGCACCTGAAGATCGCATCTACGTAGCGAACATTGGCTCGCTCGTATCAGAGTCGGATCTCGCCGGCATCTTTTCTGCGTTCGGGGCTGTCGAGAAATGTGTCCTCACAGTAAGTGCAGCTGCTTGACTGGAGAATCGCTGTCATCAATTCGTATCGCGTATGATCGCCCAACTAATTTGTTTGCATTGCGTTATGTGTCGCTAGCCCGATCTCCTTACACGGAAACACCGCGGATACGGGTAAGCATCGAGTACAATTTGCACTAATAGCTGTGGCTACATTGCACCTCCTTTTCAGATCGCGACCCAACATGCTGGCAGACTATGTGATTCCTTTCGACTTGCTGAGTTCTTGGTTAATTTGTCACTCAACACGCCAAAAGAGGAATGCTTGTTTGACGACCCGGCATGATGCTCACCCGCTTTATCGCCTTATTATCTCCTCTTGTGGCCACTCTTTGTTTTTCTTCTTCTTCCTCTTCTTCGCTGTTTCTTTTGTCTTCTCTCTTACCCACTGATCCATCCGCCTCATACTCGCGACTCTTTCGACAACCGCACGGACCATTCGCCGCATAATTGGGCATTCATGGTTTTGGGACACTTCCCGTGGACAGCAGGACAAAAAGACGTTTGGGCCCTGGCGACTTTCAAGAGGATATGGATGCGCGGCGAAGGAGTCGGGAGCCTGTTCGCTGCCATTTTTCATTTTGGACCACAGACGCGTACCAGGCATTACCTTCGAGATCGCAAGCAGCAGGGGGTCCACTGCCATTCCGCCGTTGTTTGCCTGAATTTGTCGACCTTACCTCTCTACATTCCTCACTCTCTTTTTTTGGCCATGAAAATGCTAACCTTCATCATATGCCATGATCATGGGTTGGACGGGTTCACAGGGAACATCGTTTGAGCACTTGCTAACCGCCGTCCTCACTCATGCCAACTAGATATGTTCAATTCGAATCGGGCACCTCCATTGACACGATTGTCGATTCTATGAAGGGCTTTATGCTGCTGGACGTCCCTATGGGCGTGTGCAAAGCCATCATTGGCGGTCCTTTGCCTGAAGGTATGAAGTCTCTTGACGGTCTTCCACCTGTCGCTCCATCAACTGCCTCGCCATCCCAGAACCGCCCTGCTCCTCAAGCTGCCGTGTCCAATTCTGTGAGCCCCGCCAGTAAGCACTTGCACTTTTTTTTGGTTTTCTTCTGTGGTTTGCTGCATACATCTAAGAGCATCAGAAATGGTATTTGAGACTTACTATGCACCGTTTGCACTTCTACGATAGTGATCGCGAGGGCAACGGCAACGGCGGCATCGACAGCACAGCGACTTGTGGCGATTGGTCAGTCATCGGGAGCCAACATGGGTAACGACAGAGAGTCTGTGGCGTCGGAAGAGAACATGAGTATCAGTGGTAACCAACGGTATTTGGTGATGCAGAGTCTGGCACGGAGTGGTGGCATCGTACCACCTGCTTCTGCGACTACACAGCAAGCCAAGGAGATGGATCACTCGACCGTTGTCCGGCTACAGTACAACGCGACTCCCGAGGACATTGACGATCAGTTGGAGGAAGAGTTCAAGGAAGAGTGCTCCAAGTATGGTCCTGTCATCCTGGTCAAACTTTTGCCGCTTTCCGATGGCTTCCTTCGCATTTTTATCCAATTTGCTTCTCCCATTGGTACGTGCTCCTTTCTGCCTTCATGGGTGTAACTTGCAGCAGGATGTTTTTGGACCGATGCTTACAATTGAAAAACAAACTAACCATGTAATGCTTTTCTCGTGGTCAACAGATGCGAGATCGGCGGCGGCACAGTTGAACGGCAGACAGTTTGATGGCAAGACTATTCAGGCGACTCTTTTTGACCAGCAGGAGTACATTGCCGGAAGACTTGTGTAAGGCTAACAGAGCAACTGTGCTTGGTGTCACACCTTTTCTTTCCTTCCTCTCTATGACAAAATAAAAAAGCCCGTCCTCTCCTTTCTAAGTATATTGGTCAATTCTTAAGGGCAGGGTAAAAAAAAAGTCAGGAAAAAACCAATGGAAAGGAAAAAACAAGGGCAGGGAGAATCAATGGATGGGAAAAATCAAAAGATTGATTACAGAACAAGATTCTAGGAAAAGACAAGATTCTAGGTAAAGAACAAGATTCTAGGTAAAGGACAAGATTCTAGGTAAAGAGCAAGATTCTGGGAAAAGAACAAGGGATAAAAAGAACAAGGGGATGCTGGGAAAAGATCAAGGGGCTCTGGGAAAAGATCAAGGGATGCTGAGAAAAGATCAAAGGATGCAGGAAAAATATCATAGGATACTGGAAAAATATCATAGGATACTGGAAAAAGATCAAGGGATTTGGCGAGGAGAGGTCGAAAAGGATGGGAAAAGACCATGGAATATTGAGAAGTGTTCAAGGGGTGCTGGAACGATGAAAGGACCAGAAATGGGTAAAGGAATACAGGAAAAGATAGCTTCAAAGCAATAGACCAAGAGAAGACACCAAAGCGACAACATCAAGGGACAACGTCAAGGGACAACGTCAAGGGACAACGTCGAGGGACAACGTCAAGAGGCAATATCAAAAATAGCATCAAGGGACTACAATTGAGGGATGAAGAATAGGGAAGAGGAAAAGGACCAAGGGATGCATGAAAAGGATCAAGGGATGCAGAGATCACGAAAATGAGTGACAGAGATCAAGAAAATGAGTGACAAAGATGATGAAAGCCAGTGACAAACCGCAGATTGTTTAGCTGATGATCGAGATCGAGATCTGGATGTCGCAGCTCGAAATTTCTCTCTAGTCCCCTTTCGTCCTTGAATCCTAAATCCTGGGCCTGTCTTCGCTCTATTTTCCCTTACTCTGGGCTCCTTTTTTCCATTACCGTTCCTCACACTCCTCTTCGCGATTTTCGACCTTCCATCGAACACACAACACATTTACAAAAAAGAATGATGGTCCTTTACTGCTCTTCATCGAAGTACTCTCTATGTTACAGGATCATAGTATGCACTCATTTTGTGCATATATGCCTCACCCTTATTCCTTACCCCTATTCACGTGTAGATCACACACACATAAATACCCTCTCTGTCTGTACAATAAACACTATCAGTTTCTAGCCTTTCCTCTTGTCCCTACAACTATCTTGTCCTTCCTCTCGTCCTTGTCCCTCTCTGTTCGTTGTTCATACACTCTTGCTCTGCTCCTATTACACCCTTTTTCTTATTCATCTGTCTTTTTAAACTCTTTCCTCACATTCTTCTACATCTCTACACACTCACCAATCAAAAAAAAATGCTGCGTCGTCTTCAATATGAACGCAAGAAACATGAAGGTGGTACCCCGCGCAGTCCAGCAATCCAGTCTACCCCCCGCAAGTCGTTTCTGACATTGCTCCGTCCCCTCTTGCGCTGGAAGAGGGCTTTCAAAGCCAACAGTCGTTTCACCCCTCTGTACGGCGAAAACCGGCCCATCGAGATGCGTCCACAGGCGTACGTCGAGACCCCGCAGCACCGGCGGATCGAGTGGGTCGACGCCTGTGGTGGGCCCCACAGACCTCTGGGCAAGCTCCCTGCGGGCCTACGCGTCGGCGTCATTGGTGGCGGGCCCGCCGGGGTTACCACAGCCTTTGAAGCCGTCAAGGCCGGCGCCCAAGTGACCCTAATCGAAGCGCGCCACGAGGTGGGCGGTCGTGCCCGATCGGTCGAGCTTAGCGACAAGAACGTGGCCGAGCAAGGTTGCATGCGCTTCCCACCCTCGGCGGGCGCCCTGTTCGTCCTGGCCAAGGCATTCGGTTTTGCGTTCATTGAGCGATTTCCAAACCCTGGAACCGTGCCCACTCTGGTGTCCTACGGAGGCGAATGCCATTTATGGACGGATGCTGAGGCCGACTTGCCAGGATTTGAAAACGTCAAGGCTGGTTGGGATGCCTTCGTCGAGGGAGGGTGTCAGATCAATGGCAGGTCCTTCGAGTCCTGTGCCGAAGCTGTGGTCTGGTTGGAGTCACCTCAGGTAGAAGTTCGCATGAAAGCAGTCAGCACTTGGCAGGCCTACATCACCGAGTTTCAGCATGATACTTTCCGCGAGGGGTTGGAAAAAATCTTTGGATTGACCAACATGACCCCACCTGCAGGCAAGCATTGGACCAAAGACGACTTCAACCGCTTTGGTAAGCTGGGCATCGGCTCGGGAGGCTTTGGTGCGTTCTACAATGTGTGCTTCCTCACCGTGCTTCGGTACGTGCCAAACAGCTGCGAGACCGATCTAGCGTCCTTTGCTGGATATGTCGACGGCAAACTCCAGGTGATGGGTATTCGGTCTCTATGGCAGAGCATCTGGGAATCGGCGACCAAGCAGGGCCTCAAGTCTTTCCTAAGCACCAAAGCAACAAGTGTGACGAAACGCACAGCGTCCGATGGGAGGACGGTCTTTGTTGTTCGGACAGAATCCCCACAAGGACCCTCGGAACTCGAGTTCGACGAGCTATTTATCAATCTCACCGTCAACGTTGCCAACAGGGATTTGGACTTGGGACGCAAAGGACCCGATCAGCTGTTCCCTGATGCCACCTGCGAGGCCATCAAGAATCTGCACATGACTCTCTCGACCAAGATTACCTTCCAGGTGCCGCGGTCTCCCCTTTTTAATGATCCCGCATTCCCTCGGGCCTTGATAACAGATGGCGATCTCCCGCAAGCCTACTGTTTCGACTATGGTGACCCTAAAACAGTCGTTGTCATGCTCGCCTACGCCTGGGAGGAAGACTCTCGACGCCTGGAGAGTGAGAAGGATCCCGCCAAGCTGTTTCGCCGGTTGAAGAGCCTAGTAGAGCAAGCTGCGGCCAAGTCTCCGTACCCTCAGTGGGCGAAAATACTGCGACCAGTTGGAGACATTGTGTTAACACATTGGCAAGAGGATCCTTATTCTCTGGGTGCCTTTGCCTTTGCAGAACCGGGTCAGGATCGACATTGTGCAGCGCTGTTTTACGATTTTGAGAAGAAACAAGGACCTTACTTGATCGGCGATAGCTACTCGCATGGGAATCCGTGGGTCGAGGGGGCGCTGGAGAGTGCGTACAACTGCTTTTCGGCCGTGGTTAAGCAACGCGGTACATTGTACCATCCTGATAAAGCGCCAGTCAACCTCATTCAGTCTGGAATATACTTTTATGATTAAAGTGGCATAATGTCCAACTCTTATGTACAATTATCACATTAGTGGATGGTCTATCGGCCGAAATAAATTATCTTCTTGAATTGCGCAACAATAAGAATAGAAGAGGGATGTTAAGTTGAAAAAAGGAGAAATGCATGAGCATGACGAGAGGTATAACAAATCTGGATACAATGAGAGAAAGATTAAAGGATATAATGCAAGAGGGGATTGACTAAAAGAACCAACGGGAAGCGCGACAGGCTCTCTTGGATAGTAGCCAATCCACAGATCGACGTATACACGGACGCTTCCACGTCCGGATGGGGAGTGGTAATCAACAACCGAGCATACAGTGGCACCTGGCCGACAACTCACCACCCCCGACACATCAACTACAAGGAGTTGTTGATGATCTTCTACGCCCTCCAGAGACCAGAGGTCAAGGGTCGCACAGTCAACATCATATCGGACAACATCACGACAATCGCATACATCAGACACTTCGGGGGGACGAGGTCGCCGGAGCTGATGAAGCTGGCGACATTGATATGGACTGGTGCCTCAAGACCGGGACCAGGATTCAAACAACATACGTCCCATCAGTTTTCAACCCAGCAGATGCCCCCTCCCCCCTCCCCGTCAACTGACGGGTCAACTCGAATGGACAATCAGCCCGTCCTTTTTCGACCGCATGGACCAAAAATGGGGCCCCCATACCGTCGATCTCTTCGCATCTCCCGACAACCACCACCAGGTACAATCGGTCACGATGTTCTCCAGCATCAATGGCAACCCCTAGCCGTCTCTCCAAGTGCAAAGGATATATAATAAGATATAAAAAATATCCAAAGCCCAAAAAATGCACTGTAGACTTCCATAGCTGATATGTTTCTCCAAAGTCCGGAAGAGAACTTACCTTTTGGTTGCTGACGCCTGGGAGCTAAGGGGCGAGTGAGTGAGTTCGACAACGAGGAGGAGGAGAATGTGGCGGCGGAAGGTGAGATCTTGAAGTTCGTCCGTAGATAATTTGATCGACGATTCTCGAGTATCCATCCCGACTTCGTGCATGATAGGAGCGGCTTGCTTGAAAATGTCGATGTTTAGGATGTCGGAGGGCGGGGCGAGAAAGTAACGAGGACGGGTGAAGAACCGAGTGTAGGGATGGCCACCCACCAAAGGAAGGTGGCGATTGAGTGGAAAATGAAGGGTGGTGGGAGGAAGGAGGGTGAGTAAGGAACTGAAGGAAAAGACAACGCGATCCTTGGCGTTTCCTATCGTCCTTTTTATTTGATTGCTTCAAGGGTAATCCATGAATACACGTCATTTGGCCTCTGGTAAAAAAAAAAAACAGGCAACGCGCACCGAAATGCTTGTTTAAAATAAGTCTTGCAAACCAAGGTAACACCTACAGCTTGACCCGAGAGGGAATAGGAAAAGCCTTGGTTGAAGGACAGATGTAAATAGAACAAACGACATTGGGCGCTGATGATCTGGTCCGCCTCTGAGGGAATGAGCCACTCTGAACACCAACGCTAATGGGACCGAATAAAAAAAGTGTCGAGCATTTGATTAGATAATAGAGTCATAAGGACGAAAAAATAAGGTGGAGATAAGACGTACGATTGAACCTTTGCAGGATGCGGCCTTGGTACTCTAGGAAACACCAGTCTTGGATGACATGGCTGTGTACGAGGGATCCTTGTCTCGAAGGAAACCGCTCGTATACGGGCTAACGATCAAGTCGTACCTATGGAGAAAAGTATGACGATGAAAAACGTCAATTGTCAATGGTGCGTCGTATTCAGAGCTCAAGAGAGAAACCCCCCCAAAAAAAACATGATCAAAATAAAACATACTTGCTGACGATCATCAGGTACTCGACGCCAGACATGGTGTCGCCGCCATGGTTCATATCCGTTCATCTACGTGAGGATTGGGTTGTTGGCGAGGAACTGGAAGCACGACAGACAGACCATGTTAAACACCTAATGGTTGTCGTTGGTAGGATTAGAAAGATACACCTTTAAGTAAAATACGCCGTGTTGGATGAGTTGACCACTTGGAACAAGTTGTCAGGATCATAGAGACCAGGAGGTTGGATAACACTCAGAGCCGCGAATTTGTGTATAAACCAGAAAGTTGCGTTAATAAGCAGGCCACCGTACCTCTACGACTGTATAGCTAAGGTTCTCGATCGTCCCTAGGCTCTAGGCTGCGCAATGTGGCTTTAATGCGCTCTCTGTCAGCCATATTTTGTTCGTTGGCTTTCTATTCTGCGTACATCCAGCAGTCCGCATGCCAGCATAATTGGCCTTGTTCCTCTGACCCTTTTTTTTCCTTTACCCAGAATAGAGTGACTCCACCCGACCCCACATTGTCTTAACACTGATCGCTCCTTCTCTTGCATCTTCTTCTCTATCTTCCCATCTTCTCCTTCTCATACCCCATCACCCTCTGACACACCCTCACCCGCAGAACATAACTACTCCATCCCTCTCACACCCGACTCATTCATCACCTCTTCCTCTGATTCACTCTCATTCTCATTCAACATGACCGTCCCAGCAACCACCGCCGCCATCTCCACCTCAAAGCGCCTCTTCGACTTTTGGTTCAAGGGTAAATACACTTCTCCATTCCTAACGCAGCGAAACGTAACACAGATCATATCCTACCTTGCTTGACTTCAACTGGACTCTCAATTGACCCTTGCTACCCTCACCTCTCCCTATTGCCTAGGCTATCTTCCCGATCAGCCGTTGAAGCGCGAGAACTTTATGTTTTGGTACAAAAGCACCCCCGAACTCGACGACCAGCTGAGGTACATTCCACCATGTCTACTCGTTGTCCTCTCCTTTCGTGTTCTCACCTTAGCTCCCCTGTATACTCTCGCATGTATGCTGCACGACCCTTCTCCTAACAAACAACCAACTAACCCATAAAATAGAGTGGAATTCAAGGACGACGCAGAGAGAGCACTTGTTGACAAAGAGTTCCGGGACAGCATGACATCCACAGGCGAAGGAACTGTCGCATTGGCGCTCTTACTCGACCAGGTCCCTCGCAACATCTTTCGTGGATCCCCTCGTCCCTTCACGGAATTTGACCCCTTGGCGAGACAGATAGTCAAGGAGGCATTGGCTAAAAAGTCCTGTCATACCGTTCATCCTTTCTTCCGCCACTTTCTCTACATGGTACGTATGACCTTTTCTTGTTCTTTTTGTTTGAATTTGTCACTTTGTTCAAATTGAGTTGTCAACTAATTCAACCCTCGCTCCCCTGAATAGCCATTGATGCACTCGGAGAGTGTCGAAGACCAGGCGGCATGTGTGCGCGAGTTCATCCAGGAATACAATGAGGTCGAGCCAGCCTTCAAGGACATGTTCAAGAACTGTCATACCTTTGCAGAAGCCCACGAGGCTGTTATCCAAAAGTTTGGTCGCTTCCCTCATCGTAATGAGATCTTGGGTCGTACCCCTACCGAGGCCGAGAAGATCCATCTCGAGACCGGTGGTGATCGTTGGTAGCTTTTATCTTTTATCTTTTCTCTTTTTTTTTTTTTTTTTTTTTTTTTTTTGTTTTGTTGCCATGCGCGTTTTGAATGAATTTTGCGATTTGATGTAGAGACACTTTATAGATTCTGATAGATGTTGGCTAGCTGCCCTGGTAGCAATCACTCACACAAACAACATCGTGGTCATTGTTTCCAATGCAAAAGTTCTCGTTTGTCCTTCTTCCTCTTCTCCCCCGACTTTCTCATTTTACTACTAAATATCCAAAAGAGAAATTGCTAAAAAGAAAAAAGAAAAAAGAAAAAAGAAAAAAGAAAAAAAAAGAAACACTACTATGTTGCATGATGTAAACGTCTCACAGACGACGTGCCTTCTTTGCGCGTTGCTGGTTGTCAATATACTTGTTCCACTTCATCACCCCATCATCCAACCACTCGCCGTTGTAAATACAAAGCACCTTCATCCGCTCGTGGTACTCCAAGTTCGGCAAAAGCTTGGGTGTGATCAAAAAGTATTGTGCCGTGTTGGGCTTGCATGCCTTTTCGACCAACTGCGAGTGCACCAACCGCTCATTACGCTAATTAGACGTACCATACAGTAACAAACCAGTCTGTCAGTACACACCTTTTATATACATTCAGCCATTGGTTCAGTGGAAAAATGAAGAGACAGAAAGGGTTACTTACGGGATCCATGCCCTGGTTGATCTCATCGACCACACGGAACGACACCTTGGACAGCGACTGCATCGCCATCAAGTACATGATCGTCGACACCGAACGCTCCTATAAACACAGAGGTCAAGATATTGTTAGAATATACCTGTTACATACTGACACTCTCCTGAACAATGGTTCTATGTGCTCCAAGAGAAATAGATACTTACTCCTCCAGATTGACGCTGTCCAGTGAGTTTTTGGAGCTTTTCCGAATCTCTATAATACACAAAGATATATCAATGCTTCCAGCGTTAGTTTCACTCCTTCCACAACTTTGATACACAAAGCGCAAAATGCAAAGAAAAAAAGGCGTACCTGAACTTGACGAGGATGTCAATGCTCCACTTGTCATAGTCCTCATGCTCGCCCAGTTTGATCTCACCAGCACATCCAATCTTGGCAAAAGAAGTCGAGAAGCTCTCGCTGATATCATTGACCAACTGCGAGATCTTGGCGTACCAAGGCCCACGAATAGTCGCAATGTCGCCCTCAATCTTCTTCAGCCGCTTCTCCTTGGATTCCACGGTCGCTTTGGCCACCTTGATCTCCTCCAATCGCCGCTCGTACTTTTCAATCACGGATGGGTGGGTCTGGTAGTGAAGTGCCACCTTGGCCTGCTCGCCCGCAAGCATGTCCTCCAGTGCCGCCAGCGAAATTCCGGTTCCTATCTGCGTAAAGAAAACGGGAAAGAGGAGTCGATTTAAGTACGATGGTACAAAGGACCAACATGCCAAGATGCACTATTAATTTTCCGAATCTGCACAACTTACTTCTTTGAATTCGTCATGTTCCTCGGGCTGCAAAGTGGCGTATTCGGTCTTGGCCTTTTCCAGCAGATCCCTAGCTTGATCCTTGACCTTCTCGTACGCGTCGTTTGCTGAAATAAAAGAAAATAATAAATGTCAGTCTCAATGTTGTCTTGCATTTCGCAAATTCAACAGCACGTCATTACTCCGAAAAATAAAAGGTAGGACTCTTACCCTGAGTGTACTCGGCCTCGGCGCGCTCGAGTTCCTCTTGCGCGCTCGCCCACTCATCGTCCATGGCCTTGGAAACCGCATGAGCCTGGAGTCGGGCCAAAGTCGAGAGGGTGACTTTTGTGACAAGACGCTGGTTCTCCTTCATCAACTCCACATACTCCAACGTCAGCTTGCAGCGTTTCGTCGCCAACCTTTTCAGCTGCTCCTGAATTCGCTCCTCCTGGTCTTCTGTGCTCGGCTCATCCAGTTTCCGTTGCAGTTCCTCCTTGGCTTTGTTAAGCTCAATCCTGTTTTTGTGGATCTTCCTGAGAGTGTTGTTCAGCTCCTCCTTCCTCCGTTTCAGCGCAGATTCCTTGTCTGTGAACTCTGTATAAACCCTCCGGACTCGGCTCTCCTCTGCATGCAATTCCTTGATGTTGCCCTCACGCTCGTTCAATTGACCTCGCAACTCATCCACGCTCTTGCTAAGACGTTCCCTCTCGGTCGGGTCGACAGATGCCGTCAAGATCTGGGCCTGGCGGATCTGGGACGATGTCTCAATCGCCTCCTTTGTATGTCTGGAAATGTTAATACTGAACACGTTCGTCAGTGTGGCGTATTTCCTGAATCTTCCGCTGTCTCGGATCGCTTTGCTGTCCAGGTCATTTTTGTCGGAGAGCGGGATCTGATGAATATTCGCTTTGGAGCACAGGACGGCCAACACTGTCGGTGGGCCTTCCACGGCGTCGAGAATGTAAGAATGGAATCCCCAGTCCCGCAGTTCCTCATGGGACATTGGAGATTTGTACTGGTCCATGTTGAGAGACCTCTCGTCCGGTGCCATAACATTGACTCTTTTTTGCATCCTGTCCAAGTACTCGGCCGTGAAGATGTTGTAGTCCTCTCTGGTCTGGCAAACAAAGGTCTAATGAAGCAAAAAAAAAAAAGTTACTGGTTAATAAAACAGGCTAAAGATCCATAGAGTGTTCACTTTTTGAGAATCGTAAATATGAGAATAGTTACCTTGAGGAAGTTGCGAATGTTGGACTCGATGGCATCGGCAAACTTTTTGTCTTTGACGTTGATCTCGAGACAGATTGGGTCGAAGACGCGATTCTTGAACAAGTGACGGTTCTGGCGAAGCCATATCACTGCTTCGTAGACGTCGTTATCCGCATTCCTCAAGGCCTGAAGCTTGCGGTTTTTAACATCCTCGAGTTCGTCCATTCTAACATTTTTTAAGGTATTCATGTGTTAGTTTCAATATATGCTCCGCTAGTGCTAGTATCACAAGAAAATAACGGAAAAGTGAGACGTGTTGTACATACTTTTTCCTCTTTTGAGTGAGATCGGCATTGAGCCTTGCGCAATGGTCCACAATATCGGCTTGCTGCTGCTGCAACGTTGAGATGGCGTCCTTGGACTCCCGGCTCTCTTCTACCAAGGCACGCTATTTGGATAATATCGAGTTAAAAGGACAATTAGCACGAGTCGATTGAGATTTCAATCAACTAGAGAGCTGACAACTGTTCCCATCGCTCACGCTGATAACTTACAATTTCATGGTCCAATTCACCCTTCTCGGCTTTGACGTCGTCCTCGGATGGCGCACCATCGACAATTGTCTGACAGGCAACCAGTTTGCGCCTGGTGTTGGCAATCAACGCCTCTCTTTGCTGACCCTTGGCCCTCAATCTGTCCTGATCACTGCGTAATTCTTCTCCTTGCCCTTCCTAAATGTTCAAACGTCGTAGGATGGGCGTCATGGTTGTTAACACACGTTCGAATGTCGTACAACATCGAGTCACCAATTCGTCAGACCAAATTGAATGAGTAACTGTCCGATTGGCAACTTACAGTCGCTTCTATTTCATTGCCCTTGGCTTTGAGAGTTCGAACTGCCCGTTGGTATAATTGATCGAGTTTGTTCTTTTGTTCCTGGAGTTCTTTCTCATGCTCTTCAGTCTGACTAGAAGGTATAGGTAGAGGAATGCATTAATATCTGGCACACATATAATCAATGTAACAATACTGTTGAAGAGACTGCTCTAGTACTTACATCTTCTTCTGCTGCATGGGACCGCTTGCGGCCTCCATTTCCTTGAAACGTTGGAAAAGATGACGACGCGCTCCCTTCAACCTGTCGTATTCTTCCTTGGCAAGCCCGTACCTGGCGTACAGAATCCAAATATCGATAAAGCGGACCTAATCAACAAGACGATTGTGCCTGGTGTTAGTTTCATGTCGCTACTTGTTCTCAGTATATACCGCATCATTGACATCCCCAGGCAAGCCATACTCTTCGCAAGACGGCAGCGCGCTGTTGGAACCGAATAACATCCTTCTCGATTTGGGCGTTTTGTTTCTCGTTTGCTGCAATGGCGTCGAGGTCTCCTTTTACAGACTACAATGCGTGTTGGGAACAAGAATAGTCAGTATTTGAATATGCCTCCAAAAACAAAAAAATACCTCCTTGGACAACGTCAGGAATTCCTCGAGCTTACAGCAGCGGCGATCTTGTATTCGTTCCAGAGCTCGACCATCTTTTGGTGTGCGTTGAGCATTTCCTCGCCTCCGACTGCACGCTGAGTCTCCTTCAACAACTCCTGCGGCGACATCTGTTTATTGTGACAAAAGAAATAATAAGAGGGTTAATATTTCGACGCCGTAAAAGGGGCTGAGTGTTTTTAACAAGAGAGACAGCACTGGCTGAGGCGATAGGTACCTGCGCGAACTCTGACACTCTGTCTTGTGGGAGGAATTGACTAATAGGAGATATAAATATTATCGATGTTCAGATACGTTTATCATGTAGGCTGATCATCTCCAAGAGACCAGTTCATAAAAGTGAGCGTTGGTTACCAGAGGTTGTCGACTTGGATGTTGAAGGACTGGACCTTGGCGGCAACCTCCTTCTGAGTCTTGTTTTCGCCTAAGGGACACAAACACCAATAAAAAAATGCAAGTCAGTATGCGATACAGCACACTTGTCATCGGGTGCAACTAAAGAGCTGCTTACCGTTGATCTTCCAGATACTATGGTTGTTATTCTTGTTGATGTTTCTCTTGATGGCGACATTGGATCCATTCTTGTTGCAGAGGACGATCTCGATCCAGCCCTTGTCCGAGCCATGCTTGACAAACTCTGAAATATCCTTTGCCCTCCCAAGCAACTATGTAAAACAAATGAGAGAAATGTAAGGTTAAGCTGGAGCTATTTGTAAGGAAAGGTGTGCATGGCTGCATAATCGAAAACACATTCTCGGATGCACGTAATAGCTAACTTACGTTAGTGTTCCAGCCAAGTCCGAGAGCGAGAGCACAGACGATAGTACTCTTTCCTGTGCCGTTGGGTCCGATAATCATGTTGAGATTGGGTCCAGGCGAGAATGTGCAGGATTCGTATGTCACAAAGCTCTTCATCGACACCCTCAGAATCGAGCCATGCTGATATCTATTGCAAAACAATGGACATAAACGTACGAGTTGTCAGCCTGCAGGTCTACCACTGTCGATAGCTGTTTTTCTTTCCTTCAGTGCTAGCGAGCCTACGTACTCGGTCTTGTCAGGGATGCCATGGAGCGCGGAATGTATTTTGTTGCGAGGCACGACCTGGCTACTCTGGCTGTGGCTTTGTGACGCTTCCCGTTCGTCATTTCCGTCGTCGTGTTGTCTCCTGCGTTTTGAGGATGATCCTTCGGCCTTGGCCCTTGCGTCCATTGTGTTTGTTGACTGGTGTGTGCAGATGAGCCGAAGGAAAGGACAAAGGGTCTATTGTCTCCAAGTCCGTGTGTTCCTGAAGTTCAAAATAAACGTCCTCGAAATTGGCGGCAATGACAACCCATACCTTTTTTGTTTTTTTTTGTTTTTTCTGCTATTCAGGGAAAAAATGCCCGTCCGTGACGACACATCAATTTTATCCAATCAAAAGTGGACCTGTCCAGGTGTTCCTCGTACGTGCACATGGTCTTCCTCACTTGAAAGCACTTCACCGTACAACGCACATGAAAAGCGATGGCTGCTACTTCTCTTAACAACACCTCAACTCAACAGACAGGGAATCATCACACAAGAACGGGGACATGTCAACTCCGAACCCAGCTTCGCCATCACGACAGCCCCAGAACGGACCTCCACCAACACGGAAACACAACAAGAAAAAGTCAAGGTCATCATGGAAGGCTGGCTTCAAGTCCACCCCATCCTCCCCCTCGCAGTCTAACCTCGACGGGCGCTCAACAGCTCCTGCTGCCCCATTGACCGAGCTGTCTTATGCCACCAATACCAACACCAATATCAACACCAAGGCCAACAGCAGTACTGCCAGCACAAACAACTACATCACGCTTGAACATACCCCTCTCACAACAAGCGTACTCAGTAACGACATCAACAACAGCAACAACATCCAAAGTAGAGCAAATCGCAACCCACAATTAATCACGGATAATCCGGAGGGAAAGGAGAACCGATCACCACCTCAAACTCAACTACTTACCAACCTCAAAGTCGACACCTCTACCAAAGAGAGCTATACTAGTAGCAACATCACGACGACAACGACAACAACAACGACAGCAACAGCCGGCAAGGGACCGTCAACACCCAGGAAGAATGAGTTTCTTCAGAATCTGGACATCCAACTTATCAAGCTGCAGCGGGAAGAAGAACGCGGTCAGGGGTCACCTTCAAGTTCCAAGGATACAAAGCAGACCAATGGAACGCCAAGTGTCACAAAGCCAGGGAGCTCTATCAAGGTCTTTGATCACGAACTCTCTCAACTTCTCAAGACCCCTGCCCCATCGGTAGCACCAGTTGGCGGAGAAGGCTCCCAAGGTACATAAATGCCGCCATTGAATTAATTGGGCGTTTTAGGGGCGGTCAAAGCAGTTGTCAGCAGTGGGCTAACGTCGTAGTATCGATATCTCGGAACTATAGTACTCATTGATGATCTCAAGCTGAGGACTCTCATTGGATCGATCTCACCGCCAGACCATCCCACCGTTTCTCTCTGGGACTACCTCAAGGAGGAGCTCACCGCCGCCGACTTTGAATCGACCCAGGAGCTCAAACGGGAACGAGTCGCCAACTTTCTCAGCGTCCCCATTGCCTTTGAAAAGGTAAGTGTTCGCTCTGATGGATTCCACAGTTCTCAATGAAAGCAGCTGCATGATTCAAGTGGATCAACGACTGACTGAGCCATTTTTCTCAAAATGTATGCGTGTAGATGCTTGTGTTTGGATATTTCGTCTGCCTGGACTCGTTCTTATACACGTTTACCATCCTACCAGCAAGGTTCATGCTGGCCCTGGTGGCCCTCTTCCGCTATGTGTTTTCCAGAACATGGTTTTCCAAAAGCAAGGAGCGGACGTAAGACTTGTCAGCTCACAGCGGATTCACCGAAGTATCATTGCATACAAGGAAACAATCTCACACTTTACCTTGTTGTTATTAGACGCCTCAAGTCGTCGCAAAAGTGCGATCTTATCAAGGTCGCACTAGTCGTTATTGCGTGCACGATTCTCCAGTCTGTCGACGCTTCCAGGACATATCATTTCATTCGCGGACAAAATGCTATGAAGCTCTATGCCATCTTCAACTGCCTCGAGGTGGGTTTCACCATGCGGATGCGGATGCGGATACTGTTTTTTTGCTCAATGTTCTCCTACCAAAAAGAAGATGGTACTTATCGCCGTTTTTTCTTCAATGCGATAGATCTTTGATAGGCTGTGTTGCTCGTTTGGTCAGGATATTCTGGATTCGCTGTTTTCAAAGTCAACACTTGGGAGCCACCCACCCATGTCCAGCCTTACGGCGTCGAGACACGCACGACCCATAACATTTGTTCTCCTGGCTATCTTGTACATCTGTAAGCGCCCTTTGCTGGTAACCATTCCGTGCTCCTCGGCGTGGCGGAATGAGCAATGCGGAGATAATTCTAAGAGAATAATATGGTACCATGTATCTCAGAAGAAGTACATCATGCTAATTTATTTCATCCCTCCTTCGATACATTATATCCATTTCTTTTTTTTTCTAGTGGCGCACACGATGGTGCTCTTTTTCCAGATGGTGACACTGAATGTAGCCGTGAACTCGTACTCGAACGCGCTGTTGACCTTGCTCATTAGCAACCAGTTTGTGGAGATCAAGGGCAGTGTCTTTAAGAAGTTTGAGAAAGAGAATCTCTTTCAGCTCAGCTGCAGTGGTAAGCTTCTGTCTCACGGTCCGACTCCTTACACTACCTTGTCAATGGCAAATGGTTGTTCTAACCGATAATTCACACCACGAATGATAGATATCGTGGAGCGTTTCCAGTTGTCGGTGTTTGTGACGATTATCACGATCAGGAACCTTGTGGAACTCTCGGCAGCACCCCCATCACCTTTCTCAGTATACCCACAGTCATTTGTCCCTTTGTTTTCATCCATGACTGCCGTGGCTCGCCTGCTGACGCCATGTTTCCTGGTCCTTGGTTGCGAGACTCTGGTGGATTGGCTGAAGCATGCCTTTATTACCAAATTCAACCAGATCCGGCCTAGTGTCTATGGGCGCTTTGTCGATATCCTCAGCAGGGACTTGGTTGTTGGAAGCCCTGCTCGTCTCGCCGGCCGGAACAACGTATGTTTACCCATTGATGTCGTTGTTGTTGGATGTTGTTCTATTCACTCGTTCATGCGCTTTAGTATTTGATCTTGGTGTACTTTTTGTTGTTATGATCCTCGTTATGCGTTCCAAATACACCTTTATCGCATGGAAGCCCTTACCCGAGGGAAGAAACCTCCTTCCTTCATTCCAAAGAAAAGAAACACAAGATGACCTGCTCATTCAACAATCCCCTTTCATTCTCTCTCTCTTCTATTACTACTCATAACAATAACACAGCAGCAACAGATGTACGTGGATCAATCGCCTATGGTATCCAGGAGAATTGGATTGGCAGCGTTGCCATTGGCATGCCTCGTGATCTGTGTGACTATCCAGACCCTGCAGATGGTCATGTCGACATCACCTTCGGATCTTGGACGGGACGGATCTCCACCCATAATGGCCGAGACCTTTGCGGCATCCGCTACCGTGTTGACGTTTGGTCAGATATCGTTCGAGTGGATCATGCCTCCGATTGACTTTTCCTCAGGGGCGGCAGTAGTGTCTGCAGGGATCATTGAGGCGTTGGTCTCGCTCTTCAAGGTTGCCTGGCAGTTTTTGGGGCAGTGTTTAGTAGTTGTTGGACAGGTGGCGTTGAGATGGGCACATCAAATAGGATTCAGTCAGGAGCTGGGCCGCAAGTTGATGGAGTATGCGGTGATCAGTCTGGCGTGTCTGGCGACGTTTGCATGCTTGGTGGCATTGAAGATGTTGATTGGGATCAACCTGTTGGGGTTTGCGCACCATCGGTATATGACGATGGAGTCTCGGGAAAGAGTCGAGAGACAGGCGGACAGGGCGATGAGAGAGTCGAATGCGGCGCTGGAGGAGAAGGCGGTGAGTGCGGCGGTATCGGGGATGCTTGATGGACGGACAGCGGGAGGACAGGCGAATAGCGATGCGTTTGGGGTGAATGGGGAGAAGCGGGTCAACCATGGGTTGGATACGATTGACCGGTACACGCTATACAAGTCGCGTATTCCTTAGGTTTGTTCAGCCTTTTACATTGAAGAAGCATTTTTTAATGCGAGAGACAAGCCTGAGTGTTATCAATAGTTAATTGTATAGGGTTAATTACCCACAGCAGCAATAAATAATACAACGTGAGCATTCTCTATCTGTCTGTCGATTCTTTGCTCTCGTTGTTGTTGTTGTTGTTGTGTTGTTGCCCACTGTCGACATACCTGCCTGCCTACTCTTCCCCTTTCATTGACCACCTATTTTTGAGACAAAGAGACAGAGCTTCTTCTTCTTCTTCTTATTTGCCACCACTATTTTCACCTTTCATCATCATCATCCTTCTTCATCATCTCATCTCATCTCTCCTTCGCTCTTCACTCTTCACTCTTCACTCTTCACTCTTCAATCTTCACTTGTCATACCCTCCCGCATTCCACAACACATTCATCCCATTCATACTTTCCCTTTCACTTACACCCTCTTGTCTGTCATCTGATCAACCCTTCATTACCACCTTCTTCACTTTCAAATCCCTCTGCTGCTCTCTAATACTCAACAACAGAGATCATACAGAGAGGACAACAAAGAAGAGCATAGCCAACAATGTCGCCAGGACAACCAGGACGCCACGACGACCGCAAGGGTTCTACTAGCTCCTCCACTGGTCGACTCGACTCGCCCTTCACCGACACCAACAACTCCTCTACAACACAAAGCCCCATGACCGAACAACATCGTCGCCCCTCCGGCAGCTCTGGCTACTTTTCACAATCCCACTACAACACCAACAACAATGCCAACGGTAGTACTAGTAGTACCCACAGTCCTTATGTGCCACGATCGCCCTTCAACAATAACAGCAATAGTGAAGAACGAGAGCGACCTAGGCCCATCAATGGTCGGAGCTATCACCTCGACACACCACAACCATCTTCAACATCCTACTCGTCCCGTCGTGGCAAGGGCAGCAAGGACGGGTCAGAGTCGTCGTCCTCAGGCAACAACGGCCTCTTGGCCTTCTTCCGCACCTCCTCCTCTTCCTCAAGACCCCCCTCGCCAGACCTCCTCGACACCTTCTACAGTAACAGCCACACCAGAAAGACCTCCTTCTCCAGCAATACCAATAGCAACAGCAATATCGGCAACAGTAGCCATGGCATTGGCCACCGGAACGTCGTCCTCTCCAGCTCTGCCGGTTCCCTCTTCTCCAACAGCAGTAGCGTGCTAAACAGCAACAATACCACAAACAGCAGCAACAATTATAACTACAGCAATGGCAATGGGTCGTACAATGGCGGCGGCAGTCTAACCAATATCCACCAGCAGCAGCAACAGCAGCAGCATAATAACCACAACAGTCTGAGCCATCCTTTTGACGCGGATGCAGACAGGAGGCGCTCCATCGAATCTTATTCTCGATCCCCTTCCCCTGACCAACTCCAACAACAGCAACAACTCTACCTCCAGCAACATCACCTCCAGCAGAGCAGCAGTGGAGGCAACAACAGGCGGCAACTCTTCCCCGCGACTCCTCCTGCCCCTCACATTCGACCCCATCAGCGCACAGATTCCATCAAGAACGCCATGGAGGCCCAACATCGCAGGACAAAGTCGACCGACTCTGGAGAGATTTACGGAAAGAGACAAGGGCAGGACCAAGACCAACCCAACCACGCCGTCAGCCCTGCCAAGGAGACCAAAAAGATCCTCTTTGGTCTCTTCAAAAAGAAGGCCCTTCTCCACCACGGCTCCTCCTCTTCGTCTTCGTCGTCCTCACAACAGCAGCAGCAGCAGCAGCAACAGCAACAACAACAACAACAACAACACCTGCTCCTTCAGCAACAGCAGCAACAGATGTTTCCCCACAACCAGTATCAAACCCATGGTGGTAGTAAGTTGAGACCTCGTTTGCCTTACCTCAGCACATCCAGCGAGTAATATGAGTACCAATTGAATGTCTTGAGGTTTAACTAACCACGTCAATCGCTTGACTTTCAAACGGTGCTTGTTCTATCTTACCAATTAGGGTCGCGCAAGTACTCTGCCGACGACCAGTATTTGACCTCGCCGCCAGCTGCCTCGACCCTTACTGCATTCTCGATGGCTCTCTTCCCCGACATTGACTCTCCTTCGAACTACTATGACCGGAGACACGGTAGCGACACTGCAGAAACACAGCGAGCATTGCAGTATATGACTGGAGGAAAGAAAGGATCACGAGGAGTAAGTAACGACCATGTTCCTCTTGGCTGTCCACCCGCACGCTGTGCGCTATGTCACAAAATGACAGCTTTTCATTTTTCTTTTTGAGTTACTGTGGATATCTGGCAAAAAGGCTGGAATTACAGACAGTGTGGAAAATTGCCATATTACGATCATGGATTCCGCCTCTAACATTTAAACCCTCTTCGTCTCTTCCCTGTCACTTTCCTTTGTTTCCCCTCCTCTTACTCTCCTCCTTTCCCACTCGCCTGCCATCGTTCAATTCCTTCACCTTTGCGCCACTCCCACTTGGCATTGCAGGAACAACTTTTCCCAGGTTTTGTTGGTATATATCACTCCACTGGTTTATTCATGTCACCTCAGCACCACACAGTCGCATAACTCAAGCCAGTGCCTTGACTACGATTCTCATACATTTTCACCTCTTTTCTCGTGCCCAAAACTATAATAGTCGACTTGAACGACATGTCGGGAATCAAGCAGGACCCAAAACACAACAATTGGCTCCCGTTGACACCAGCAGCAGGGGCAGAGGCATGGCATGCTCCAGAGAGTTGGGGCGTCCTGCCACCTTCGTCGACTGTATCAGGAGCACAGCTCTCACTCGCCCTCTCACCAGAAGACCTCACGTCGGAGGAGATGGATCCAACCGACTTTGAAAACTGGGAGTATGGCAAGAAAAAGCCCTCGACTATCCGCATTTTCCGACCCGATACCACTTATACCACCGTCAACTGTGTCTTCAGCATCACCGCCAGCGAGTTGAGTGCAATCCTGTGCAAGAAAATCTTCAAACCTGATACCTCAAAGTACCATCTCTATGTCCTACGCAATGGCATCGGTAAGAAGGCCTTTTGTTCGCTTTGCTAATTAATGTTTTGCCATAACAAAACGCGAAAGGCGGAGTCTAAACACGCTTCACATTTCATGTCTTGAATCTTGTCTCTAGTTCGTCCGCTCAGTTCGCAGGAGAGGCCACTCAACATTTTGCGAAGATTAATGTTGCAATTTGGATACACCGACCAGGACAAGCTTGAGGAGCTGTCAGGAAAGGACAACAGCTTTATCTGCCGCATCACTTTTGCCGAGAATGCTGCTCCATTGACCACGGTATGTCGAATTTTTTTCGCTTGCCTGTAGTATTAAGACTCTGCGCACGTAAATATGCGAGACGCACTTTCAACTTTGAAAATACTGACATCGTTTCCACTATTGCACTTTATCATCGCCCCCAAAAGGAGGCTGACCTTCCCGAAAACACCAACTACGCCGACGTCAACTTGGAGAGGCGATGTCTCCCGACTATCCCGATTTTCCTTTACTCGAGAGCCAAAAATATCGTCCGCCTCAACATCTCGTACAACCAACGCATGGACCTGCCGCTCGACTTTGTTCAGAACTGCAGCGTGATGAGGGAGCTCCGGATGGCTTACAACGACTTGGACCGAGTTCCCAGCAATGTTCGCTCCATCGTCTACCTTCAAGTCCTGGATCTTCGCGGGAACAGGATCAAGGATCTCAGCAAGGCCAGGCTGGAGGATGCGCGGGAGCTGGTTACTCTCTTCCTGCAGAGCAACCGTCTCGAGACCATCCCAGATTCGTTCGAGTCCTTTGAGCACCTCCGCATCCTGAACCTCTCTAGCAACAACATGTCCAAGCTCCCTCTTGTCCTCTTCCGTATCCTTTCGCTCGAGGAGCTGGACCTGAGTTTCAACGAGATTTCAGAGATTCCCGAAGAGATTGGTCAGCTTGTCAGGTTACGGAAACTTTTGCTCTTTGGAAACAGGATTGGACCCTACCTACCCAAGTCCATGTCGTCACTTGCTCGCCTCAAGAAACTGGACATTCGACAGAACGGAATCTTGAATCTGGATGCCGTCAACGACTTGCGATCTCTGGAGGAAATCCTTGTCGACTTTAACACCAATGTCACCTTCAACAACTCTTTCCGCTCACTCGCGAGGGCGTCGTTCCTGAAATGCAACATGACTGACATCAGCGTGAGAGGAACATCCGAGACATTGACCTACCTGGACGTCTCCTCCAACAAGCTGTCAAGCTTGTCTCCAGCACTATTTGAGCAACTCAAGGCCCTGGAAACCCTGAAACTGGACCACAACAGCATCAGCTCCATCCCTGCCACCATCAGTCTCCTGAAGCGTCTCAGATCCCTCACCGTATCCAACAACATTCTTTCTAGTCTGCCAGAGTCCATTGGTCAAATGGAGTCGTTGATCGAGCTGGATGTCCACTGCAACAACTTGGGCGAACTGCCGGTTGCCATTTGGAGGTGCTCTCTCATTGCGTTGAACGCCTCATCCAACCTTCTGGAGAACTTCCCCGATCCACCCAAGATGCTCACCCCACCTGTCCTGAACGCCCTCTCGGCATCATCGTCAACAGCAACTCTCTGCGATCCCGAGAACCCGCAGAACATGATCAACTCTGTAAACTCCCCTACGCCTTCACGATCCAAGCCGTTGCCTGCGCCACCCGTGTCTCTTCAGAACACCCCCACCGGTCGCGGGCCTTATGCTCCACCATTGGCGCACTCGTTGCTCACTCTCTGCCTCGGTGACAACCGCCTGCCAGATGAGGTCATGTTCCCTCTGTCTCACTTCTTGAGCATCCAGGTTTTGAACATCAGTCACAATTATATCACAGAGATCCCTCGCGGCAAGATCCCCAACATGGGTCAGATCGTGGAATTCTATGTGAGCGGCAACCAGCTGACCAGCTTGCCAGCAGAGGATATCGAGCGACTCAAGAACCTTCGTGTGCTTCATGTCAACGGCAACAAACTGACGACACTTCCTGCTGAGCTGGGCAAGATCAACCGCCTGAGCGTCCTGGATGTCGGCTGCAACCTGCTGAAGTACAATATCGCCAACTGGCCATATGACTGGAACTGGTAAGACTTTTTCCTCGTATGCTTGGGCTGGACAATCTTGAGACACAATGATGGTATTGACTCCTACCTGCTAATATTCGTAATTTATTATAGGAACTGGAATCTCGAACTCAAGTACCTCAACATGTCGGGCAACAAACGACTGCAGATCAAACGACAAAACGTCGAAGGCGGCCCTACTTCAAGCTCGCGTCCAGGCAACCTCTCGGAATTCGGCGCCCTGACTCGACTTCGTATTCTGGGTCTCATGGATGTGACGATTACGGACAACGTGCCGGAAAACTCTGTGGATCGACGTGTCAGAACATCCATGTCGACGCTGCACAACATGTCGTACGGTATGGCTGATACGTTGGGAGACAGCGACAACCTCTGCATCTGGGATCTCGTTCATCCAAAGTTCCAGACCAAGGAGGACGAGAGCTTGTTCGGACTCTTTGACGGTAGAAGCGACCGGTACAGGACCACCTGTACAATGACCAGTCACCTCAACGATCGTTTCGGCACCTGTCTCAAGATTGAGTTGGAGAACTTGAAGGGCACCGACACTGTTGTGAGCGCACTTCGCAGGACTTTCCTCGGCCTGGATCGGGATATGTGGCATTTAACCCAGGATGACAGTGGCAAGGGAGGAGTGTCTGCATTGGTCGCCTACATCAATGGAACGACATTGTACTCGGCTAACGTTGGAGATGCGATTGCAGTCTTGGTCAAGAAGTCAGATACTTACACCGTGATCTCCCAGAAGCACATTCCATGGAACCCTACGGAAGCATCGAGGATCAAGCGGTCTGGTGGCTTTGTGAGTGAGAATGGTCTGCTGAACGACGAGCTGGACATCTCTCGCTCCTTTGGCCAGTACCACTTAGTGCCGATCGTGAACTCAAACCCCTACATCGAGACAACGATTCTTACCGAGGATGACGACTTTTTGATTATGGCGTCGAATGCCTTCTGGGACGTGATGTCGTACACGACAGCAGTGGACATCGCCAAGGCGGCCAAGCGGGACTATGGCGATCTGATGTACGCATCTCAGAAGCTGAGAGATATTGCCATCTCGTATGGTGCTCGTGACCATATGGTTGTCATGTTGATTGGCGTCGGCGACTTGTTCAACAAGAAGGAGTTATCTGAGGCGTCGGAGTACCAGCAACCAAACTACAAGCGGCCCAAAGCACCAGAGGGTCCAACTGATACTGTACGTGCAACTGATATTATCGTGTTCTTCTTTGGTGTTGTTGAACGTACGCAGTTGATTTTGAGGTACATCCAGCTGACTTTCCTTTATCTCGTAAACAATAGCTCAAGTACCTGAAACCAGAGATTGAGCCGCCTCAGGGAGATGTGGCGATGGTTTTCACGGATATAAAGAATTCGACTAAGCTGTGGGAGAAGATTCCGATTGCGATGGCGATCGCAATCAAGGAGCACTTCAACGTGATGAGACGACAGCTTCGCTCGATTGGAGGATATGAGGTCAAGAACGAAGGAGACGCGTTGATGGCATCGTTCTCGAGCGTGCCGGCGGCAATGTTGTGGTGCTTCAAGGTGCAGGAACTCTTGGTGAATGCCGATTGGCCTCAGGAGATTCTGGACTCTGACGAGTGTCGGCCTATTTTCAACGCTTCGGACCCCATCCAGCCAATGTATCGTGGTCTTTCTGTCCGCATGGGTATCCATTGGGGTCGCCCTGTAAGCGACCGTGATGCAGTGACACGCCGCATGGATTACTATGGTCCTATGGTCAACCGTGCGTCGCGTATTTGCGACTCTGCCGATGGAGGAGAGATTTGTATCAGCAGTGATGTTATCAATGTGATCCAGCATCTGCTTGTCGACCCAGAGTTGGAGCAGTCGGACTCGCCCAATGCAGAGCATGTGCGCGAGCTGAAGAAGATGGGCTTCCGTGTGATTGAGCTTGGAGAGCGCAAGTTGAAGGGACTAGAGACGCTCGAGAACCTGCATCTGATTTACTCTGGCCTCTTGATCGGCCGTCTCACTATGGACCCTATCAAGAGCATGGCGGGTCCCATCCTCGAAACTGTAAGTTTATGGGTCAGGTGTCGTTTGTTGTCTGAATCTCTTGCTTGGTACAGTGTTTGCTAACACTTTTCATTTCTTGGGTGATTCTTATTATTAGCACATGGTGGAGAGCACGGTGGTGCTGGATGCGGCCTCTGTGCGGGCGTTGCAAATCATTTGTCTTCGATTGGAGCGTCTTGCAGCGGGGACGACGGCTCAGCATGGTCGTGCGACGGAGCAGAGCCTTGTCCTTCTCTCGCTCCCCATCAAAGACAACGTCGACCAGAATGACCTTAACCTGATCGCTGAGAGCTATGTCACCCGTATCGAGGTAACTTTTCACGCTTTAATCTTGCGTCGCATGGTAATATTTGTTGATGCGTGTGAGGTTGCTAACGACTTACGCTCCTTGTTTGCCCCTTGTTTGCCCATGGCAACAATAGAATGCGTTCTCACAGCTGTATATGGCCAAGACAGGTCACTTTGTGAATGTGTTCGAGTCGCTTGGAAGGGCGATTGACACGGATCCGTCGTATATCCTGCGTGCGCTGCAGATGTATGTCAGCATCATGGGCGGTCTTGACGTCCCTAATCTCTTGTAGTGGTTCCCTCACTAGTTCTTTTTTGTTCACCTGTATGTTCTTATTTCGTTCGACCTGTGCCTGTCTTTATGCAGATGGTACGCACTCGCATCTACTGTTACTTTTATCTTCTTTCCTTTTATTCTTACTTCATGTACTGTACATCTACGATTCAATAACACCCGATAATAATAAAAAACACGACATCAATGCCTACACATCCTGCTCAGAGTGGGAAGATTGGTCGCTAAGCTATTAAGAGCACAAGCGCTATAAAAATGTGTGAAGAACACTTTTCTTTTTCTTTTCCCTCATCTTCTACACTCAACACTCCATCCTCCAACCAGCTAACACCATCACCAACAAGCCATGTTAGTCACCCTTGTTTTCAATAACGACATGTCTCTCTTCTAATCTCCATGTCAGCTATCGATTTATCCCTCGTTCTCAAGGAGATGGCAGCCGAAACCCCGCCGACTGACACTTCCAACCTCCCCTTAATCATCAGCTACCTCGAGCACCACAAGTTGACACCCCTTACCAACTTTTACGGGTAGATTGGCGTGTGTGGTTTTGGTGTTGAGGTTGAATCCTTGATGACTACAAAGGGCCGAGGATCTCCCAACAACAGGGTCTGCGCGGACTATCCACAAGTCAACTCCTCCACTCTAACTGTGTACTAGACCTTCAGTCGGCTGTATTGGCTGCAGTCCACCAGGTCATACAAAAAAAATACATAATAACACATACGACAGTCTTTTTCTCAGGAACATAAAACGTCCCCGTCAGGGGGGCAGGGGGAGAACGGTCGCAATTGCTTGCATGAAACTGACAGAGAGCAACAGCATGTATTAGACCCATACGATGTTTTCTTCTTTTCTCTCTCCCTCTCTCTCTTCTACACCTGCACTCACTCAACCAACACCACCACAACCACTTGTCCTACCACCCCCCTTATAAGTCATGTCCGACACTCTTGTAGCCAACGGCGACAAGTCCCTCCAGAACACCAAGCCGCCATCGAGGTCTCTCCAATCCTCAAAGTCTTAGCAGACGATAGTCCCAAAGGCCCCCTCATCTTCCAAATGATCAACTCCTCGACCCCTCCGAATGATCAACTCGGATACTGCGAGCACTACAAGTCAACCCCCTACGTCAACCTCTACCGTGTCGGCCAAGCGATCGAGGGCTGGAACAAAGAGTTTACAGGTGTCCTGGCCCTGAATCATGACGCATTGTTTGAAGATATTCTAGGTGTCAATGTGTTCGAGATGGAGAGCCATGTTGATTTGGGATGTCTGGCGGTTTCTAATACTGTTAATTAGGAAGAGGTTTTGGGGTTGAGGTGTTCGGATGGATGGGTACCAGGGTAATGAGTTGACTGAAGGCCAAAAGTTGTTTTTTTTTGGAATGGAATGTGAGCGTTCGTTTGCGTTTTGTTCTTCCTCTCCACCTTTTCTCTTCAAGTGAATGGTAATGTTGAGAAATAAATATATTTAAAAGAACATGATACCATCCATGAATGCTGTGTCGTGAAAATGAATGGATTGAGAGAAAAATAATAATATTTTTTTTTTCCACCGTTCTAGAGTGAGAAAGGAAAAGTAAGTCTTCGTTCACAGATATAGTTTCTCCGTTGAACTTCTTCCACTTATTCAACAGCTCCATTTGTCTTTTCCTTTTTCTTTTTTTCTTTGCAACTCAAGTATGCTTTGTATCCCAATGTGGTTTTTTCTTTACTCGAGATGGAAGGAATGGGGTGTTGGAATGGTGCGTTTACTTTATTTTTGTTAAGGTTTTTCAAAGGCGAATAAAACGATGGTCAAGGCGCTCAAGTCAGAGCGGGACTATTTTTATCTACTTTGGAGTGGTTTGTGAATGTCGGTGTGAGTTGTTGCGGGACACAACCCGAGACGTATGCGGGCTGATGTAAAAATGAGAGGCGAATATGCAGGGGCACTAGTGCTGTTACGTGAGATGGCATTGTATGCTATTCGTGTGCCATGGTGGGTGGTTCTCCACTGAGAGCGAAACGTTCACGGGTCACCTCACCTAGATATTAGATTTTAGTGCAAGGGAGCACCAGGAGGAGGGGAGATCCCCATGGTCCCGCAATTTGCTGATCTTTGAGCCATCTCCCTCTGCTCTAGCTGTGGTTGTTCTAGACGTTCACTCAACTGTAGCAGCAGCAAAAGAGATTGCGTCTGATTTTACCCAACTCAATCTCCATTCCGTGACCTGGTCTGTGAGCATTTGTTTGCAACATTTGTGGTTAAAAATAATAATAAAATATAAAAATAAAACGAGGGGACGGACGGAACCAGGCAGTTAGATGGACAATTGAAGATATCCATGCTTCACACCGTCATAAGGGTCATCATGCCATAGAAACCCTGCTGTTCAGAGCGCTTCTGCTCATGGAGGGCAGAGAGGGATATCTTTCAGGGGTCCAGAGCTCTGGCATCTTGTTTTCTGTCTCCCTGAGTAGCCCTGAATCCCATCTTTACCCCTCTCCCCCCTTTTTAACTTTTGTTGACAAAGATGCATGCAGTCGGATACATAAAAAAAGAGTGAGGGAGAATGAGCGAAAGGGCGGAAGGGGGTGATAGTACCAAAGAACAACACTCTCGCCCTTGCCTTCCTTCATCCCTTTTGACTTCCTTTAAAGCCGGTATGCATATCTCTCTAACAATTCTCTGTCTCCTGCTTTTTTTTCTTCTTACGATGGTAATGGGAACCAGCCAGGAGGCCGCCAATGATGAACAAGTTAGAGAGAGAGACAAAGCTCAGAACAAACATACCCAAATAAAGGATCTATTTTTTTAATCCTTGGTGAAAACGACATACGATGAAAAGACGGGTGAGCATGGAACTGGATTTGTGGTGACGATAGAAGGTCGAGGCCATCGAACGCTGGTTCCTGCGCTTCTTCTGTTCTCTTTTCTTGTCTTCACTTGTCTTTAGTTCTTTCTTCTTCTTTTTAGGTTCGCTTCCTCAGTCCCTTTCCTATTCCCAACTCTCGCCTCTTCTTCTTCGCTCACAGGAGCCAACACAAACACAAACGCACACAGACGAGCACACGAGTTCTTTTAATTCATTTCGCCTTTTGTCGTTGTTTTTTCTCCACGCCTTTATTATTACTCCTCGTCATTTAAAAGGACGCCAGACAGCTATCCCACCTTTTTTCACTCCCATACTCCGGTCCCATTCAAGCCTCATCATGTCTCTCATGAATGGTCTGAGAGAAAAGTGGCGGACAAGGAAGAATCTCCGGAGGCGATCGACCTTGAACACCAACTCGGAATCTGCACCGCAACAGGGGTCTACTCCAGGACTATTATCGCTCCAACACAGCAACAACTCAGGAATTGTTCCTGTAGCACCACTTGGGCGCATACTAGAGTTAGACCTGCCAGTTCATCCCCTCGACCCATCGCCCTCTTCGAGTCCTGTTCCGCCCCTCGACACTCCTACTATCGACTCACCATCACCACTACAGCCACCGCTACTGCCGGACCAGCCTAGAGGGCCACCAGTATTAGGCAGTCAGGAATCTATCATCCAGATACCTCTTACCAACCATACCTTACCACCACTACCGCTCTCCGGAAAGTCTGCACGACGGAAAAGCACAGTTTGGCTCGTTCAGACGCTCGACAAGGTGGTCCTCACCCTTTCACCCTTTTCACCACCAAAGTCGACCAAAGGGACCTCAAAGTTCTTTCGCCTGCGACGGAACAAGAACCGTGAGGATAAACTTGCAGCAGCACCCTCAAAGGATAGCAAGGACAACACATTAACAAATGGCAGCAAACATCGCAAATCCAGCAAAGACATCACTACAATTGCGCCAACTACAACCACAAAAACAACAAACAACAGCCCAAAATCGACCCTCGATACCTCCTCCTCGTCAGATCTGGAAGACCTGGCGGACATTGACCTCCGGTCCTTCTACGACCATCGATCAGAGGACCCTGCGCACCGGATGGTCTTTATCGCAGGCCCTGAACATTTCTACTACCTCGCCCTCCAACTCGAGACCAGCCCCCGTTTAGAATACCAGCTATACGGCAAGGACCTCTTTATTCGTTCTGCAGGACTCGGATACGCCCCTGCACAGTTCAAACTTGGAATTTGTTACGAGTTGGGGTTGGCGCATTTTCCTATGGACCCCTCACATTCCTTTGTATGGTACAAGAGAGCCGCCATGCAGGGGCATGCAGATGCGGAGCTAGCCGTCTCAGGGTGGTATCTTACGGGCCATCCGCAAGGGTTGATCCAGTCTGAGCCCCTTGCCTTCGAATGGGCCTCCAAGGCTGCACGACGTGGTTGGTCCAAGGCCGAGTATACACTGGGACATTATCATGAAGTTGGGATTGGAGTGCCTCAGGATCTGCAGCTCGCCAAACAATGGTACCTCAAGGCTGCTGCACGAGGGAACGAGCGGGCGCTGTTGAGGCTGTTGGTTGGTCATGTCGGGTTGGAGGTCGACTATGCTCATCTCAAGGACGCTCTCTTGGCACAGAATGAGAACAACCCGTACCTGCTCCATCAGCTGGCCCAGTTCCATGAGCTCCGCGAGTATGGTCTCGTCCCGGACGAGGATGCGGCGTTCGAGCTGTACGCTGCCTCAGCGCAAGCCAGCTATGCCCCCGCACAGTACAAACTAGGCGCCTGTTACGAGTTTGGAATCCTAGGCTGTCCACGAGATCCAGTCCAAGCCGTACACTGGTACGGCCAAGGCGCCGAGAACGGACATGTCGAAGCCCTACTAGCCCTAGCCGGATTCTATCTGGACGGGAGTGCGGGATCGGCCGCAGAACAGAGTGACGAGGAGGCGTTCAGATATGTCAAGGCTGCTGCGCAGAGAGGGGTCCCCAAGGCAGAGTATATTACGGGGTTCTTTTTGGAGTACGGGTTGGGGATTGAGCGCAACCCGAGAGAGGCCAAGCAGTGGTACCATCTTGCTTGTGCCAAGGGCGTTGATTCTGCTGAGCGGCGGTTGAAGGATCTTGAGCGATCAGCTGCCACCGTTGTCGCCAACTAACGCGAAATGTGTAAAATAAATGGATTTTTTCATCTGGGACTAACAAAGTTACTGATCAACCAGATCAATGATCATTGATCAATGTCGTGAATGCTTTGCTTCTTTTGTATCAAACGCGCACCTTTTGTCTCCTTCGCGTTCATCACCATTTCTCCATAAGTTGAGCCAAGGCGCAGCACATCTCTTATTGCATCACAGATCATACATGACAGGTGAGTGCATGCCGTACTCGTACAAAGAAAACAACCCCTTTGTCAGGAATGGCACCCTCTATTCCCTCTTGAATAATCAGTCCCTGTCTTTTGGGCTTAGCGTCTTTTGTCGCTCTCTCTCTCTCTCTCTCTCTCTCGTCCTCAGTGTCCACATTTCTGATCTGTGCCACGCATACAACCGTTTCTTGTACACAGGTCTACGCTCCTTTTTACTTTTCCTCTCTTTCTTTCTCATTCCCCAGCGCGTTCCCCACTCTATCACCACTATAACATCATACTCTACCGTTCCCTGTCGCGGGGTCGTTTTCATCATCTCAATCAACACCCCAAATCAGCTGCACCCAGCCTAGCCCTCGCCACATACTTTTAGCGCATACTTCTCCCTCTCTCCCCTTCGACTCTCTTCCAGCAATGAGACACCCCCACCCTCACGCGTACACTCGATGGGGTATCACACTTTCGCCAACCCCACCAATGCTCACAAGTACAATAAGCAAGAGACAGTGCCACCGCCACTGTTGTCCGCCACCGGTCTCTTAGGAATGGATCCATCCTTGTCATCTCCAGGCTGGACAACCAACGCACCTCTGCTATCGCCAACCATGTGTCCCTTCGACCTTCTCTCTTCAGCTACACCAACAGCAATGCACCCAATTCAACTTGCCCTCCCATTTACTTCTCACTCTCACGATATCCCTACCTCGCTTTCAACCAACTCTTCGCCTACAAGAACTGAGGCACTAAATAACCTCTTTCTGGTCGACCAGTCAGAAGACTTCCAGAGAACTGCCGAGCTTCTGGACATTGGCCTCTCCAGCTATATCGATGGTCCCTCACTTCCACCTCCAGCTTTGATGTTCGACACGACGATGTGTGACACAATAGGGTTGGCAACGATTGCGCAGCAGCAGCAGCAACAACAGATCGGAGATTTGGAACCCGACCCACATGGATCGGGTGGAGCAGGAAGCCAACAGCCATCTACGCCTGGTTGGGGATTAGTCGAGACTGCCGGCTTCCTCTTGGACGATGTGCATTCTTCTTCTGCCTCTTCTTCGAGGGTGTCGTTTTCGAGTGACGATCCGTGGATTGAGCAGTTCCTTCAACAGCAGCTTCCACCACTACCACCACCAATCATATCAGCAGAGATTCGACAACAGCAGCCACGGCAGGAACATCATCACCAGAAGCACCAGGTTTCTCAGGAGCAATGGTTTCTTCTTCAGCAGCAACAGCAACAGTTCAACCAGACGACTGTCTCGACCCCAGACTACGTTCAGTCACAGCATTCGACGTGGCCGTGGTTTCCATTCGATCATCAGCAACAAATCTCGTCGCCTCAACACAGTCTGCATCTCGAATACCCTTTTGCCAACCCACACCATACACCACACACCATACCCACTGACTACCTGCAGCACCAGATACCTTCGCCTTCATCCTCCTCGCCTTCTTTCCAGCACCATCAGTACGTAACACCCCCATACGAAACATTTGAACACCAATGCAATCAAAAACATCAGCAACAGCAACCACACCCTCCTCAACAGCAACACCACCACCTACGACGGAACAGTAACAACCATCGCCACCCTCAACATCATCACCACTACCAACATCTTTTTCACCACCACGAGATTCCGGTGATCCAATCCCTCAAGAGACGCCGCCGGTTGACGACCGAAGAGTCTGAGTACTTGATGGTCCAGTTCAACCTCAATGGGCGCCCCACCGCGCAAGAACGCGATTGCTTTGCAAGGCACTTGAAACTGAATCGACGGACGATTCAGGTCTGGTTCCAGAACCGGAGGGCCAAGTTGAAGCGGGATGAGCGCGGTGTATGTGGGCAAAATGGTAGTGCGGGAGGAAGTGGAGGCGGACGGGGTGACGACGATGATGATGAGGGAGAAGAAGATGGGGATTTTGATGATGGGACGGGTGGTGTGCAGGAAGCAAGCAAGGACACGAATGTTGGTCGGGAACTGGGATACCAGCAACAGACGATTCATCAGCAGAACACTGGAGGGGATGGTCTCTTTCAATTACTCCCTCAACAACAACAACAACTGTACCCTCTGTTACCACCCCCTTCTCTCGATATTCTTGATCTCGATGGCGAGGGCAATGGAGAGGGCGACGATCTAGGTCTTGATTTTTTTCACATATGGAACACCAACAATGAAGCCAACTACATTACCGGGAGCAGCAACAATGGCAGTAACAGTAACACAATCAGCAGAGGAGAAATGATGACCGGGATGGGGATGGGACTGGCGCAGGCAGCACGGCTTGAGATGGAGCTGTTTTCGGGACAGCACAGCCAGTACTACCAGTTACAACAGCAGCAACAGCAGCTGCGGATGGCACAGGTGGCGGCGGAGGATCATGATCCGCCGCATCCTTTGCAGAGGTGGGTTGACGGTGCCTCCTTCCGAGATTGTCTTCCGTAGAACACCTATATAGCATTCTCTTTCCTTCCATAGTAGCAGTAGCAGTAGCAGCCAATATAGGTTGTTGTACTTGAGTCGGAAGATAAAACATCACGGATATCCCAATTGAACAACGCTCTCCTTCTTTGCGCCCAAACCCTCCTCCACGATGATCGCAGTCACATCGACACCCTGAACCCGAGTTGTTTGTTCCTGGGAAGAAGGGGGTGTAGGGAAGCACCGACACCCGTCTCTCCTTTGTCCGCATCCCACTCACTCTTCTACCGAGAACACGAAACAGGCGATCCCTCTTCTCCTCCTCCTCCTCAGCATCGTATTCACTCTCTCACCACGATCAAATACCTTTGCTCTTTCATTACGCCACACCTCCACTGTCAACAGCATCGACAACCCCCACCCGATCCTAGATCACATTCTCTCCTTGTCCAACCTAAAAAAAGAGAGTTGAACACATCGTAATGGCAACAAGGTCCATGACAGCCCTCTTGGGATCCCGCTCCTTCCTGACAGCACCCACTCGTCAGGTGAGAACCAACACCCCTTTTCCTTCTTACATATCTTTGCTTGTTCAAAGACGCGCCTTGCTCTCGGGTCAATTGGATTATCCTAACACACAAGACCTTCTCCCTCCTCCGTAAACCTTTCTCCTCCACTCTGAACTAATATATAGGCGTTGTTTGCTTCTCGGTGCACTTCAACAACAACAACGACAGCACAGACAGCATGGACACGGTCCCTCCAATCACGCACATACTCATCAGGAGCACCACAAACAGAGGCAGCCGGATCACGGAGAAGAGTCCGAGCCAAGAACACTGACATGCTCTACTACACGGCCTCGATCCTCATGGGCACCCTCGGCCTCTCCTACGCCGCTGTACCCCTCTACCGCATGTTCTGTTCCGCCACCGGTCTCGGCGGAGCCCCCATGGTCGGCGAAACCAAATTTGCGCCCGAGCGTCTCGTCCCCAAGGATAACCACCGTCGCATCAAAGTCAGGTTCAACGCCGACACTTCGACCTCCCTCCAATGGTCCTTCTTGCCCCAGCAGCGTCAAGTCTCGGTCTTGCCTGGCGAGACTGCATTGGCTTTTTATACTGCCAAAAATAAGTCCAAGGACGATGTCATTGGTATTGCTACCTATAACGTTGCCCCCTCCAAGGTTGCGCCTCATTTCAACAAGATTCAGTGCTTCTGCTTTGAGGAACAAAAGTTGACCGCTGGCGAGTCGGTCGACATGCCCATCTTTTTCTTTATCGACCCCGAGTTTGCGAATGACCCTGATATGGCGGATGTTGACACGGTGACATTGAGTTATACGTTCTTCAAGGCCAGAGGTATGCCTTTTGAGAAGCAGCCCGGTCTTGCTGAGCAGCAGATGCAAGAGGCTACTGCATAAACATCTAGAGCCATTTGTTTATATATTCTGCACCATCATTCAAGAAATACAACAATCATCATAGAACCACTCTTGATTCACTCGGTATTAGTAGTTTTGTTTGCTTTTGCTGTCACGGTTCTAGTAGTTTTGTTTGCTTTTGTTGTCACGGTTCTCTCTTTTCTGTTCTAGAAATTTAACACCATCGCCAATGGCCGTTGCCGGTCAACTAACAAACATGCATTTTCAATCATGCCTTGTGTTCATGTGTTCATGGCACCCCCCTTTGACCTCATCTCAGTGTCCCTTTGTGCTCTCAAATGTTCTGGACCTTTGACACAACTGAAGGCAGACAAAGTCAAGCGAGTCGAAGGCGTCTCTTTATACCCACGGTCAAAGGCCTCTCCACTCCAACCTTCTTTTATTTTGCCCTTCATCTGTCAGGGGGGGCATGTGCAGTACATATATAAAGGATGCGGACGCCCACTCGCCCACGAATTATTTTTCACATCAGTTCCCTTCAATCATTCATACGGCTTTCCCGCACTTCTCACCTCCTCCCCTTCAACTTGTCCACATAAAACACACATACTCCTACATCCAATGTACTTTACAAGATTCGCACTCCTCGCCTCAACACTGGCGCTAGCATTCACTACCGCTCAATCCGTCCCACCCTCGGAAGAAGTCCTAGTCTTCAACCCCAACTCAACCACCACTTGGCAGGCTGGAACCCCCGTCACCGTCGAATGGAAGTTCCTCCTCGCCGATGGACCCTTCACCAACCTCGGCTTCGATATCACACTCCGCCAGGGCGACGTTATTGCCAACACCACAGCAGAGGTCAAGACCTTGGGCCGGTCCGGTCGCGGGTCTTCGTCGTTTGCGTTTGAGCTGCCCGCTGATATCGTCGATGGGTCGGATTATCAGATTGGAGTGGGGCCTTATCGGACAGAGTCGTTTACTATTGTGGGTACTGTTAGCATTTCTCCTCCTCCTCCTGCTTCGACTACTTCTGGGACGCCCACGAACCCGGCAACTTCATCGGGGACTGTGCCATCGCCGACGACGAACAAGCCTGCGAGTGCTGCGCCTGGATTGGTGTCCATGACGCCCTTTGCTCTTGCCGGGTCTACTCTCGCCATGTTTGTCATTGCTCTTGCCTTGTAATCCCAACGGAGAACAATTTACACCGACAAACATCAAAAACAACAATAATGGCTCCCCATCGTTGTCTATGAAAGCAGAATAAAAAAAAAGAGCTCTTTTGAAATTGAACCTGTTATGCGCCTTTCTGCGTGAGAAATGACATATTTCTGTCCTGGTACCCTTTTGCAAAATGTACTTTCTCCCTCTTGCTTGTTCTCTTGTCGACTCTATGGGAAGAAAAAGGGGGAAGGCAGGTGGTACGTAAATAATAGCCGAGAACGTCCCCTCATACGCAACATGCCATGACAAATTGAAGTGAGAAAAATGAATGACATAAATAAGGCAAGGGTGTCGTTTATCTTACTGTTCTGCCATTGATGATTACACCATCTGTGATCGCAGTGTAACGGATGTCGTCTTTTGATTCAAGGGGGGAATGAGTGAGGTCTGGACAATTTATGTCGAAAATTACAATGTATTGTGTATGAAGGCGGCTGTCGATCAATGGCTGCAAAGGAATGATTGAATGAGATACATACTTTTTAGTATCCTGACTCTGGCAGCTGAGTTGCAGTGAGAGTAAAGAGTGCTCCCATGTTGTCAAAGTTACCCACAATCCATAGTGTTCTTTTTCATTGTTGTCTTGCGATGAGTACATATGTTTCGTCTGAGCATTAATTCGATTGGCGGGTGGTGTGCGGGCTGTTGGCTGTAGAGACGGTTGGCCAATCAGACCGCACGAAAGTCTATTGGTGTCATCCATCCCCATCACTTCATTGCTCCATCCACACATCTGTGGCATGCTCACTCAGGCACACCTTTTTCAGGCACATCTTTTAAGACTTCGAACTGAACCTGCTACAGTAGATAGACTATAATAGAATACGGCTTTTTTGCTGCTGGCGCCATCCCTTGCTCTCTTCGGCAATCCGCATGCAGTTCCCCTCCACCTTTCACAAGTATATCAACCTTCTGGCAGTCGACACTCTTTTCACTTTTTTCTTTTCTTTTTTTCCTCTTCAGAAAATAAACATTTTTTCCCCCTCCCATACCCTTCCAAAGGCCAACCACGATCAACACCCTCGTCTATACTACCTTCCTACTCCACCCTCATCGTACTCCACCCTTCCGCCCCTAACAACAACCTCTCACCCTCCATACAATAACCATCATGCGTTTCTCCATCGTTGCCATTGTTGCTACTCTTCTCAGCGTTGCCCTCGCTCAACAGGCTTACCCTACCGTTCCCGTCGCCTCAACAAAGTGGAACGCCGGTGCTGCCGTCAACATCAAGTGGAAACTCAACGCTCCCGCTGCCACCGCCGGTCTCAAGATCGACCTCCTCACCGGTGACAACCCCCAGAGCCAGAAAGTCGTTGCTACCTTGGGAACCGGTGCCCCCGGTGCCACCTCGTTTGCCGCCACCTTGCCCGCTAACTTGAAGTCTGCTTACTACAGTGTCCGTATTGGAGACTCGTACACGTCCTACTTCCTCATCCAGGGTGAGGGTCCCGTCCCCACCGGTCCTCTCCCCACCCCCGTGACCACCACTGTCACCACCACCGTCCCTGTTACCACTACCTCTAAACCTGTCCAGTCTACCTCGACCTTTGCCCCTCTCCCCGTGATTACCACCACCCCTGCTGGCGCCAAGCCCACCGGTAGCGGAGCTGGTTTCTTGAAGGCCGGTGTCGTTGCCCCCGTTGCTGCCGCTGCCGTTGCCGTCGTCATGGCCATTGCCTTTTAAACAATAAATTGAATCCTGTTAGGCAGGTTCTTTGTTCTGGTTTTTTCATGATCGCTTTTTTCTTCTCCATAGTTGAATGCAATATACCACAAGAACGCTGGTCGTTTTCTTTATTTCCTTCTTTCATGTAGAAGCTCATTCTCCTCACTCCTTCATTCATCACTCCTAATAAACCATCTTTTACTTATATTGAGTCTTCTTGGTTGCTGTTGTCTGCTGGTGTTCAAGGAGGGCGTTAACATGAGGGTCGAGAACAAAACACAATTCTTCCGTAAGATGAAAAAGTCTGTCAGCACTAAAAAATAAGGTTGTGTTTATTGCCTTTGGTCGACATGAATATGAGAGCCCTTTTCTTTATGTCCTCTGTACCTTTCCGCTGAAGAGAGACAAAATGAAATGGGAAAAATGTGACAAAAGCGATCGGGAGAAGGAGCGTGTGGGATAACGCGTGAACAACTGGGTTTCCGAACATTGACCTTCTTTGAGCTCGTTCATGATGTAGCCTACTTTTGTAATTACGGATTATTTTTCATTTTTTGGGCGAAAGGATGAATAAAGGAGGAAGGAAGTACCGATGCCTGATGGACAGTAGAGAAGAAGGAGGGAAAAAAATTCGATGTCTCTTTTCTGGTTGTTCCTGGCTCTCTTCGCTTGTTGTTGTCCTTCATTGATCCTTTATTATTGTGTGTTTATTTTAGTGCAACATTGCTTTTGTGACACGAAGCCAGAATAACAAGCAGAGCGAGAGACATGGAGGAAGAGCGACGCTGTTCGCTGTTATTGAGTCTAGCTCGAACAAGACGAAGTTATAATCCAACCAGGGGGTTGGCGATGTTCTGGCCCTCGATCCTACCCACCACATTTCCCTATCCCCCAACCATGTCCTCCACCTGTGTTGCTTACAAAGGCAAATCCTTTATGTTTCTAGCGCCTTCTCTCTTGGCACGCCAACGACATGTGTCAGATCATCCTATGATGTTGTCTACCAGCGTGCACGTGACTCTTGCCTGGTCTTATTTTTTTATTTCCTTTTCCCTTGTCTTTTTCTACGGATGACGCACCAGTCACTTCTACTTCTTACTCTTAAACGCTACATACCTTACGTCTTTTCTTTTCCCTCTCTCTTCTCCTTCCTTTCGTCATCAACCTCCACGCCTCCAACAACCAACACCAAGTCCTTACCAGCAGCCAAGAACCAAGAAACACCAAGGACAACCACAATGGACCAGCCATCAATACACCCGAGGAGGACATTTGCTCCAGACCCACCCTTCGCTCCATCATCGCCATCAACCAGAGACCGTGCCCCAGACTCACCCAATCTCTCCCCAACACTCGCACACACAACTCTTCAGGACCTCGCCAACACCCCCGCCGATATCCGGCCTCCAGCAACCCCACTCTCAGCCTACCTCCTCCCTCACCAGTACCTCGTCTTCATCTTTCCTGTGACGCTACTTTTTGGATCACTCTTTGGATATATTGGCGGTGATCGGCCCTCGTACTTTTCCAACAAGAGGAATATTCTGAACGTAGTCTTCGTCAAGAATGGCTGGGGGTGGACGTCGATCGCTTTTCTGGTCTATATCGCCGTCGTCTTTGGCAAGGCTCTGATCCACCAGCAGGACAACTCTTTCAATACCACTCCCGTCGCACGGCCTCAGGAGGACGAATCGAGCAACAGCAACATCAACGAAACAACAGGATCGTTAAGGACAAGATCTTCAACCCACCTGGATCAAGACCAAGGACCCTCGATGGTCGGAACCGACCTGCCCCCCGTAGGATCAACCGCCAGCGCCAAGGTCCCCTCCAACGTCGTCGTCAAGGCCCTCATCCGCTGGGGTCTCGCAACTCTCTATTGGTGGCTCATCTCCCAATGGTTCTTTGGACCCGGACTCTTCGACCGCGTCTTTGTCATGACAGGAGGAAGTTGCTCGGTCGACGGTCACTGGTCCCAATATCACTGTCGTCGCCAAGGAGGAAACTGGGCCGGTGGTGTCGATATTTCGGGCCACATGTTCCTCCTCACCCACGCCTGGCTCTTCCTCATGGAGGAACTTTCTATTTTCCTCAACGTCCCCGAGGCATGGACCGCGCTCCAGAACCGCAGGACTGCCAAGTATGCTGTCTGGGGGGTCTTGGCCCTCACAGGTCTTTGGTGGTGGATGTTGTTGATGACCAGTGTCTACTACCACCATTTGGCCGAAAAGCTGACAGGATTGTTCTTTGGCGTCCTGTTCTGGCTCGGATCCTATGCTACTCTCTACAAGGTCACTCCCTTCCCCTCTATGCCTGACCAGGCCGTCGTTCTGTAATTCCTTTTCTTTCTTTTTGTATATTTTTGTTTCTTTTGCGCTATTATTTCTTACTACTACTTAGACGCTCAAATAAAACATTCTTTCGCATCAATGCTTATTGTTTTCTAATGTGTCCATGGCAGGCGAAGAAAAAAATCGATGAAGAGTGCGTTACCCACCTTGCGGTCAGTTGATTTCTTTTTTTTTATTTTGGAACAAGCACAGAAATCGACAATGAACGTGCCCCTATGTGTCAAATATCGACCAAGTAGATAGACAATGACACATGCATGTAACATGTGCAGCAGCACTCATGCAGACTGACAGGTGCAGTATGATTTGGCAAAGAGGAAGCAGCAGATGAAAAAAAAACTAAAGTGACACTCGACCTTCCAGTGACGTGATTAGTGCAACGTGTCCGAATGCCAACGTGGTAGGTAGGGTGACTGCCAGTCGGGAACTTAGGACTGTTTTGCGCCCGCTCAAATCAGGGATGTGCTTTATCTATGGGCGCGTAGCATAGCATCCTTAAGGTCGCTATTTCTTATCGGAGACAGGATCTTCCTTCCATCGTTCGCCTCACACTACTGGTTTGCCCTAAAAGACAAAAGGGATCAAGTGCATTGTCCACATATATCAGAAATATATTGCTGTTGTTGTTAGTGTGCGCCCATGTCCATGTTCGTGCCCCATCTGGGCGGTATCGTTTCCATTTCCAGGCCGCAGAACCAGACAGATGCACTGTAGTTCTTTTGTTTCTTTTGTTACCGCATTGTCTGTCCACATTTTTCTTCGTCGCTGATCGCTGATCACTCATCACTGAGACTTATAAAGCTGCGACAATCGCTTTTCCCTCTACGACATTATGATCCTTCCAAAGACATGTTCTCTTTTCACTGCTGCACTCATAGCACTGATCTCCATCTACTCTACATCTGCCGCCCCAACACCCCAGACTCGGACACATGTGGACCTCAGCAAAAAGAATAGAGACCCCACAACCCTGCCCTACAAAGATGTGGCCAGCCGCTACACCTCAATCCCCTACAACGCCACCATCGCCAAAACAACCCTCGACACCGTCATAACACTCTTCAGAGACTATTGTGCCTTTCGCGAGTCGGTCTTGACACCTGATCTAAAGGCGCCGTTCTCGAGTGCGCCGGTGGATGGTTTGAAAGAGTTGGATGTGCTGAGGACAAGGGAGTTTAAGAGTGATTTTGAGTTCCATTCGACGGTGGGTCGGGTTGTGGATTCCCTTCATGATACCCATGCTAGCTATTATGGTACGGAGACGGTGTTGTTACCTGCTTCTGAGCTGCTTTTTCTTGTCTAGCTTTTGGTCTATTATTGTTATTTTGGTACAGATGGTTGAAAGCAATATTTTTTTTGCTTGCACTTTGATATACTATAGAGGACTGCTATGACAAGTACCTCTTCATTCAGAACAGCACCATTTACGCCTCTGTCATCAAAGGCATGCAGGTAAGCTTGCATATTCTCTTACTTTGAAACAATAGCTCGTACCCATTCTCACCAAACACTCACAGACCCGTTTCCTATTCATTTTTTTTTGCGCTACACACCCATCTCCCTTCATCAAGTCGATGCGCGTGTTATACGATCACGTCAAGAAAGGATACGAAGATTGCTTAGTCGAAACAATCGACGACCACCCGGCGCTCGAATACTTGACATCCTGGTCTGACCGCCTCGCTTCCTCAAGGACACCAGGGCTCGACTCAACTAAGCCCTTGCCTCACAGATCTATGATGAAGTCGATCGAACCTATATCTTGTCTGCTGGTCATTTTCGCAGAACGGTATTCCCTCCCTGAGACACCCTTCGTTGACTCCGCTGTGGTAGTAAGAAAAGTCGACGACCGCGGCGGAGGAAGAAGGGGAGGAGTCGGTTCGTGTCGCCGTTCCTTGGAGGGTCATCCCTTTGAGTGATGTGAAGAATATTGCCTTTGACATTGCGACCGCATATATCGCCTATGTTTGCGCCAGTCCCAACCATTTTGCCTCCACCTTCGTCTCTGGAAACGACGACACGCCCAAGAAGCGCGCTTTAAAACGACGTCCTCGCCCAAAGATATTCCAGCCCTCAAAAAGCACTTTCCTCCTCGAAATGGACCCGCCACAGCAAGAAGGACAAAGAACGCTTCCTCTCCAACTACAGCAGACGCACCCCTCACCCCCAATGGCCTCGACGCGCGCCAAGTCGCAGCCGGTGCTACAACAGTCTACTACCAACTCAAAGACAAACCCCATGTCGGTGTCGTCGTCGTCTTTTCCCATGAAGCCATAGTCCAGGAACTCGAGACTGCCCGACAAGCGTTCAAGGACTTTCATGACAACGGGGTCACTCATCTGATTATCGACATCCAGAGCAATGGCGGGGGTATGGTTGATTTCGCATCAACCTTTGTTCGACTCTTCTTCCCCCGCTCTCCTGCCGACAACAACGACAGCAACACTACTTCCAGCAACGACAACAACTTGGAACCACAACCGCCCTACATCCCCTCCGACCTCCGAGTTACTACCCCCATCCAAAACCTCTCTTCCGCCCAAGCCAACTCTACCATCACCCCCGTAAGCCTCTACGACCCCACATCTACTTCGACCTCTCCGAAACAACCCCTACACTGCCAACACCCTCTTCCTCACTCCCCGGACAATAATTAGAAACTCCCGCAACGCGACTTATTTCCACCTCACAACCCAAAGCGCACCAATCCTCCCTCCAGATCCACAGCTGAAGAGTTACAAATGGACAAGCAACCCTCGAAACATGATCTTCCTCTCGAATGGGTACTGTGGGTCGGCCTGCGCATGTCCAGTTCTCTCCTGATTTCCGTCTATAATGTCCCTTCATTGGCCGTTGGGGGTTTGTATAAAATGGACATGTCGTTTTTTACTTTCCCAGGCGGGGCCGTCTCGTCGTTGGATAAACTGAGCGAAGTGTTTCGGTCGAGTGGTATGGTTCCTCCCTTTGAAGACCTGCCATACTTGGAAGGTGGCATTTCTCTCCCCTTCTTGAGATCTACTCTCCCACCATTCCCCAACCCCCGTCTGAACTAAAAGACCAGCTACAAGGTGCCCAAAACTGTGATTACGACGACGATGACGACAGAGACAGCAACGACAAGACCACTGCTCTTCCTGCTCCTAGGGTACCACTAGAATACAATCCTGAAGTCCATCGTGCAGATCTGCGCCTTGACTGGGATGTTGTCAATTCCAGGAACCGTGATGTCCTCTGGTCCCAAGTTGCCTCTGCCGCCTCCTGGTCTTGACTTCCCCATCACTGCGAATCTGTTTTGTTGTACTTTTCTTTTCGTATTTGTTTTTTGACTATTGGTAAACCATCGGTACAAACAAACAGGAGTACTCCATTCAGTCATTCATTCATTCACACAAGACGACATATGATATGCAAGCAAGCCGTAAATAAAAAATATATATTTGAAAGAACATCCTTCTTTCAAGGAGCCACGATATGACGAGCTCAATTATCCGTCCTATTTTTTTTCCCTCTTTGACGCGCCATGGGAGAAGATAATAGCCTAGGAAGCAGAGGTTGTTCCTGTCCGTAGAGTCTCTTTCTATCTTTCTATACTCGTGGTTACTCCGTCGTTATTGCTGCTGTTCGTTGCCGTATTCTTCTTTTCTCCTACCTATGTCGCAGTGATCGTCACCATTTTTTTTGGCCACCAACACTGCATGCACAAGCACATTAACTACAAAGATAAGCCGAGGATCATCAGGAGGAATACAGCTTGCTTGCTTTAGGATGTCGATAAGCTTCGAGGGCGGCGGTCCTTTGGTGGGGTGGGTCATGGATACCGTGATTTGGAACAGGTCTTTGGGGGCTATCAGCAGGTCGACACAGGCATAGTTGCAAAATCTTTGGAATGCATAATATACTCACCGAACGGGGTAATCGCATTGAATGCTTTATATGTTGATTCCGCGGGATTACCAAACGAGCAGACTGCCCAGTCTCGAGATCCTTGAGTTCAAATGAGTAGCCGCTCTCTCGGAAGGGCTAAAGGGTTAAATGAAAGAGAGGCTAAGCGCGTATTTATTGTCTCCAAAAGTGAAAGTCGTCCTCAGAGAAAAAGCGTTGCGGGTTGGGTCCACAACTTACCTTCATCGGCCGTTCTAGGACATATCTTGGCATACCGCCCATCTTTGAGCAGAGTTCTTCAATCGCTTCCAAGTAAACCACCTTGTAGTCTGCAATGCTGGCCCCGTACGTCATCAACTCCTTCAGATTCCATGGAGCCATGTAGTAACGCCATGCTATATCTTTGTCGACGTCCTGATATTGGTAGGTGTCGGAAAATAGGGTCTTTGGTGAAACTGATTAGACGGTCTTGGCTTGATCGAGTACTGGGTAACGAGAGCTGTTGAAAAAATGCCATGAGGCTGAGAAAGGGGTTAAAGACTTGGATGGTGCCGAATCGGACAGTAGAGCGCCTTCCAACGACGTGGCATTTCGTTCTCCTTTCGGTGTGGAAAAGGATAGTCGGAGGGTTGTCGTCATCGCTCTTTGCAAGAGGTCGGATGGCGAAGTACACTAGGAAAGCAGATTCCCTGATCCCAAATGTGCCTGTAGCAACGAAATGGTTTTGTACCTCGTTTCTAGTGCACGGTCGATTGTTCTCAAACGTCCGAGGATTGTGTCGTGAGGAACCTTGTAAGCCTCTCTGACAATGAGATCGTTTGTAATGATGACAGGAAGCTTTCCTTGTTTCTCTTGTTCCCTCGTTCTCTTCGTTCCCTTCATTTTCCCTCTAGTCCGCCCTCGCCTTGATATAGGTAACATCTCCATCAACAAGACAGAGCAGGGTCAGAGGGTTGTCGGTCGTACTGATGATGAGAAACAAACGGAAAGTAAAGTCGAACATAGGGCGTGGGAGCCAAAGGCGCTGCAGGATTAAAAAGACAGTAACGAGACGAGGGAAGAGCGAGCGTGGGAATGACAGCGAGAGGGCAAAGAGCGGCAAACAGCAAAGAGTGTCGTCACGTTTGCCTTGTGCTTTTGCCAAGGTGCCACGCGTCACATTCTCCCTCCATATAAATACTCCTTCATCTTTCTTCTTTTCTTTCTTTCCTCACCGCTCCCTTCCTCCCTTAACCATGCCGACCGGTAAGTTCTCTATTGTCTTGTTTTTCTCTTGTAAACGATCCCCATCCCCACTCTCCCATAACCACCCCCACCCTACCATACCCACCACTCTCCCATACCCATCCTCACTCTCAATACTAAGACGCAGCACCGCCTCTCCTTGTATTTTCAGGTACCCCTCGAGTTGAGGTCAAGCAAGGTGCCGCGTTTCGCCCCCAGGTTGTCTGGTGTTGTGTTTGCCTCCGTTGCCAGGTATAAGCGAGAGACCGCTTTGTCCTTCTGTTGAGACTGCCTTCCATTTTGTTCGTTCGTGACTCCCCCATCGGACTTGTCCCGCAGGTCGCCCAGTTCCGAGGTACCCCCCCTTGTACTTCTAGTCCTTTTGGCTCGTTGGGTCTGGGCATGCCTAGAACCATTCTGTCCTTTGCTTTTTTTTCGTCATTGCTCATTTGCATTTGCCATTCGTTTCGCCATTTGCCTAATAAGAAGGTGGCAGGAAGGAAGGGACAAAGCAAATGGCAGAGGTGAATGGGTGATGAGGAAAAAGGGCAAGGCGGTTGACGTTGATGAATGGTTCTAGGAGTGTAGGAGTGGAGGAGTGTAGCCCTTACGCCAACGAGAAAAGGACAGAGGACAAGGCGAGAGAGGTACCGTAGGGAACTGGAGCCACCGATGGTGGCAAGGATCAGGTAGGAGGTTGATGTCACATGTGACGAACAAATGGTAAAGGTGTGCGCTCCGGAGCAAGACGAAGCCGGCTCTCGTATAAGCCTGGCAACCTGAGGTGGACGCGGCGCCCGGCAGCCAAGGGTGGAACGTGGCACAACCCCCTCTCTCACCCGGTCGGCCCAGTGGCAAGTCGGGAGCGGCAAATCGGGCAAGCGGCAAGTGTCCGTCTCCAGGCCTCCAGCCATCAAGAGCCCCAGGCCTCCAGCCACCAAGAGCCCCAGGCCTCCAGCCACCAAGAGCCCCAGGCCTCCAGCCATCAAGAACCCCAGGCCTCCTGCCACCAAGAGCCCCAGGCCTCCAGCCATCAAGAACCCCAGGCCTCCAGCCATTAAGAGCCCCAGGCCTCCAGCCATCAAGAACCCCAGGCCACCTGCCACCAAGAGCCCCAGGCCTCCAGCCATCAAGAACCCCAGGCCTCCAGCCACCAAGAGCCCCAGGCCTCCAGCCATCAAGAACCCCAGTCCTCCAGCCATCAAGAACCCCAGTCCTCCAGCCACCAAGAGCCCCAGGCCTTCAGCCACCAAAAGCCCCCAAGGTCTCCAGCCATCAAGAGCCCCAGGCCTCCAGCCACCAAGAGCACCAGGCCTCCAGCCATCAAGAGCACCAGGCCTCCAGCCATCAAGAGCCCCAGGGCTTCAGCCATCAAGGGCACCAGGCCTTCAGTCACCAAAAGCCCCCAAGGTCTCCAGCCATCAAGAGCCCCAAGCCGCAAGCCCAGTATTAGTTGGCAACAATGCCATTCTCCAATAAACCCTTTTTTCCCCTGTACTTTTTTCATTGTCTTCTGTTACTGTTTCTGCTTTCAACTCTGCTCTTGATTATGTTCTGTTATTGAATGCCCGAACTTTTACCTTTGGTACTTTTACGCTTATCAACAAGTGGCTGACTGGTAAACAAAGCATAAGGAAGTTGCCTTTCATTGTCTTCGGTACCATGTCCATATGTGTGTGTGTGTGACCCTTTTTTATTTTTTTGAAAACAAAAGAAAAAGAAAGGTACGAGCGATAAGTCTACTCCCGAATGATCAAAATGAGTAATGAGCTGTTGACCCGTTGTTCCACCCTTGCACCTGATTTCAATGAATCGCCATGGATTTTTTGACTTTACAATTTTATTCTTTATTTCACAGCAACACCCTTTTCCTTCAAGGTCTCCAATTCTCTCTTGGCGCCAGTATGTCCTCGGTCAGCAGCCTTAGAGAGCCACTCGGCGGCCTTTGCATAATCCTGGGGAGTACCTTGGCCTCTCTTATAAAGTACGCCGATGTTGAATTGAGCAACTTCGTTCCCTTGCTTGGCGGCCTTGAGGAACCATTCCATCGCTTGCGCAAAGTCCTGGGGAACACCTCGGCCATCATGGTAGTAAACGCCGATGCTGTTTTGAGCGGAAGCATGACCTTGATTGGCGGCCTTAAGGTACCAATCCATCGCCTGTGCGCAGTCTTTGGGAACTCCTTGGCCGCTATCGTAGAGAAGGCCGATGCTGAATTGAGAGTCGGCATCTCCTTGCTGGGCAGCCTTGAGGAACCAGTCCATCGCTTGTTTGTAATCCAGAGGCACACTTCGACCATTCTTATAAAGAAGGCCAATATTGTATTGTGAATCGGTGTGTCCTTTCTCGGCAGCCTTGAGGTACCATTCCATCGCTTGTTTGTAGTCCAGAGGCACACTTTGACCATAATGGTAGTAGACGCCGACGTTGTATTGTGAGGTGGTGTGTCCTTGATTGGCAGCCTTGAGGAACCATTCCATCGCTTGTGCGTAGTCTTGAGGAACACCTACGCCGTCGTCGTAGAGACACCCAACGCCGTACTGTGATCCTGCATCTCCTCCTTCGGCCGCTTTGAGGTACCATTCCATCGCTTGTTTGTAGTCCAGAGGCACACCTCGACCATAATGGTAGTAGACGCCGACGTTGTATTGTGAGGTGGTGTGTCCTTGATTGGCAGCCTTGAGGAACCATTCCATCGCTTGTGCGTAGTCTTGGAGAACACCTCGGCCGCCGTCGTAGAGACACCCAACGCCGTACTGCGATCCTGCATGCCCTCGTTCGGCGGCTTTGAGAAACCATTCCATTGCACGTGCATAGTTCTGACGAACACCGTGACCATGGCCGTAGAGAACTCCGATGCTGTGTTGAGCGACTGTATATCCTTGTTCGGCGGCCTTGAGGTACCAATCCATGGCTATTAAGTGGTTCTGCGGGACACCGAATCCTTCATCGTAGAGGGAGCCCACTCTCTGCTGTCCAACTGCGTCTCCTTGCTCGATGGCTTTGAAGTACCAATCCATGGCGGCCTGATAGTCTTGTGGAGCCCCTTTGCCATCTCTGTACATGTCGCCAAGCGCGACCTGGGCGTCCTTGTCCCCCTCACTAGCATCAATGATCGTCCGTGCCCATTGAAACTCTACGGATACATTAGCTGTTGCGCTTTGGGGTCCACGCTGCTGAGAGTTACTGCTGTTGTCTGAGTGAGGAGGGACGGTAGGATTATTGATGGTTGGCGGTTGATCATCCAGTGCGGAATGTGGACCTCGAGCCGACGGGAACGCAAGGGGTCTGTCGATGTGAGTGTAGTTTTCCATCGCCGTCTCTACAAGACCGTAAACTGGGTTTCGTCGGACAGCGGATGTTGCAGTGGAAGAGGCACCGGACGAGGACGTCGCGTTGGGCGTGGTTGTAGCAGTCTTAGCAACGGGGGTCGACATAGCACTGGGTGTTGAGATGGCATCCTGGGATGCAACCTCAACTTTTATCGCGCTGCCGTCCTGCGGTGGCACTGGATGCAATGATGCCTGCTGGACCTGGGCAGAAACGACCTCCACATTGTTGGTCACTGGAGTATTTATGACCACATCCAAGACGATGTTCGGCAAGGCGGCGATCCTGCGAGGCTCAAGACTATCGGCGATGTTTTTCATTGTCCAATAATAAGAAAACTTAGCATGATTGTCTTCTTCCTTCATTCTACCATCACCCCACGACATGCATTGTCACCAGCAGTAGCCCTCCCATCCTCTACACATACATTGTATGGTCTTTTCCTCTGAGGAACGGAACCACTCTCGCCTTGTGTCGGACTTGGACTGCGTTATCGAATGCCTGAACGATATCGTCCCAGAAAATGAACTCTTTTTGGGTGTGGGGGTCGAGTTGGGTGTCAACGTAATAGATCTCATCAGGGCTGGCAGGAGGAATGGAGTTGGGTGGGATACCCCTGTTGACGGAGCGGAGTGCCTGGATCTGTTCCTGAGGGCTGTCTCCTTGTAGCATTCTGTGGCGAAGGAGGTGATAGATGGATGGGTGGATGTGTGGACGGTTAGGACGAAAAAGAAAAGTGTGTTATGGATGGTGCTGGGGTGGGGGTGAGGGGGTGAGTGAAGAAGTGAGCCGAAAGTACGAGAAGGGAGAAGAAGGTGCATTCGTCCCGCTGTGTTACCATGGGAAAGAAGGGCTGTGACAAGTACAAGTATTGACTGCAAGCTGTAAACAAGAAAACATAGTTGGATGAACATCCTTCTTTCAACGAGCCATGATATGACAAGTGAGAGGGTGACAAAATTAGGTTATTATTAGGGGGGTGTGTGTGTGTGTGTGTTGTAGTAGTTGTAGTAGTTGTAATAGTAGTAGCGCAAGGAAAAGGGAAAGGAAGGGAGACCAACAAGGCAATTAAGAATGAACGAAACAGAAGACAGAAACGCTTTAAGCCATCATCAAGCCGTCAGAGTTGGCGCTCGTATCAGCAAGGAGTCCTCCACCACTCTTCATATCGCTGTTCTCCAAGGGCATGATCCGTCCATCGTGCGTATGAAAGATCTGGTCAAAGCTCGACATCAGCAGCGCAAACACGCCGGCGGGGATGCCTAGCGTCGGTGAGAACACAATGCCGACATTGCGAGCTGTCATCTTGTTCACGTCCGCATTGTCGACAATCTCGATCAAGTGTGCCGTTAAGGCTCGCAGAAGCGTGTAGTTCACCTCTGGGAGGATCGCTACCAGCCTCGTCAACTCGTCCACACGGTCCTGTCTATTCGGGAGTTCTAATTTTTTTTTTTTGGATAGCACAAAAGAGCCACAACGCGTTAGAAGATTGTTGTCGAGATTGAAAAAGTAAAGTGAGCCAGAAAAAAAAAAAAAAAAGTGAAAAGAAGACGTACCAATGACCTGCAAGAAATCCTTGTGCAACTCGCGAGTGAGGACAGAATTGGGCAGCTCTCTTAGGAACAGCTTGAGAAGACCGGCGACGGCATGGATATCATAGTAATCCTCACTGGCCAGCAATGGCACGTCACCGTCATGGTTAAACTTCTCCTTCAGGCTTTTGATCACCGCCGATGATCCGTTCAACCGGTAGATTCCTTCCTCCAACTTGGCCTTGTGTGCATTCAGGTACTCGATGCAGCGATACACAACCGCTGGCAGTTCATACCCAGGCTGAACACGACCCTGCTCCATTGCCAGCTCCAACGTCACTCCAAACACCTGACGGATTGGTGCCAAACCGGGAAAAGATCCTTGGTCCCCAGGTCTACCTCCTGCTTGGTTCGGTGCTTGGGCAGCGCTGTTGTTGGCGTTGCTGCTGCTACCCTTGCCCAAAAAGTTTCTCAGACGAGAAGAGTCCTGAGGTGCTCCCGAGGTCGAGGCATCCTTGTTGCCCTGGGATCCTCCAGGACCTGACTGGCCAGCGGGCTCTTCCTTGGCCGCCTTCTTGGGCCAGTGGAACGTCATCCGTGACCGTTGCTTCTTCTCCGCAATCTCCTGAGGCGAAAGGTGCGGCGTCTGCGACTGGCCCTCCGCGCTCGCCTTGAATTGACCCTATGTCACCAAGAAAAAATGGCAATTGCTCGTGTCAGCTTGCGTGTTGCCATACTCAACGAGTTAATCTCATTACATTAGTTGATGTGTCATTGTGTACCTCTTCTTGGGTCTGGTTCAAGGAGTGTGTGGACTGATTCCTTGGCAATCCTGGGGCCTGCGTATCCTGCTGCTGCTGTTGTTGTTGCTGCTGATTCTGGTACTGTTGTTGCTGTTGGTACTGCTGCTGGTTCTGGTATTGCTGCTGCTGCTGCTGCGGTGGTGTGTTCCATGGAGGCTGTGGTCCTCCCTGTTCAGGGTATTGGCTGTAGTTCTGCCGGTTGTTGTTGGCGTATTGACCCTCGGCCGACTGCCTTTCTGCCGAAAGGCGATCGTCAATGGACATTCCGGGAGTGGTAGGCGATAATGGCATGCCACCTCTCAAATGGTTCTGTTGATTTGGGCCCGATGGAGGGATTGAACGCTGCTGGCGTTCATATGCTTCCTGGTTCAATAGCAACTTTTCATTGCCCTTCACCGAGGCAAGATCCTTGATGGGGGTGGCTGCCACCTTTTGGATCTCGGGCATACGACGTCCTGGTCGCTCCTTCTCAGAGGTAGGAGCAGCCTCCGAGCCATCGTTGGACTCCTTACCAACATACAGAAGCAAAGCATCCACCCACCCGTCACGCTCCTCGTCAGTCTCAGCGCAGAGGACATGTCGCGTTACGCTACTAGGGTTGCGCTTGGCGTCTGCAACCGACTGACCCTTCTTGGGCTCCAAGATGAGGAAAGCGTGGCGGTAAGAGTTGAGGTCAACTGGTCCCTCCTTGCTCTCGCCGGAATCCTGCTTGTTGTCAGGCGACTGCTGGCGACCAATCTGGGCATATGTCAGCGTGATAGATCCCAAATGATGGCCATCCTTCTACTCATCGACAACAACAAGTAACGATAATGTAAGTATGACCGCTTATAAGCCCCTGTAGTAGCAAAGCAGATATAAATGTATACAGAGGGCAACTCACGGTGTCAAAGTACTCCAGGACGGGTCCTCGGAGGACAAAGAAGCGGGTTTTCCAGCCTCCAAAGTTCTTGCCACGCTTAGTCAGGTACCCTTCCTTCCAGCCAGACTCGTTCGCCTCCTTGCGGCCACTACGCTCAACAACGTTGGTGCTAAGGAACTCGCACATGTCGCGAGTGTCCTTGATCCGGAGCGACGTCAATTGTTGCAAGTACTGCTCCAAAGCAACCTTTCTGGCATCCACCTTGGAGGGCGCATGGTTACTGAACAAGCTCTTGTCAGGCAGCTTGGGCAAGTTGTTGATAATGTTTCTGCTTTGCGTCACTCGCAGCTATTGGACAAAGTAAAGAAATTTCGAAGGTTAATTACTTTGATATGCACGACAGCCAATATCATACTGTAGGCGTAATGCAATAAATAGAAAAAGTGTTACCTTGGAGTCCAGGTTGACAAACTCCACGTACTGCTTCTCGACACGCCAAACCTCGTCGCTCTCCTTGTGGGGGTAGGTTCCTTCCTTGGTCTGGACTTCATGCCCTACGGACACCAAGAATGTTAGGAGCTCTTTGCCCTTGTCGTTGGTTCTGATGTTGCTGCCAACGACCATAACAGAAACAAACTCAAGGTTGTCGCCAAACATATGGAAGTTTTGCTGGTGAATGGTGGGTCCGCTACGTGAAGAGCTCGTTGGCAGAACGTTGGTCAAGGTGTTGTTGACAGACGAGTTGCCAGAAGGCGTAGGCGAGCCAGACCGAGCTGTAGCATTGTCCAGCATAGGCTGGGAGTCGTATCGTTTGGGTGGAAGCGGCACAGCGTATTCCTTGGAACCATCGTCATCTTCATGTTGGTGCGAGGTCGAGCGGGCGGCAATCTTGGGGTAGCCTTCCAAAACAGGAAGGGACGACTGGCGGCGTCTTTCGCGGGGAACATTTGAACCTCCAATGGGTTCCTCGTGATGAGCATAACCACCGTTCTCGGGGGACACAAGAGTGTCGACGCTGGCACTGGGTCCCTGCCATTGATCCTGAGGGTGGACGCGGGGTGGACCTTGAAGTAACAAACAAAATAGAAACAAAAAAAAGAGGGTATAATGGTGAGTACATGAAATGTATGCACGTCGGCAAATTAACATGCAGAATGACGGGATTTTAGCGCATGGGAGCAGTGTGCGGAGATTAGTATTTTTTTTTAAATATACCTTGGCTCTGGCTCTGGTGTTGGCTCTGGTTTTGGCTCTGGCTCCTTAGCTGGTTCTGAATCTCAATCTGGGCCTGAATGTTCTCCATTGCCACTGCCTGTCCAAGTGCCAGGGCATGGTCTTGGTTGTCTCCCGAGACGCCGTTTGCGCCAGGTGGTCCCCGACGGTTGGGGTTGGTCAGCTTACTCATGTACACTCTGTACTTTTCGGCATCCTGATCAATAATGGCAGCGATAGGGGATGCAGGCAGAGAGTTGCCGTTTGTGCCTCCGGGGGAGGAGGGGTCCACATCTTGGGCAGCCATGACATGGGCATTCAAGTTAGAAAGGTTGGGGATCTGACCAGAGACATTCCTGCGCATAGGGTGAACAGGTCCCTGCTGGAAGGTCTGGTTCATATGCCCGGGGGAGCTAGGTGTGGCGGGAATGTAGGTCGAAGTGGGCTGGTATTGTTGATCTTGTGGGTTCAAAGGCGAGTCGTAGGGATTGACCTGTCTTGCCCGCTGGGCCGAGTTGTATCCGCCCTCGGAGGTCTCCAAGTCGTGATGTGGGGGGTAAGCAGGCGAAAGCGGGGTAGGCTGCTCCGATCCATCGCCTCTCAATCTTGTAGGGCTCATCAAAGGGCCGCCCGCTGGACCTTTACGTCTGGATCCTGCCTGTGCCTGATGGTACTCGTCCTCGTTATCAGAGGCCTCATTGTCGTCTTTACGCTCACGGCGAGGTGACCGTGGTGGCAAGTGTGGCATCAGGTGAGATGGAATGGCGATGCTTCCCGAGATGTTGCGTGCAGGTGCAGGTCCTATTTAGCAAAAGTGTTTGTCATTGGTTAGTCACCATAAGATATCGGAGGAATTCACGAACGAATAGATGGAGTGAAACGGACAATGCGCTGGCGTAGTACCATCGAGGGGGTAAGTAGGTTCAGAGCGGTTGGGCAAGGAACGAGGATCGCGCTCGTGATGCGAAGAAGGAGCCAGGGTCTGCTGAGAAGCAGGTTGATGGTATTGCGTGCGGGTGGCAGTGGAGACGATCTGGCCTTCGGGGTCGTATGGATCTTGCGAGTGGTCCTCCTCGGGTGGGGTGCGAGTGTTATCGTAGGTATGGTTGCTGGACTGGTCGTAGCCGTTGGACTGAACGGGGGTCACGTCCTGGTCGGGTTCGGTCTTTGCGCCCTCAAAGTCGCTTTCGTAGGTTGAGGAAGGAGTGAGAGGAAGGCCGCTGTTGTTGTTGTTGTTGTTGTTAGAGTGAGGTTTGTGTGAGTGTCCGTGCTGTCTGGGTGATTGTTGGTCATGTTGGAGGTGGCGGTGTTGTTGTGGCTGCTGCTGGAATTGGTGTTGTTGTTGCTGGTGTTGCTGTTGCTGCTGGTTCTGGTTCTGGTGATGATGACGTTGTTCATGGGAGGAAGTGGTTGACGAGAAGGACGTGTCTCCGTTAAAGCCCGAGGCCGGCTCAAGCTCACGTTCGGTGTTTCCGTTGGTATCACTGTCGTGTGCCCTTCTCTCCATTGAGCGTTTCGAGTTCGAGGGGTAATGCTGCAGCTGCTGTTGTTGGTGACCGTTAGGTGGGAGATAGCCGTTGGGCTCATGAGTGTGATCGGATGAGGACGAAGGAGGAGAGGCGTTGTTACTGTGGTTGTTGTTGTTGAGGACAGCAGAGGCGGATTGGCGAAGGGAGTCTCGTTCGGTAGAGACCTTTGAGACATCTCGTTGGAGGTTCTGGATGATGACACGCTGCTTCTCAATGATCTTCCAGAGTTGGTCGTTCTGGGAACGGAGGGAGTTGCGCTCGGCGAGGATCTGTTGAATGGTAGCCTCGTTGTTCAGGTCCAGTGGTGCCTGTCCTTGCTGCTGTTGCTGTTGTTGCTGCTGTTGCTGATGGTGCTGGGGCATACCCTGGTCCGGATGAATGTTTTGGGGCATTGTATCCTCTAATTATACTAATGCATTTGAGCACATGGTATGGTAAGTGAGGAGGAAGGGTTAGGATAGGGTGTCAAGTTCAAGGGGGACGTTGTTATCTTAGCTATGCAAGTTGGAAGAAAGGCAAGAGAGCGAGAGTCGAGTAGGAAAAAAAGGGGGGACAATTGGGCAATGCTGCTTGTCAAAAGAGATTAGACGGTTGGACAGCCTTCCCCTCTTTCAGGAAGACTTTGAATTGGTGTGTTGCTGCTTGCTAAGAGAGAATCGACTGCTGGAAGCATTGATGCTGGTAACAGATAGAGCCATTTAGGTATGTGTTGACGACGTCCATAAATGGGACTGGGGTCAGACCCCGCATGGGTGTCTTGGACACAACAGCAGGAGCAGCAGCAGCATCGAGGGAAAATAAGAGGAGAGGGGTAAGACACCACCAACCAGCACCACGGTACATAATCGTGCCGTGTGTCTGTGGTATTGTGGGGGAGGTACCTGGAGTATGTTGACTTACAGGCAGACTGGCGACCTGTTCGGGGCGAGGAGGAGATGGTAGGGAGGATTACGTTTTGGCGGCGAATGGGGTTGTTTAGTTAGAGACTAGAGAGTGATGGAAGTGGCAAGTGTGAATGAAGGGAAGGGAGGGATGAGAGTGGTCGCGCAGCAATGTGCGGAGGAAGTGGGAATGGGAAAGGAGGGGAGAAGGGGGAGAGAGGGGAGTAGAAAAGGGAGGGAGGATGAAGATGATGACGGATGAAAGGGAGAGGGGGGAGAGAGAGAGAGAGAGTGAGAGAGAGAGAGAGAGTGAGAGAGAGTGAGAGAGTGAGGGGGATGATGACGAGAAGAGAGAAGAAAGGGAAAAGATGAAAGGAGGACAGAAAGGAAAGAAGGGCTAGAAAGTGAGGGAGGAAGGGAGCGACAGCATACCAGCCAGCGAGCCTGGTAAATTGCGAGGAGAGGGGGTCCTTCTTTTTCATGTGGACGACAAACAAAAGCCATTATAATCAACAGGTATATGGACCATTATTACCAACAGCTAAATAATAATGGTGGATGGATGGTCGTCAGACTGGGCCCTGTCTCCCCTGCTGCACCTGTTTGCTTGTTGTTGTCTATCATTGCTTGTTTGCTTGCACGCTGCAAGTCTCGCATATGAATCCAACAGGGCTTTTAGACCCTTGTGCCCCACTCTGTTTTCCTTTGTTATCTGCATGGACCCATGTCTAACCTATCGCTAGTGTACCCATGCATTTACAGAAAAACAACGGTCGAGTCGACGGTGATTGTTGCTCTCTCTCTGTCTCTCTGTCTCTCTGTCTCTCTCTCTCTCTCTCTCTCTCTCTCTCTCTCTCTCTCTCTCTCTCTCTCTCTCTCTCTCTCTCTCTCTCTCTCTCTCTCTCTTTCTCTCTTTCTCTTTTCCCTTTCTTTTCTATTCCTCGATCGTGTGTCCATGTCGATTGGATTGCCTTTGTTCTCTGCGCAAGGGCGGTGTTTGGATACAGAGTAATGTATTATTGATCCATTTCCCATTGACATTCATCAAGTGGTCCACTTCCACTCCACGTCTGTTCCCTGTGGACTGTACTTGTACTGTACTGTGGACATGTATGTTTAGCGCACACTCACACACAATACTCAATTCACTTGTGATGAATGCAGAATTAGAGTTTGCTTTGCTCTCGTAATGAGACCTGGCCACACAAACACCGAGCAAGGCCCTTGAATACCTACTGACTGCCCCAACAACAACTGCTGCAACAACAACAACAACAGAAAAGACATTCATCTTCCTCTTTTGCTCCAACAACATGTACGTGGTCCTTTCTTTCTGCATGGATCACGGTTGCTTGGAATGGCATCAGACACTCATGGACCCAACATCTGATCGAATGCTATCACCGATCCTGTTTTTGAACGATAGAAAGGAGGGGGTAAAGGGGAGAACGAAGCGAAGAAATAGAATATCCGATTGAAGGGGAACAACGGACGTCGTCTGTTGTCTTGTGGGAAATTACACATGCGGGAGAGCCCTTCTTTCTTCTTTTCACCTTTGGCTGCCTCTTCTCTTTTCCCATTCGCCTGTTCTCTTTTTCCTTTTTCATCTCTCTATTCCTCTCTATTATTTTCCTCTCAATGTTCCTCTCTATTATTTTCCTCTCAATGTTCCTCTCTATTATTTTCCTCTCAATGTTCCTCTCTATTTTCCTCTCATTTCCTCCCTCTCCTTTCCCCGCCGTCTGTCGTTTGTTCCCTTTCCACTTTCCTCCTTCCCTCTTTCCTTCTTTCCTCTTTCCTTCTTTTCCTTGCCAATGCTCTCAACGACCAAACAATTGCGCATTCAAATCAAAAATCAAATATATTCTCTCTCCATCGAACTCCTTACCGTTACAAACACAAACACAAACACAAACAAACAAGAAACAAACACTCGGACCATCCATTCAAAACGGCATAACACTTGCTGTCTTTCCCTCTCATCTCATCTCTCTTGGACACTTGGGCTTGTATACAATCGCCTTTTCCATGTATGCCTTATACTCGAATGACGAGATGTTACTCTAATGCAAAAAAAATAATGGGATTGTTTATAGCTTCAGCTACTACTGAAAGGGAGAGATCTTGCTTGATCTTCTATGAGCTGACGGGGGAAGGAGCAGTCTTTCCGAGGATTCTCCAGTTGTCTTCTGGGTCGGTAATGTATCTCTGGAATACAAGGTACTCCAACACTGGCACCGTCTTTTTCAAGTCTCCTGCAATCAACTTGTTCTTCTTGTCAAACACTCCCATGCTCTAATTATCATCATTTGTGATTGTAAGAGAAAAAAGGAAAACGTTCATAATTCATGCATATGTTAGTGGCAAACGAACGCAGGTACCGCACATTCACATATGACAACATCGTTCAAATAGCAAACAAAAGCATGAACGCAAAGTGACAAGCAACATGGCACATAAAGTGTCGACAAACAAGAGATAATGCAATATAAAGAAAATCATATGCGGTGTAACAAGGATAACAAACAACGTGTTATCCATAGATAAACAAGCAAAGGGGGCAAAAGATACACGAGAAAGACAATTGAGTAAGTCCAAATCACCCAACACGCGACATCTCAACAACGCCACCAAAAACGAAATCAGTTGAGGCGACGTGTAGAAAAAGCAAGGAAGATAGATATGAAACGAGGCGACCAGATCACTGATACGCCACCAAAGAGAAATAAAGTGAATCGAACTGTAGACGAAAACAAAAAATGAGCAAAAAAAATAAAAAAAACGTACCTGGTTGGAGTGAAGGCGCACGATCATTTGAATGAGAACGTGTCCTCCGATCTGGCCCTGTCGGATAGATACAATCTGGGGCTTCTCAACAAGTCCGTGGTACTTCCACTCATAGCGTCCGACACGGTCCTTGAGCTGGCCCTTCAGTTTAGCGTACATCGACGGCGTGCAAATCTCCTCCAGGTACTTGCGGTCGCCCTTGGCAAATGCCTCGTTCATCCCGATATATGCCTCCTCTGACTCGCTCATAAACCGTCCTGTGATACCAAAATCCTTCAGCTTCCAGCACATTCCCAGCGTGCTAATGTGCATTGCAATGAGAGTCATGGAGATCCTGTCTGTAAGTTGCACTGTCCAAGCACAAAGACTGAAGATCCACTTCCATGTTCACATAAGCAAAAAGAAAGTTTTACCTGGCCGCGGTCATGCCGGTGTTGCGCATACGGAGCTTGGCGTATTTGATCCAGGTCTTGTAGTCGTTGAACAGCGAAGGGCGGTTCTCCTTCTCAGGGATCACATATGGGTCTATTCCATTGAACCACCTGAGATTAGCATCCTGTTCCTCTTGTAGTCCCGGTATTCAACATTGACTTGACTTTCGAGTGAAGGCATCCCTTGTTCCCGTGGTCTCCGTATTGAACTTATGTGAAACGGTATCCATAAATGATATCCGCGAACATACGTACCCATGATGCCAACCTCCTTGAGAGTCATTTGCTGGGTCATTTGGCGAGGCACGCTGGAATATGAAGCAGACTGGGCAAGAACACCAGTCATGCCGCGCATACGGGCCATGTTGGCCGATCCGACCATGGCAGTCAATCCGGTCTGGTTCGACAACGCGCGAACCGACTGAACGGCCTGTGCGGCAGTGTTGTTGGACAGACGAGAGCTCAAACGGAACATTGTGTTTTGGCGATGTGTGGCGAAGGTGATGGTCCTGGTGAATCTGCCTCTCTTGTTCCTGTGTTGTTGTTTGCGTTAGGTGGGATGCAAATGATCGTTTGATGGATGGACTGATGCAAACAAAAAGTAAGAATACGAGGCGGACAATTCGCTTCCTTTTGTTCTCTCTCCCCCGAGAGATCTCGGACTCCTTCTGTGGGTCAAATGCCCTCGTGACTGCGATCCTCCCATTTGGTGCCTGAATAGAGACTTGCTCTGCTTCTCTTCTAGCCTGTGTTGTCAACAAAATAAAAAGCCACCCAAAAAAAAAAGAAAAAGGAGTTACAAGCACCTTGCTGTATTCTGCTGATTGTCCTTGCGCTCCATCCTTGCCACCAAATCGCATCCCTCACTTCACATCAGCCCTCGACAACCACAACTGCTCCTTTCGACAAACCCGACTCTACAACATACCATCAGAATAAGCACATGGCTGTCGCAAAGCGCAATCGCTCAGAGACCAAGGTCGACCCTTCGGTATTGCACGTCCCTTTTTGTTGGAGTGAGCTGGCAGTACGCTATGACTATGGTGCTAAGGAAACAGACCTCTAACTTATCACACCCTCATTCATTGGGAACTATAGGCAAAGAACATCAAGGACGCTGTTGAGCAGATCCGTCTGTTGGAGCGTCAGGTCGCAGAGAGCAAGACCCACTTCAACAACATTGTTACCTTGATTCAGTTCTGCGAGGTGTGTATCCCCTATCAGCAACTCCGATACTATCATGTTTGAATTTGCAGACAAGAAACAAATAACTAACATATGATTGGCAATGGATAATAGGACGACTCGTCAAAGGTCATTCATGCTGCTATGCATGCGTTGTTCAGAGTGTTTTCGCCAATGCTGTCGAGAGGCGAGTTGCAAAAGCCCAAGAAGGCTACCGCAGAGGACAAGAAGGCGACCGTGACCTTGTGGCTCAGGGAGAACTATGTCAAGTACCTCAACAGGATGTGCGCCATCTTGGACGTCCCCGAGGCTGGACTCCAGGTCCCTGCCTTGAAGATCTTGCTCGACATTGTCAAACTGGAATCGGCTCACCTCTCCACTCTTTCGGGATCACACCACTTTGCCAACGACCTCTACTTGAACATTGTCGACGCCCTCTTGAACTGCAGCAACATGAGTGCACCCTTGCTGAACGAGTTCACACAAAAGTACTTTGGATTCTATGACGACCTCCGCTTTTACTTTTTGAAGAATGCCGCTCAGATCATCAATGCCGCCCTCGGAACTAAACCCAAGAAGGACAACAAGGCACCCCAAAACAAGGTACATCTTTCAAGCAGAGAGATACAGAGACGAAGAGAGAAGAAAGAACAGAAAGTAGAGAGGAAGCGTCGAGAACGAAAGAAAAAGTGTGTAGAGGGAGAGGCAGGGTCACTTGTCGCTTTCATCTCACCCACTGTACATGTGAAAAGACTCAAAGATGCTAACATCGATCAGTTTTTTAAACTATAATGTTATATAGAAGCAAAAGACGACAGGACAGGCACCACCTGCCAAGTTGGCGTTGATTCTGGAGAACGCGTTCGCTATCATGGAGACGTTGAAGTCGATGCCCACCGAGGCCAAGGAGCTGGACGAGTTCTGGACAGGGAACCCTGACCCCAGTAAGTCATCTGGAGTTGATGCGCACAGGAATGATGGAAGAAGATCACGTAACACGCAGATCGATCTAACTCGGAATTATATGTTCGCTCATTAGACAACGAGAAGAAGGAATACACTGGCGAGAGCTTTGGATTCTCAGAGGACGAGGACGACGCAGTGGAGGACTTGACCAAGAACACATCGGCAGCTCACATCAAGAGACATCCCTTGCTCACCCTCTTCAACCACAAACGCGTCTTCTCTGACTGCTGGACCGCGCTTCTCAGACTCCCATTCACAACTGTGATCTACAAGAAGACCCTTCTCATTGTTCACAAGCGCATCATCCCCCACTTGCCACAACCCACCGTCCTCATGGATTTCTTGACCGACTCTTACAATGCCGGAGGAGCTATCAGCTTACTTGCCCTGAAGGGACTGTTCGTTCTCATCACCGAACACAACCTGTACGTATGCGTATTGTGCACTTCACGAGATGATTGCAACAGAAGGAACATTTCAGTTAACGCGAACAGCTCTTGCCTTTTCTTTCGAAAATAGTGATTACCCGGATTTCTTCCAAAAGTTGTACATGCTTTTTGACCGGAATCTTATGCACGTCAAGTACCGTGCTCGTTTCTTCAGTCAAGTCGACATTTTCTTGTCATCTCCGTAAGTTCAACCGTTTCTTTGGACGTGAAATCTCTTGAGAGGGACTGAAGCTACTTATCGCGTATGTTTATTAACATTTTGCTTTTATGTTGTTTGACAATAGTCTTTTGCCTGCACAGTTGGTCGCTGCGTTTATTAAGCGCATGTCGCGTCTTGGTCTCTCTAGTCCTCCAGCCTCGATTGTCATCATCATTCCCTTTATCTATAACCTGTTGAAGCGCCACCCAACCTGCATGCAGTTGATTCACGGAAAGGCCAACAGCGAGAAGAATGACAGCTATAACGCCTTGGAGGATGATCCTATGAAGAGCAACGCCTTGCAGAGCTCTCTCTGGGAACTTCAAGTATGTTCCTCCCTGTTCTCATTGAAATCTTAAGGGAAGAAAGACTGAAAGGTGTTGAAGACAAGTAACTTACACGGATTCTTTTTGTTATTGCATGATAGACACTTCAAAACCACGTTGCACCCAATGTGGCGACACTAGCCAAGATTTTCAACGAGCAGTTCACCAAGCCTTCGTACAACCTTGAGGACTTTTTGGATCACACATATGCGACCATGTTCCAGAACGAGATTACCAAGAAGCGGAAGGACGAGGCTGCGATCGCAGTAGATGCCCCCAAGGGTCTCTTTGTAGCAGCGGTTGAAGAGACCGCCGAGGAGGAGGGAGAACAGGACGCTGTTGTTCCTGGATGGGAGAGTTGGTCTTTTTAGATTTAGAGCATCAATACATTTCATATCGCATTTGCATTTTCATTGAATAAGCCACGCGTTAATCAGCAGTCACTTGTTATGAATTTTTTTTTCTTTTTTTTTTTTTTTTCCTTTTTGCCAAAGGTCTCTTCGGTGGCAACAGAGCAAAGTCATCGTTCTCGTCTTCTGTACCTTTTCTACCTCCACCTCAACCTCCCCCTTCACCCACACACTCATCACACAATGGCACCCAAAACTAGAGGTACTTCATCCTCAAATACTCACAATCAGAACATGGACACGCAAGGAGAGGAATGACAACACTTGACTTCGAATTCAAAACACTCACCATCCCCTTGCACATATATGTGACCATGATACATAGCTTCCGCGGCACCTGCTGACAAGCCTGCAGCCAAGGCTGTTGCTGCTCCCAAGCCTACCGCTGTGAAGCGCAAGGCTACTGCCCCTGCTGCCAAGGAGACCCCCGCCAAGAAGGTCGCCGTGACTCCCGCCAAGAAGGAGGCCAAGACTGCCTCTGCCCCCAAGAAGGCTGCCGAGAAGAAGGTCGCTGAGAAGAAGGAGGCCAAGGCTGCTGTTGTTGAGGAGAAGAAGGTTGTTGAGAAGAAGCCCGTCGAGAAGAAGGTCGTCGAGAAGAAGGTCGCCGAGAAGAAGGTTGTTGAGAAGAAGGTCGTCGAGAAGAAGGTCGTCGAGAAGAAGGTCGTCGAGAAGAAACCCGTCGAGAAGAAGGTTGTCGAGAAGAAGGTTGTCGAAAAGAAGGTTGTCGAGAAGAAGACTGCCACTGCACCAGCACCAAAGAAGGCACCCGTCAAGGAGCAGGAGCAGGAGAACGACAACAATGAGGACGATGTCGAGGAGGACGAGCAATTGATGGACGACAGAGCTCTTCTCAAGGATATCGACTCTAGCGCCGACGAGGACAGCTCGGACGAGGAGAATGAGGAGGACCGGGCAGCCATGAAGGAGGATACCTTTGCCGCCATGAAGGACGAGATCTCATTAAACCCCAAGGCTGCCGCCAGCCTCAGGAAAAAGCTCGGAAGCCTCGGCCAGCCCAAGGTAATTATCTCTTATAAGGATTCAGGAACACTCTTCGCTGTTCACATGCGGGTTTGCATTGTGTCGTCGATTGGAAGCCTTTATATTTCTTCTTTGTCTGTTCACATGCGCATTTACATTGTGTAGACAAATGAAGACTTTTTCAGGAGATGAACATTTGGAAATAGAGACTAATCATACAACGTTTTCACCCTGAAATCAATAGGACAAGAGTGCTACGGGAGTAGTGTATTTGGGTCGCATTCCTCACGGATTCTACGAGGATCAGATGAACGCTTACTTTTCACAGTTTGGCAAGGTCCTCCGTCTTCGCTTGTCGCGCAACAAGAAGACTGGCAAGTCCAAGCACTATGCTTTCATCGAGTTTGCGTCGCAGGAGGTCGCTGATATTGTTGCCGATACCATGGACAACTACCTCTTGTTTGGACACCAGCTCAAGTGCAAGGCACTCCAGCCCACTCAGATCCACCCCGCGATGTTCTTGGGTGCCAACAAGAAGTTCAAGGCGATCCCATGGCAAAAGATTTCGAAGGAGAAGCACAATGCCGAAAAGTCTGCTGCACAGATGAAGCAGGTGACCAAGAAGCTGTTGAAGAACGAGTCTGCAAAGAGGACCAAGCTTGCAGAGTTGGGTATCGATTACGAGTTCCCAGGATACAAGGCCAACATCCAGGAGAAGCCCAAGCATACCAAGTTCTAAACCTCACCTATTTCTTTCCTTTTCTTCTCTCTTGTGCTTCAACACGGCATCCTTGTATGTTTTGTACTCTTTTTGTTTTCCCTTCTACTTCTCATCATATCAATAAACTTGCATTTTTCATAATAATGGTAATTGAAAGCATCATCGCCCTGCCTCCTTGTTCGTGTATTATTTCCTTGGCTTGTAGACAGACTGCAACTATTATTATTTTCAGAAGTGTTGGAGGGTAACTTGTCGATGAGAAAGGTTGGTGGCGTCTATTGCCACAAGCGAAATTCTTGACTGCCTGCTCCTTTGTCAACTAATGTACGTTCTTGTTGAGCACTCGTGGGTGATGAAAAGGACACTTACATTCTCCCGAGACGAAGATCAAACGAGGTACATGATAAGGTTACATTGACTTCTTGTTGTTTCCCTCAACCCCCTCACAGCCTTCCTCCCTCAATCGACCTCGATACTAAAAGACGATTCCCTCGCATCTATCTCTCACCACGACCATCACCAGGACTCATAGAAGGGGATCTCTTCATTCATGCCGGCTCGACCGTATCTTTGGCTGCCAGCGACAACAACAAGATACACAATGCACGGGCCCGGGGACTCCAAGGAGTCGTACCTGCTGTTGTTAATGATATTCTTTTGCGCCTGTCAGTCACTCTTGTCCTTGGGGGCTCCCTTTGCGGCCACAGGAGTGCTGTCGTCCAGTCATCAAGTCGAGAGCAAGTGGGATCAGCAATGATAGATGGACGCCTTTTTGCTCACCACTTTCCACCACCGACTGCCTTGCTTCTTGTGGGTTGTTTTGGTTACCGACGGTCAAATCACACTTTTATCTCCGACTCGTGGGCGGAGCTGCAGGGTATTTATTCATGGACTCGATGGCAACTATGAGAGGTTCAATGATAGAGGCCGACGTGACACGGTAGTGGTCTGAGTCTAACGGTATATGCGCACCTGTGCCTTCAACAGCGCTCAATTGGCCTTACCATTAGTTCGCGCCTGGCCTTCTCACCAATACCGCCTCACTAGTGTGATTCTGGATACAAACAAGTGTCACCGTTGGTCGCAGAACCAAGGAGAAGACAGGACCCTAACTGGATGGGTAAGATCAAGCTGGCATCGAGTGTCCGAGTCAAAATATCGTTCGGTTGAATCTCAGTGCACATCCTCGAACATTTCTTCCTAGAGTAAGGATGCCAACAAGACTGCCCTCCAGGACACACTCTCGCCCAAGTTGCTGGATCGCAAATTTCTTACTCATGTTTGAACAACTATATAGTCTACCTCGAGGTCAACGCATGGGAGGCTCACTTACTTTGAGTCGTGCACTTGACAGCAAGGGAATATGTAGTACTCTGAGGCATGGACGCAGTAAGGCCCTCGACAATCGAGCACTACGATATGTGCTCTGTGTGTGTTGGAGGGCGGCGGCCGATAAAAATTGTTTACTCACTATTTTATCTGTGTAGAATCGTAGCTTCCAACAAGAGTTATTGCTCCAAGGCCAGGGTCACGGAGACAATGTTTCATGTTTCCGAAAAGTGCAGCTGTGCATTCTCAAAGCCACCCACGTTCCTGAAATTATTTAAAGGATGGCTTCCCGCCATTTCAGAGCACCATCGTTGTTGTCTCTTTGCTCTTCATCCTCGGATCTGCTTCTCTTCTCTTCTTCTCTATCGTTGTTAATTCAAAATAGTATTCTACACCAGCTATTCCCGTCATCTCTTCCTTCTTTCTCTCTTCTCTTTTTTCTAACTTCTCCGTCACCAATTCACTTTTCCTTTACTATTTCACCTTCCCTCATTATGTTTTGATCATACTAGCTAAAAGTCTTTATTTCACTCGTCCTTCTCCGTCATTTAGTCTTTCCGCAGGAGCACCATAGCGGCCCCGCTGAACTCTCTGGACCCACTGGTCCTCTATCTCCTGCCACGCCGAGGAAAACAGGGAGTTCACTGTCCTAACTAAGGTCCTAGTCCTAACCAGTACTCTCTCTTCTACATGGTGACATGACCAGGCCCTCTTCCTCCTCTCCCCACAGCGCATAATGCACGGACCCATCAAGGTCCCCTCACATATCTACACCGCCCATCGCAAGACCAATAACACCATCTTGGACCAGAAGCACGCCAGACAAAAGTCGATTGATGGTCGCTGAGGCATCGCTCCACCCTCCAAGTCAGCCAAAAAAAAAAAAGTCCGAAGAGGTTATTGTGGATACCGCGGAACTGACTCGGAGAGACTGCATGGCGGCCTAGGTGCAGGCAGAGAAGGAGGCGCGCCAACGCTGCTAGGATAATCTGCCCTACTACTTTGGGTGGTAGCCAACCCGATGGTCCACGAACGCTGCTTCAGGTCCTTGGCTAGTTTGGCACGCGACGGCAATCTCCTGCAGACTTAATCGCCACCACCTCAAACACCCTATCAGTCATCGCAGTAGGGTAGACTTGACCCATATCACCAATCACCAACAAAAGCACCACTCCTTCCCGACCTCCGTCCCACCAACCCAACATCACAACCCCACTTGTTCCCCATCACCAGCAAGGACTCCCTACTCCTTCTCAGGCACCCTCGCTCAATCCAGGTTCTGTGCAACTCCCTTCTAGGACTAAGTCTCTGTCACCATCTCCAAGATGCACTGGGGTCCAGCAGCAGCGGACAGCCGCAGCAGGAAAACAGTCAAGCCGCCTCTAACCGTCAAGTTTCCAACCCACTTGGCAACAACATTTCAACTAGCAACCAAGTCGAGGAACGTTTGTCAGGAGTACAAGGGCCATCGTCATCAGCAACATACCGAACGGAGAGAAGCGAAGGGTTTAAAAAGTCTTCTGCTCGTCGTATCAACGCCATCAGTCACTCTTTACTTTCAACAAACTCAGCCTCTGTCTCTACGACAGTACAGTCATCTGTAACACCCCCATCTCACCATGGCATATTGCCTGAAGGCTTCACTTTACCATCAGCCCGCCAGCTCCTCGTCATGGCCCCTCCACATCCCTTTGTCAAGTCCTCTCCATGTCTCCTCGTCAAGGTCAACTGTCGTCTCTCGCCCTGTCTCGACTTGCTCATCAACAACGACCCTCACTCTCGTCAATCTCAGTAAGTCAAGGGCCACTCGCAATCTGAGCAGATGACATCTCAGAATCAAGGTCGCTCACCCTCGCCAGATCCAACCTGGCCTTCACCCCCATCCCTCAGCCAGAAAAACACTGTTCCAGCGAAACAGGCGCAGTAAATTCACCATCACCAACCACGCCTTCCATTCTCAGCCTAGACATCTACAGTTCTGCTACTTACTATCCGTCAGCAGCCAGGTCAGATCTCTGTTAAACCAAATGCCAAGAGTCTGCTATTTGCTGACCTAGAGGCCACCAACCCAGCCTTGAGTGCCGCCTCAGACCGTGCCCATACGAGACAGCTAACGCGCCGCAGACAGAACCAAAACAACCGGGTCTCAGCCTACATCACCACCAGGAACAACAGCAGTTCTGCCATGAACAACACAACAACAACCTCCGCTTTCAGCACCGCCTTTACCCCGAGTTTCACCGCCTCGACCAAGAGGCCCGCATCTCCCGGACCAGAGCAAGGGTCGCCAAACAGGTCGGAGATCAATCGTCAAGTCCAGTCCATGCCGTCCATCGAGAACTGTATCCATGTCCGACGGGGAGCACAGGCCCAAGATCCCATTCAGCGCCGTCAGGGAGACAACAGACATCATGAACGGGGACCCCGGCTTTGAATGTGTGACCTTGATCTGAGTCACAGCGTTTTTTTCTCAACACGACTTTTTATCATTATTTTCCCCCGTCTCGTTGTTACCAATTTTTCTTTCAGCTGTTGTAAATATGTACCTCTCTTCCAAAGATGAGTGCGTAAACATCTATGAAAAGTACAACGCCGATATGTGATAAAGGTAAGAGTAATATGTGTGTCATTGATCAGTGAGGCCGCTGTGTTGACTCGGGGAATTTTCTTTATTTCGTTGCAAAAAGGGGCCAGGGGGCGGATATGAGTGATCGTCGAACCCTTGTTGAGAATAAGGAGTTTTATTGGTTGCTTGTTGGATGGGAGGCAATGCACAGGTGAGACAGAAAGTCGACCGAATGTCTTCTATCGTTCCTCTAGCATGGAAGGAGCGTGTCTTGAAAAAGGCTAAGAGGCAATGGTCTAGAATGCATTACCTGTTCCATCTGGCTGCAGCATGTGCTTTGCCCAAATTACGGTGAGGTACGATGGATGCATGTGTTCCCATCGCTTGCGTCTTTTGTGTCCTCTCTTTCATTTCCGTCATGTGTCCTTCCCGACTCCTCCACTCCACCACCCACTGACTAACCAAGAACCATGGAAGAACACGACGAGCGAACGAGCCTTGTCCGCTCCAACGGCACTTCTAACAGAGTCGGTTCTCCTTCCCACAACAACAACAACAACAACAACGGGTACACCACTTTAAATAGTAACCATCACCAACAAAACAACAACAGCAACCCAGGTCGACGAGATCCGCACACGTTTCTCAAACAGGTCCAACGAAGTCTTGGACTCTTTCAAACCTGGGCAGCCAAGGTCCTACGCGAGAATCAAGAGTCGCCCGTTGTCAACTGGGTGCAAAACGCACGGGTTGCCAAGACGTTTATGATGATCATCAACGTCGTTCTTGCTGTAAGGTTTCTGCTTTGGCTTTGTCTCTCGTTTTTCTCACCCACACCTTTTTTTTGCTGTAATACTCTTACCCATCCAACTCACGCTCCCTCTCTTCTTCTCATGGCCACCATCTCTCTCTCTTGTACTCTTAACCATACTAGGTCTTTGCCTTTCTCTTGATGGGCGTAGAGATGATGGAGATGGCGCTACGTGAACCTATTCTGGACTACTTGCTTCCAGAGAGTGAGATGACGCTCTTGGCTGCAGGCTTGACGATTGTGGTAGGAGCCTTTGGATTCGCGGTCGCGTATAACCTCTTGGTGGAGGATACTGCGAACGACCGATACGACAGGGAGAATGACGAGGGACGCCAAGGCAACGGCTCTGGTGGGGATGGACGAGATTCAGGACCACGGACCTCAACTCAATCTCACTCCACTGATAACATGCTTGGACAGAACAACAACCCGCCTTTGGTTGTACAGCAGCAGGCCAGGGGTCCAAGGCTCATGTTCACGAAGACTTCGACTTATCTGCTGAACGGTAATACCATCTTGCTTGTCGTAGTCCTTGTTGTCTTTACGATATCTATTGTGCAACGGTCTGTCCACCTCTCCCAGGTAACCCAAACACTATTTCCTTCTATGTTTTTATTTTGATCAGCTGCTTCTTTTCTGATAACAATAATGACCCTGCCGACCCGTTTTCCGTTATTGCCTCTTTCTGGCTCAACAATAGATGGACAAGGAGTTGAACAGTGCATGGACGGACGCGATCCGTCATCGCACACAACAAATAAGCGATTTTGAGCTCCGTCATCATTGCTGTGGATTCGTCTCTATCTCCGACAGACCCTTTCCACCCAAGGACAAACCCGACACGCCGCCCGGCGAACTCAAAACTTGCAGTGAGAATGGTTCTTACGGATTCAAAGTACCTTGCAAGGCTGAGCTCTCCAAGGACTTTGCGCGATGGCAAACAAGGATCCAACAACTCTTGCTTGTTCAAGTGACCATGCTGGTAAGTTTTTGAAAGAATACACACATTGTGCCAAGGAGGATACACAAGGAGTAATCTAGATTAGTGGTTCGAGTTTATTGACTCTTTCTTTGTTCATTTCTGTGCTACAACAGGTGCCGCTGTTGTTGTTGGTCATGACCCTTTCTGCAATCGGATTCTCGAAACGCACGGAACGCAAGCAAGAAAGACCCGACGACGCAGAGGCACAGGCAGAGGCAACAGGAGTCGTGCCAGTGTTGGATGGAAGAGGAGTGGGTGTGCAGTTCGAACGCCCACTGTTGGGAGACGTGGAGCCCTCGACACCATTCCTGGTGAATATCGAGGGTGAGCCAGTGAGACAGACTAACGATCGACCCGTTGTGCAGCCAAGTCTGATTTGAAGAGCGAGGTGGTAGCAAGTAGCCCATTCTTCTTTACGAGCGTCATGTCTAGGTGTAAAAGAGTTTCTACAAAAACGAACAGCATGTGGGTTTTGTGTTTGTAGCCCTAGTTTGTACAGCAGGGTGTAACGAGTTTCGTTTTATTTCCCTTTGGAGTGCGTCTGCCTGTTGAGCACGGTAGAGAGAGAGATTTTAAGTTTTGATCGAACAATGGCCAAATGGAGTTGCGTGCTTGGACACTCACTCACGCAAACACAAACACACAAAGGCAAGATAAGACAAAGAACAGCTTGGTCGAGTAAGGAAGACCTTTTCATTCCCTCTCTAGAGTTTTGAGAAAGGAAGAAAGACACACAGACCACGGAGGCTGTTGGACCCATTCCTGGTGGCGCTCATCTGAGTTGTCCATTCATACCCTTTGGGACACCTTTGAAACCGACTTCCCCACTTTTCGCACTCCTCCCAACGCTGTTGCTGGCGCCAGTGAAGCACTCGAGTCACTCAAGCAGGGCAAACAATCAGTCGCCCTTTACACGCACGAGTTTCGCCGCCTACTCCGCCTTGACAAGGGTACCGCTCTGCACTGGTTTGAAAAGGGCCTAGAGCCTGAGGCCAGCAAAGAGGTCAAGCTTCGACAACCCCCACCTTGATGTAGTACGACGAGTTCCTCGGCTGGCAACCCTACCGAGTTTATCCAGCTTGACCCTTCCCTAACTAGTGGTCGTACAATGTTCCAAGGGTCACCGGCAGACATGACGGACGGCGAAAGAGAAAAATGACTCCTGCATACTCCAGAAACGTCCCTTCGTTATGGAATTTTGGCCTCAAGTGCTGTTCCGCCAGTGCACTACTCCATGTCCATGGTGTTGATCCAGACGATCGACGACCTGTGCGGGACAAATTGCCTACTGTATGGACCAATGATGACATCACCAGAGTGGAGCAATATGCTGAAGGCCACCAATGTAAGCCAAGTACCGGTGCCAATATCCCTTAAAACAGGAAAGGCCAATGGTTGCTCATGTGAATCCTCCATCCGGCTTCTGCCATACATATTTCTTTAGGACAAGCACCGCGTTTGCTTGGGAATGGATCAGGCATTCTGCAAGTAGTCGAGCCAGATCCGAGGCTTCCGAGAACCGTTTTTGACATACTTTGGTGCCTAGATGCCCATAAGACTTCAACCGATCCAGGACTAATCCTCCGTAGCTGCGTGTCATAAATATTAGGTGGTTTCAATCCTTGAAATTTGCAAAAAAATAAATAAGCGATTCGATGGCGCATCTTGGCTATAAGCCATAAAATGTCAAGGTTTGAAACCCCTTAATGCTTGCGATAGTTCAACGTCAGCCCTACCAGACTCCCCGGTCAACTTCAAGACGTCCGAATAGATGTTCTGCCATCACGGGTACGCCAAGCACAGCAATATTTTCTCCACCTGCCATGGATAGCACGATGGGACAAGCCATGTTCATGAGGTAGTCCGCGGTGTGGATGTTGCCTGTGTGAGAGATCACGCTGGACCTGAGTGACTGGACAGCCTCAGTGTTAGTGTCGGATTGAGGGGCCGTGGGATCCTCTTGCTCCTGATGCTGTTGGTGATCATCGAGGTGCCCGTCAAGTTCTGAACCTATTATAAAGGATTTGCCGCAGAGGGGACATAGATGTAGGACCGCTTCCGATGTCGCGTGTTTGCTGCGAAGGCGACCTTCGCATCGGATTCTGGATTGGAATTCCGCGCCACAAGAATCAACTGGACATGCAAGCTTGTCTACCCTGCGTGCCCCGCCATCGTGACGGTCGAGAATGTGGCTGTCTAGAGAGTGCTCGTTCATGTATCTCTTGCGACAAACCGGGCACAGGAAGGTATCTTCTTCGTCCATTTGAGTTGAGAATCGGCGCGTCCTGGATGGCAACAAGTTCAGTTACAAGACGTTAGCATACCAGAATGGACTTTACGGATTAACAAGACAGATTGACAACACGACGGATCGACAAATCGGTGGACTCTACATGCTCGAAAAAAAAGTGGCAAAAACATAAGGAGACGAACGGTAACGTACTTGTCAGCGGTGTGTCTAAGCGCGAATCATCCGACTGGTAGCTAGGAAGCGGTGTCAATGACCGAGAAGGCACATGAGCATGGACTATGAGCGGAGCAAAGGACAGAGAAAAAAAAGTGGGCGGAGTGAATGCACTCATGATGGAGAGATCAATCACCAAAACGCGGGTCATTAACTTGAGGTGGAGGTCGCTGGACGATGATGTGGGCGGCGTCTCTGCAAGATGTCAGCAATGTCGTCGGTCGGATCGAGCTCGGTCGCTGAATCAATCGCGCTCAGGAGAACAGGCTAGTTGGCCGAAATGATGGGGAGCGAGACGCGCTTAAGAGACAGCTCATCAGCAGCGATGTCGTCGAGAGCGTGGTGTTTTCTCGGCCTTTATAATTTTCTCGAGGCCATCCTCAGTCTCAGTGGGGTCAAATCTCGACCGAAAACGTGATGGAGGTAGCATCTTTGTCAGCAAGGCAGAACAGGGTCAGGGTGTTGGTGGTTATGTTGTTGCGGAGCATTGAGCGGAGTGAGAGGCGAAGAGGAGATTGTGAAAGCAGAAGAGAGGGAGAAAAGGAGGAAGAAGAGAAAAATAAAGTAGAATTGGCAAGGAAGTGAAGAGGGAGGGGAGCGTGGAAACAGTGGACGCGCGAGTTGGCAAGAAAATGACTGTTTAGAAATTTTTATCGCATTTTTTATGGCTGCCGATCTCTATCTCCCAGACTGTGAATGCTATCGAGTGGTTGTTCTATCTGTTTCCTAAGTTTAAAGTAAACACCATCAACAGTTATGGCTAACATGAAACAATTTTTAACTGAAAATGCTGTGTATTACAATACTCTACTTGGGATCCCTTCTCATGTAGGGCCAGAAGTAGGTCCCCCACTCCTTCTCGGATCCATCCTCCTGCCTCCACTTGACTCCCTGTGCGTAATCATCCAACCTCAACTCTAGTCGTCCAACCTCCACAAACCCCGCCTTTGCATACGCCTGCAACGCCCCCATGGAAGAACTGACCCAGCAATAGACTTGATCCTCATCCACAATGTCCGTGGCCCATCTCATCAAGGCAGATCCAACCCCTTGACCCTGATACGCAGGCGCAACATTCCATCCGTTGATGATCCGACATTGACACCCAACGGGCATCAACAATTCACAGAAATGATTCATGGCCTGATTGCCGGTGTCTGCTAGTTCCTTGATAGTCAGCTTTTCCCTCTCAGATGCTTGAATCGGTGCTGGAGGTGGAGTCAACTTGACGGCAGAGGATGACTTGGGAAGGGAATCCCTGACGGCAATACGGGCGGCTTCTTCGTCAGGGGTGGCATCAGGGTTGGGGTACCCTCGTTTGGCCAACATGATGAATCCAATCACCTCACCTTCACCCACGAGTCCCTTTCGAGCCACTCGAATGTCGATCCGGGGGTTGGTAAAGAGAGAGGGCAGATGCTCTCTAGATCCTTCACGGTGCCAATCCTTGCCCTTCCAAACGGCCTGCAACAAAGTGTGCGTATCATCCCAGAAGGCGTCGCCAGAGATGTCGGCCATCGCGTCCGCGTCTTCGACCGTCGCTGGGACAATCTTGAAAGGCGCCTTTGTCCGTGGGGGGAATTCTACTGTTGCAGGCATGGTCATGTTAAGTTCAAGAGGTCGTGTGCGTTGCGTGATTGATGGTAGTGATGGCGGTGGTGGTAGTGGTGGTGGGATGGCTAAAGGTAGGAAAGAGAGAAGGAAACTGAAAAAAAAGAGATTATTTAACGTGGGGAAAAGATGGTCACTGACGGATTCGATGCGAAAAAGAGGGTTGGGCACGCTGTCCCATCGGAGCCAATGGAGCGCTTTTCTCCTCAGATGGACGGCTCACCACTTCCACTCGCAGCGAATTATTTGGCTTTCTTGCTGCCCCACTCAGGCCTAGATCTATCCCGATCTGTTGTTTAGAGTACAGGCTGAATGGAGGAAAGTGTAAAACACACGACGCGTAAGCTTTATTTATAACAGCTCCCTCTTTGTCTGGGATGATCGTAGTGCAGGCCATTCGGATAATTGGCCTACAAAAGTGCTGAGCTGGTCTATCTAGTCTTACTGTTGTGGTGTTGTGAAGCCACATCCCTGGATTGTGTACGGTCACGGATCGTCTGGATATTTATTTTGTTTTACCCCTATAAAAGAAGGGAGCAAGGGCTTCTTTGCCCTTTCCCCTTACGATCCCTTCTAGAAGTTCTAGTACACTTTGTTGATCTCACGGAACCCTTTTTACTCTGCCCGATATCCCCTTTGCAGTTGCTTTCAGCAGGTCGCCGGCCCCTTAATATCGATTGCCTGTGCGGATATTACTGTTACTGGATACCCAGACCCCAGTTGTACTGCAGATCTTCCCGTATATTCTTTTGCAACAACACCTTACCTATTCCTCGTACTATTCAAGCCACTCTCAACTGATCGATCCTCAGGACCAAACCCGGCAAGCTTTTCCGTTCTTTGACAGGCTCCCTAATGGTCACTTGTCGATATCGTTTCCTGGCCTTTCCTATTCTCGTCGTTCCATTGGCTTTTGCTATCCCGCGAGGTATATAAGATGTCTTGTCTCTTTTGAGTGGACTTGTATGATCTTGGCAGCCCATCCTGAGGCCTTCATTAGTGCTTGGGAAACCCTTCCTCTTTTTTTTATCGCCTGCCCTCGAGTCTCTTCTGAACTCTCAGTTAGGCAACCTTGTTCCCTTTCCCAGATAGTATCTCCTTCCTGCCTTGCTCTACTGACTAGATCCTATTCCCCCCCCCCCCCTTGTTGTTGTTATAGTACAGTAGGTGAGTTTGTACACCTGTCCCCAGTTAGTTTTGTTGTTCTCCTATTTGGATGCATTTGGACCTGCCTGCTTCCTTGTAGATTATTTTGGTCTCCAATTAAGTCCTGTTCCTGCATATCCATTGGTTCTCTTGTTCAGTCTCTTCTTCCTTTTCTATCCAGTTCAATCTCCTTGACACTGTATCTGACCATACAACAGCGTAGTGCCTGATCCCTGTGGCACCGAGAGCAAAATCCCTATCAATAGTAAGCAGCGACCTTTGTTCGTTATCGTTCTTTCGTTTCTCCCCTACAAAACATATGATATTATATGAATCTTTCCTAGAGAACCATAGGATCAGCTTACGTTGCTTTTGGCAAGAAGCATTGTAATAAAAGATCAACTCACTTGCTTTTTACATTGATATTCACTTTCCCTGTCGTCGTCATCAACAGAGCACTTTCCGCAGTTTTTGAGTCTGTCGATGAACTCTCCATGGTCCTTGGGAAAGATCATGTTGAGATTGTTATTGCCGATGTTGATTACAACTTGCTGCACATCATTCTTGTCGATAGCGGCGTTTGGTAGAGCCGGCAACTTATAAGTCCAATTGATAGGGTAGGCTACAGGGACCAGCTTCAATGTGCCCTACGAAAAGCTGGGTCAGGTATCTCGACTGAGCATCACCTTCAGAGTCGAAGGCGGACACCCTCAAATGAGGATGCGCCTGTGGTGTGTCTGGCAATACCTGGGAACCTACTTGATACTGCCGAAAAGTTCGGACGCAGCATTTGGATAGCAATCACTGATGGCAAGCCATCAACGAGCTGGGACAGAAGGACTTAAACCCTCATCACACATCAAATGCCTTCAGAACCCTCAGAGCCCTTTGAGAACCAACGGCGGAGGAGGATGGGACTATATAAGAAAACATCCGTATCAGCAATGACAACCATGAAGCACATTCGATGATGTTGGGCGCATAAATTACGTCACCGAAGTTGCTAAATCGCCCGAATATTCGTAGCTATCCTGCCTTTGTCCTATGTTGAGTTGCTATCGATCCAACACAACTACATTAGTCGGGGTATATGGGGTTGACCACCTCTCCTACATTGTGCGTTGGATGTTAATCATCCAACACCACCGAAAGATTCGTTAAGCTAGAATCTGGTAGTGGCAGCCTGCTTTGGGGCCTGGAGTATTCATAACGCCTGAGCAGAGCCTTCTTGAGCCATGTTGTAACTCAATCCTACCATTCCCGAATCTAATGAGGAGGGATGGACGGTGGTGTCCATCACGCACGCCGAGCATGTTACAATCATCTCAACCCCACCAGAGGACGAGTTATACTAGAGTCCAGTGGCGGTTGCCTGCTTGGGGGCCCAGGAGTACTCAATAACGCATTAGCAGAGTTCTTTGATTTTGAGCTCACCCATCTATATTATTCCTCCTCCGTACGAGTCGTTTTGGGTTCATTTATTACGGAGACCGCTCACGTCCAAAATATAGCATGACACATCTCACATCTCTGTCCTTCTCAATGAGATGCACAGTGACCATTAAAGGAGAGTGTATGTATGACATCAACCATGTAAAACAACCACTGTAAAATTCCATGTGTGACTATCCTACTAAACACCAACCTATTCTCCAAACAGAAAAGTACCATAGTTTTTCGCTTAGATCTCCCCTGAATGTACATCTCCGTATTCAGATCGCATCCTTCGCATCGAAATTAAGGAGAGTAATTCTTGTCGATGGTACTCCAAAACTTGTTCTTACTCTGTTGCATCTTTGGCGTGCAATGCAGATAAGAGACTAGTTTTTAAAAAATCCCATCTTACTTGGTGCCTATTGTATTGTATCTCTCTCGCAAATTCAGATCGTATACATCGACTCGCATGGTACATAGTTCGTTGACAGAGAGTTGGATGTTTTAAAAAACCATTTCCGTGTGCCGTGTGCGTGAAAAGTCGCCAACGTTTGTTTTATTTTGCTTATCTCCTTTAGACGCCGTCTGCCATTGTTACTCATGTCTCTCGATCAGGAGGGGGGTAGCTGTTCGAGCGAAACTAAGCTGACTGAAGAGTAGAGCTGAGCGGGCTCGTCATAGAGGAGTAAATTAAATCCTGCACACGAATTGCCACCATCGATTACCCAGGCTATTTCACATACACATCGAAAGATGAACTAACGAGACCACAGGCGCATAGTAATTGGAAAAACACTACTGATCGTCTTCTTCAATGGAAACACCAAGGTCTTCGTCAATTGGGTGAGGGGCTACAGCGGAAGTGGGACAAAAACGTTTACATGCACGTGAACGACATACACTGGGTATTACAGAAACGGAAACTAAGTGTCAAACTCCAATCCGTCACTATCACAAGTTTGGCTGATGCGTTTGTAAACAAGAAAGCGAATCTAATGCTTCAAGAGGAAGTAGGTATGCCATATACACTCTTCATATAACTTTGCACACCTGCTGCTTGTTGATATCACTCCATTTCATCCCTGCCGTTGCCACTACTCCCACGCCTTTGCCCTTCTCATCATCACACGCTGCCACTCCACGCTTTTGTCCTCCTCTATCACTACAGCCACAACTCTTCCGCCATTGTTCTCATTACAAACCTACTAAATATCACTCACTTTTTCGTCATCACAGCTCTCTCCATAGCGCTATTCACACGGCCCATCGGTTCTCAAGGGTAACTCACTGACCCAGGCCTTAATCCGTGTAGAAATACCTTGTCATAAGTTACTCTCCAGCTGATGCACATCGCGCTCTGCCGAGCAGGGAAGTGACTACGGCAGTGGCGGTCTTCAGAAGGGCTTGTATGGCATGTGCTCTCTAGGGCGTCGTGGAATACCTCTGATAAATGCTATGCCAAATGGAAGATTTTTTCAAAACACTCATTTTCTCTCTCTCTCTCTCTCTCTCTCTCTCTCTCTCTTCACACACACAAACACACGCCGACAACCTACAATCGCGCTTTTCCCAATTGCAACTCGTACTCATTCGACCTTTATGTAAGTGAGCATGTTTACATAGTTTTGCGAGACGAATGATCTGAAATACTACGACGTTACCACGTGCTCATATCGCTATTGATGCCTTCCATCTCAGATCACCAAGCGTTCGTTTCCATGAAAAAAAGGTAATTTTGAAAATTTTGGTTTATGAGCGCGGACCCAGAAAGGACGTCCATCCGATATACACTGGTACCCTTTTAGTACACTCCTGTTTAGTGTTCGGCAGGAGGTAGACGGAAAGTGGAGTGTGGTTGGATGTCGTAGTATGTGGTGGAACTCGCCATCATTGATGCCATTTTAGTACACTCCTGTTTAGTGCGTGGCAGAGGTAGACGGAAGTGGAGTGAGGCAGAGTGGTCAATTGCTTTTTTAATGACTGTTTTTGAAGGATATTATTTCTTATTTCAAAAGAATTTAACTAATAACTCCTGAGCATAACCTTTAGCAATGAATTCTGAGAAATCCACACATCTGCAATTGCTGAAGAACAAGATCTTCAACAAAGAAGCCCTCTCCATGCGCGATTTCGCAACCGCCTTCAAGTGCTTGTCTGAAACCGATGCAGAAATAGCTTTCAAGTCTCTATTATCAAAAAGTATTATCCCTCAAGCAAGACGAACGGCCGCTTTGGACAAATACGAAATTTGGAAGCGTAGTGAGGGCTCGTCATTATGGGCGACCCAAAGAGCAGTGCTATCATTGACACAGACCGCTGGCGAGCTTGTCGCCGAAGGCGCACATGTGGCGAAGGACCTGACTCGGAAGAGTAGAACATACATTGCCCCGTTCGAAACAAGCACACAGGCAGATCACAATCCCCAAAGTCACGACAGTCGCTCCACGCATGTGAACACCGAAGATATGTTATTTGTTACTCCATCAATTTCCACGCTCATCGTTGGCGTATGTGCGACATTGTGTTCTAGCTCTGCGGAGTCAAACTCGTATTCTATCGTGCCACTCGCATATTTGCTACTGAGAGTATTTCTAACGCTGTTGGCGTAGATGGTGATGTTTTCAAAGATTATCTTTGGAAAGGACATGCTTGACAAGCTGGGTCCGTTAATATTTGACGAGGCATTCTCGGAGGCCGACGACGAGGTGAAGGTAATTCTGAACAACGTGGAGACGGTAGCCATGATGGGCAACAAAAAGGTTGACCCTACGCGCATATGTCTTTGTGCGACAAAGGAGCTCGGCCTAGCGGCAGACGACGAACTGAAGAACGTTAAGGTCGACGAGCACAAAATGTGCATTCTCGAGATATTACGACTGATGTAAGACTGAGGGGGTCGCTGATGTTACATGGCCAAGAACATGCCAAGGCATATCCCATTCGCCTTTTATTCTTGCGTTTCTCTCCTGTTCTGTAATTAAAGGGCCAAGAGGTCTGAGAAGCCGATTGCAGATATCTCAAAGGAGACAGAATCCATGACGGTGCGTGTGTGGTAGGATGTATTTGATATCCTCTTCGAAGGCTTAGGGGTGTCTGTGACGACGTAAGTGTCGAAAGTACTGGCAGTGGAATAATGCTTCATGTACGTTAGAATGGCAGCAATTGAAGCACTCTGTCTACCTCGTTTAGGGGCGAAACGGGACTGGCTGCCAGCCGCGAGGAGCGGACAGCAAATGAACAAGCTCACGGAGGAGACGAGGCGCCAGCGACTCCACGAAAAGTGGAATTTCTCTAGCTTACGTTTGTGGAGCACCGGCGCAAGCTGGTCCACATCGAGATTGCAGACTATCTGCAATGACCAAACAAGACTCGGAAGAATGTGTATTGCTTTTATTATGTTTTATTATGAAGGAAATGAAAGGAATAAGAAGAAGACTGTGCAGAAGAAAGGCAGGGGACAGATGGAAGTGAGTTATTGGAGACTGGGGAACAAGATAGGGGAACAAGGGGTCTATTTATGCTAAGGGCCGGATGAACAGAAGGAACCAAGGCAGGGCTTGGACATTGGACGGGACTTGGGATGTTAGACGGGGCTTGGAATATGGGCGGTGTTTGGGATCTTGTGGGGGTTTTATATTTCGTAAACATTTTTTTTCCCTAACAAACAGCATAGAGAGGTCATTTGGAAGTAAAAAGGGACTACAGACCAAACTCTTCAGTGCACCATCCACCAGCCCCAGTCCGGTCCGGAACCTGGCTCTGTGCAACAATTGTCGCTGCTCTTCACAGCTTAAACAGAAGAAAATAAACTAGATACGAGTGAAGGGGATTCTTCCCATCCTCTCCATCATTGACAACCTCTTCCTTCCTAACAAATTCTCCAACAACCGCCCGTCAGCAGCGCATGGGTCCTTGGTCGCTCCAGGGCACCTTCCCTCATCATATATGGCTAGCGAAGCGCCACGCGGGCAAAAACCATCGTGGGTGATGTAACCGTATCCTTGACTCCAGTCACCTCGGGGGCCTGCGCACTTGGATGTCTTGTTCTTGGCAGAGATGTCCTGGCTCTGATCCCACGCGATCGTCTCGGAGCACCGAGGTTTCCAGATCAACTCCGAGGCCTGCGCCTCCAGGTAGCCAACAAACTTGTGCAGGACCGTCTTGGCGATGGATATTGGGGTCCGGAAGACCGCGGATCATTCAGTCAACATGCTTATGGGAGGTTTTTTTTTTTTTTTTTTTTTTTTTTGATACGCGATTTTATTTCTCTAAGAAACAGCTCGTGCTGGTAATCCAAAAATAAAGGACTATTAATATGCACCCCATCCCAGTTTGCCATCCCCTAGTCACAGTCCGGTACTGTTAACACTGGCTCTGCGCAACAATCGCTGTCGCTCTTCACGATAGAAACAGCGAGCATTTATTAACTAACTACAATTTGATCCGCCTCGAGCTCCCCAGGCACAACGCCAGAAAGTAATATAAATGGTGAGATGGCAACGACAGATTGTTTAGTAAAAGCGTCAGAAAAAAAATGCTGATCCACACTGCACTGCTGCCTCTATGTTTGCTGTTAGGAATGAAGATTTTTTTCCAATTGTTGAATGCGGCTCGCAACGTGTTTTTGGTGAGCTCATCCAGCTTACAGCCGTTCACGGCCCGAGTATATTTGTTGTAGGCACGCTGCTTATTTGTTGCTCCCGTCCAGTGCATCAATGAATGCTTCAGCCGATTTGTTGGTGTTACTGTTGCTCTCCAACCAGTCGATGTCAGAGAGTTGTTGGGACATGCTGACTACAGGATTACAAGTGCGGGCGAGGATGGCGATGTGCAAAGATGGTGAGCTGTGTCAAAAACTCGGCAGAGAGAAGGGTACGATAAGATAGGGACGAGTTTGACTGGGCGTAGTGGGCAGGTGAAAAGCGAATAGCTTGGCAAGGAATAAAGGGGATTTTTTTTTTTTTTTTGGTATTTCTTAGATTTTATTTATGGCTTGTAACCGTGAGTTTGAAGAGGTAATCGTTTTGCGCTATCGCTTTCTTAATTTCTATGGAGATACAGTCTGAGATTTCCTCCGAAGACTGTGTGAGTTTGTGAAGGAAGATGATGATGTTTGCTGCGTTTATACCTATGAGGCAGCACGCCAGCAGTTGTGGGGGGTGATTTTGTATTTGGGCTTAATGGAGAAGGTCGGGGGTTTAAAGGAGAGCAAAGTATGGAGATCCTCGTCGGACCATGTGGGCTTGTCCGTGTATTCTCTCAAAATGAACTGCCATGCTAGGTACTTGCCCTTGCATCCGAAGACATGGCGGTTCTTGTCCGCCTTTCTTTCCCTGCATCCCTGAGCGTTACATTGGGCGTCCTGTTTCCACCGGTAGGCCCTAAGCGTACCACATGGGATAATGTCACGCTTGTATCGCCACCAGAAAGTGCGGGTTCTGTGGGGAATGTTGGTCTTCTAGAACTTGCGCCACTGGACTTGGTGCCAGATTCAGGGTGCATTGACGAGTGGGTCGGGGGCGGTTCGGGTTCGGGAGTCGGGGAGAGGCAGAGGTACTGTCGGATCTGTCTGGTGGAGGCAGTCCCTAAAGTCACCTTTGTCTTGCCGTTGCCGAGGAGGGTGAGTGAGCGTATCCTCTGAGCCAGGCGGTCTCCGACGACCTCAGCAAGGAATAAAGGGAGCAATGTGTTGGTGTTGGTGTGCCGTTGTGAGTCGGTCTTCGTCACGTGACATAAAGCGAGCGATGCTCAAAAAACCGCGTCACTCCGCCACAATTCACACATTGCTGCTCTCCATCCTTGTGCATCCCCAACAACTCTCTGGTTGGAGAGCAACAGTAACACCAACGAATCGGCTGAAGCATTCATTGATGCACTGGACGGGAGCAACAATAAGCAGAGTGCATACAACAAATATACTCGGGCCGTGAACGACTGTAAGCTGGATGAGCTCACCAAAAACACGTTGCGAGCCGCATTCAACAATTGGAAATAAACCAAGGCGGCGGATGTATACTGGGCGCGGTGTGCAAACAGGTGAGGACTGGGACAGAGAAGTATAGAACGGGGACGAGAGTTGAGCAGCGACAATGATTGTCATTACTATGATATAGCTAAATATATACAAAGTCGCCAACTAAGTTCTAGGTGTAGTGTCATAGTGAGTCGGAGATGAGAGAGAGCGACAAGGAATGGCTAACTAGAGAGCAATAGTAAACCTAATATGTTGCACGGTGCCGGAGCGAGCGTTCAGCAATGAAGGTCGCCGCAACTCCGGTGGAAGGAGCCGAGCCCTTTGCGGAAAATTTCATTCGCGAAGCTGCCTGCAGAGCCCGACAACTGCAGCCGAACAATCCTGGTATGTATCAACCATTTCAATAGCCTGGGTGTGTCAGTAACGCAAGCAGGGATATTAAATGACTTCAAAAAAAGTTGTATGCGCAACTGTTCTTTATAGGAGTGTGAAGAATCTGAGGCAGTTGAACAGGCAGCAGAAGAGCATAGGACATGCGACACCGGATCATGGGGAAGCAGGACATGCGACTGCAGAGCACGGAGAAGCGGGACACGCGGCAGAGGACAATGATATCTCTGAGCACGAGCGTTCGGAGCTGTTGAAAAGTATTGTTCATGCTACACACACTATCTGCCAGGTTAGTGGAGCAAGGAAATCAGGGGACGTCGATTGTTTGTTCCACCTATTTCCAATTGTTAATCTGCCTTACATTTCGTTTCATTTTTAGTGGAAGATTGAGGGCGAGTGTGTGGGCTGCCGATTTCAAAGTCACCAGCGGACCTGCGTTGACGTCCTGGTGCAAAATGATATCAAAAAACGGAGATTACTGATTTGATGTAAGTCCTCATGTATGGAACAATTGCGGAGGGGTTTTTTTATCTGGCGTTCAAGGCAACGCAATTAATATGTAATATTTTCGCCATAGGTCCTGTATTGTGGTCTTCGCGTCATTCAAACCCACCCCTCGGATGCTGACCGCCTTCAAGCGCACCATGTTGGAAGGGGTGATCACCAGGAGAAGATTTCCAGATTCCAGGATCGATGATGCTGCCATTGGGGAGTAGGGCCCTATTGGGGAGGCCGTGCGATTATGTTGAACATACGCGTGACGATCAACAATGATGCAAAAGAAAGCAAAACATGCCTACAGCGCATGCCCAAGGTACGAATGAGAGCTAGGACGCGTCGGCATTACCTGGAGGAGGCCGCAGGACAATAATATGGACATTCTCCTCAGGAAGTTCCTCGGGAAACACCTTCGAAAGGCGTGTCGCTGGGCCGAGTTTCTTGTCGCTGGCGACAATCTTGAGCAGGATGGGGATTTCATTGTCGTCCTCGGTGATTGGGATTGAGATACGCTAGAGGGCGAGCTCGTCTGCATCATCATCATAAAAGCGGCTAGCCTCCTTAGCCTTGATTGCGCCCTTGAGATGATCCACAGTCTTCGTCTCGTCGATTTCGACAGAGAGGGCTTGAAATGTTGCCTCTCCATTGACAAGACAGAAAAGAGTCAGACAATTATGGGCCATGGTATTGTGAAGCATTGAGTAGACTGAAGGTAAGAAAGAGAAGGTGAGAGAGAGGAGGTGAGGAATGAGAAAAAAACAAAGAGAAGGCTAGAAGAAGAATAGGGAGTGGGATTAATGGCAAAGAAAAGAGGGAAGGTGTGGGAGCGGTGGTGGCAAAGCTGACGTAGTCATTCAGTTATTTCCTATCCAGCAAGGAAATGGAGATATTGGTGACGTTTCTTTTGTTCTAGGATGTGCCCGTGGCGACGCACTGACGCAAGTCAACCAAAAAGAACAAACTTTGAACATCTCGCCTGCACATCCACACATCTCGCCTGCACATCCGCACATCTTGCCTGCACATCTGCACATCCGCCATCTCGCCTGCACATCCACACATCTTGCCTGCAAATCTGCACATCCGCACATCTCGCCTGCACATCCAAACATCTCGCCCGCACATCTGCACATCCGCACATCTCGCCTGCACATCCGAACAACTCGCCTGCACATCCGCACATCTTGCCTGCACATCTGCACATCCGCACATCTCGCCTGCACATCTGCACATCTTGCCTGCACATCCAAACATCTTGCCTGCACATCTGCACATCCGCACATCTCGCCTGCACATCCAAACAACTCGCCTGCGCATCCACACATCTCGCCTACACATCTGCCCTCACTGAATTTGTTGGACGCCCATTCGTCAGGTAGGATCTGTTTCTGCATTTGTTTGTCGAAGGTGAAAATATCCTGACAATCGATTGGCTGTGTTGCTGACTAAGCATCTCCTTGCCCAAATACAAACAATATAAAATAGTGATTGCAATGTCAAAGGCGAAAGGAACCAACATTCGAGTTGATACCGCCGTCCGTTGCGACCTTTGTTCAATCGAATTCAAGTCAGAGCAACTTCACAAGAGTCATTGTTTGGAAAACCATTCATTGAAATGCATGGTAATACAGCATGACGGCCAGAAAGTTACCCTCACACGGACCGACGGTGTATTCCATTGCAATCATTGCCAGAAGTCGTTTAACTCCAAGTCTGGTATTCGGTCGCACTTGGAACGGCAGTGTTGCAAGGAGGAAGAACCGAACTCTGACCCTCCACCTCCACGACAAGCAGTGACCATCCCCGAAACCTCCCCAGCCGCTCTCATGCTGCCCTCACCCTCGATCGAGCCTACGCCCGTGCCACGCGGCCATGACGAGGCTGTGCTTTTTGCCTGTCAGCGACAAAACGCTTCTGAACTGGACAAGATTGCAACGTTGGGTGTCATCCATTTTCTAGGATTGGCACCTTTTACTGTGGAAGATAACTCGGGCATGGAGCAAAATGCGCCGGCTTACCCTGATGGCATCAAGAAGCTATGTATCGGTCCATTACAGTCTCCTGTCACCGTACCCAACCCCAATAAACGGAAGCTGATGGCCGATAACGAGTGTCAGAAATGTTCGCCTGTCACTATCCCTTGTCTGGATTCCGTCTTTGCGTTCTCGCCATACAGCAATGTCATGCGCACTCGCACCTTTGTTGAGCTCACAGATTCGATCTGCTATTTGCTAAACGAAGATTGGAACTTCCAGCCCCAGTACCGTTATGGGTGTGCCCAGGTGCTGGCTGGCTGCCTCCTAATAAACACCACGAACGGACATGCAGTCCTTGCCAATACTGTCGAGGTCTACGGACGAACGTCAATGGTGGATGCTCATAGCGAACCTTTTGGTGTCAAAAAAGGTGTGGCTGTCCGGACATCTCTTCCAAAACCAGGCGTTGCTTACTACAAGGATGTCTGGCCGTCAACCATGTTTGCTGCCATTGAGGGCGAAAAATTGGTCATTGGAACGCAGTCCTTTGATGCCTTAGTCACTTTCTCTGTCCGTCTCGACGTGCGCGGTCAAAGCTCCATGGGTGCAGCTACAAGGATCTTTCAGCTGACGAACGAGGCTGAAGCGACAGCCACAGGAATTTTTCTGGACAAGGAATCCCTGGACACGGGTGTGGCCCTCTGTCAAGACCGAAAGGCTTACCGCATCACAAACAGTCATCTTCGCTACCAGCTCCGACAACTAAAAACGAAGTTTTACGATTCGTCGACGTTTGTCCTGTGTTGAGCCACAAGTCCTCTCACCAAGGCACCATCTTCACTTTCTGCAACCACAGCCAGTCAGGAGACAGTCACCACATCTCCAGGCTTTTCTTCAAGATTGGCACGGCAGTCTTGCAAACTGGGAACAATACTGTGCTTGAAGTTGACACAGTGCGGGAATGCCGACAAAATTGTTCAAACAAGACAAGAAGCGTCCCTCCAGTGCTCGTCTCCATCTTGGGCCTTTTCAAGGACGGCACTTCCACGATTCCAGTCATTGGCAACCGACAACTGAATGGATATTTGGAAACCTTGGCCAATATTCATTCCTCCTACATCTCCGAAGTAAATAATACCGTGCTTACTGCCACTCTCCAGAGTCTTGAGGTTTGATTCACAATGGGTTCTTATTTATTGTTCGACAGCAATCAAAACTAGGGGTTTATTTTATTGTTCAACAGCAGCCAGCATGGGCATTCAAGAAAATCTGGGTATGCACTGCCTGCAATAAAAATAACTTGCCCTCGCAGACTAATGTCTTTGACGTAATTTTCAAGGCTCAATTCTTGTCTATTTTCTTGAACGCTTTGGGCGATATTCCAGAATCTTCAAAGTGGACTACTCTGCTCACTCTCTTCCCTTGCAAGTCCCCTTTCACCGTACTATTCTTCGCATCTGAAGCTATTCATGGAATCGACTGGTGTGATGTTGTCCTTGAAACCTGCGATAAAATTAAATTTTCAGGTATTAATACCTTAATGATTAACAAGACAAAGAGAGGGTTTTTTCATTTCTGCCCCAGCCAGGCACCTTCATGTACCTGGTTGCCACTAAAGTGCTCCACTTTGATGATCAAACAAAATGCGATTTCAAGGTTTTTTTTTTTTTTTTTTTTTTTTTTTTTTTTTTTGGGAAATGCTCATTCACCATCTTTGCAATCAGTGATTAGGTTCCAGTCATTCATTCTCTTAATTCACGACATCATTCGACCTTGTTCGTCTGAAGTTGCATGAACCCACATCGACTCAGTGCCGGAAATAGATTAAATATTAATTTGGTGTGAAAGAGGAAAATATGCATCCGAAAGTACAGGTCTTGGTCCAAAAGGCATCTGGTGAGTATTTCAAAAGAGCAATGGCGAGTATTAAAAATTAAGAACAGTGGTAAAGGAGGCATTAGTGGAAGACTAGTCAAAATGAGCAAGGAGAAAGTGTAAGGTTTGGTTTATTTTGTTTTGTGAAGATCATTGATCGTCTTATTTTAAAGGCTTATCCGCCTTCTCCTTTTTTGACATTTGAGGTTGTTGATATTTAGAAGGTCGCTTATGTCTTTTTAGATTGTCCAAAAATTCAACGTGGCGACGTGGGAAGATCTTTGGAAAGTTACGGCCATTGATATCGATGGACACAGGTTGGAGGCCCTTAAGTTCGGGCTTGGGATCAGGCCGAACAACTTGGAAATTGACTACATCAGCAGGGTAGGTTATTACCATGCTGATATATGTCCCAGTGGGGCAGAAGTCGTGTAGTTGTGGTGGTTGCTGTCGATCGGATGGGACGCTTGTAGTCGATTCCTGTTGCTCCTGTTTTTGTCGCTTCTTCTGCTCCTTTTCTACCTTGTCCTGCTCCTTTTCCGCCTTGTCCTGCTCCTTTACCATCTTTTTCAGCTCCTTTTCCGTCTTCCTCTGCACAGCTTGGCTGCTGACAGTTTCAAGCGCTTTCTCAACATCACTGGGATCAAGAACTTGCCGCAACTTGAGTTGCACAAAGACGGGGTATATGCAATCGTTGATCCTGACAAAAAAAAAATTCAGATCCTGAAACATGAGGGGCTGGGAAGTAAAGTGGAGGGATATCCCGATCACCCTGCTTGGAATTGTTCTCGACGTGAGCCTTCATAAGGCGCTGTGAGGTGATGTCTTCGTGTGAGGTGGCGAGTTTTGGTTGCTGATCGTCGTATCCAACAATCGTCACATCTCCCGTTAGCTCGTCCGGAAGAGAAGTGGTGGTCAACATAGGCCACAAAGAAATGGTCGACTCTGGAACGTCTCAACAAAGACAGATGGCATCATCATGACCTTTCACATGTTGCCATGTACCGAGGGTTTGTCCGAGTACAGCATCGCTCATTCTGCTGCTGATATGGATCCCTCTCCTGGGAGGCCATCCATATCCCCCTCCACCAACCATAGACTGCTATATAATAATATCTGTCAACACCTTTTAAAACAGCGTATTACGTGAGAGTACAACAAATCTCAGCAACCTTTTCCTTCCACCACTCTCCATTTTCTACATTCACCACCACTACTTTGTAATATCATCTACTTTATCTGAGAAAGCCTTGGACACGATCGTCTCTATTGGATCCTGGATATTACAGACAGTGATTTCATTTCCAATAGGAGACGATCGTGTCCAAGGCTCTCTCAGATAAAGTAGATGATATTACAAAGTAGTGGTGGTGAATGTAGAAAATGGAGAGTGGTGGAAGGAAAAGGTTGCTGAGATTTGTTGTACTCTCACGTAATACGCTGTTTTAAAAGGTGTTGACAGATATTATTATATAGCAGTCTATGGTTGGTGGAGGGGGATATGGATGGCCTCCCAGGAGAGGGATCCATATCAGCAGCAGAATGAGCGATGCTGTACTCGGACAAACCCTCGGTACATGGCAACATGTGAAAGGTCATGATGATGCCATCTGTCTTTGTTGAGACGTTCCAGAGTCGACCATTTCTTTGTGGCCTATGTTGACCACCACTTCTCTTCCGGACGAGCTAACGGGAGATGTGACGATTGTTGGATACGACGATCAGCAACCAAAACTCGCCACCTCACACGAAGACATCACCTCACAGCGCCTTATGAAGGCTCACGTCGAGAACAATTCCAAGCAGGGTGATCGGGATATCCCTCCACTTTACTTCCCAGCCCCTCATGTTTCAGGATCTGAATTTTTTTTTTGTCAGGATCAACGATTGCATATACCCCGTCTTTGTGCAACTCAAGTTGCGGCAAGTTCTTGATCCCAGTGATGTTGAGAAAGCGCTTGAAACTGTCAGCAGCCAAGCTGTGCAGAGGAAGACGGAAAAGGAGCTGAAAAAGATGGTAAAGGAGCAGGACAAGGCGGAAAAGGAGCAGGACAAGGTAGAAAAGGAGCAGAAGAAGCGACAAAAACAGGAGCAACAGGAATCGACTACAAGCGTCCCATCCGATCGACAGCAACCACCACAACTACACGACTTCTGCCCCACTGGGACATATATCAGCATGGTAATAACCTACCCTGCTGATGTAGTCAATTTCCAAGTTGTTCGGCCTGATCCCAAGCCCGAACTTAAGGGCCTCCAACCTGTGTCCATCGATATCAATGGCCGTAACTTTCCAAAGATCTTCCCACGTCGCCACGTTGAATTTTTGGACAATCTAAAAAGACATAAGCGACCTTCTAAATATCAACAACCTCAAATGTCAAAAAAGGAGAAGGCGGATAAGCCTTTAAAATAAGACGATCAATGATCTTCACAAAACAAAATAAACCAAACCTTACACTTTCTCCTTGCTCATTTTGACTAGTCTTCCACTAATGCCTCCTTTACCACTGTTCTTAATTTTTAATACTCGCCATTGCTCTTTTGAAATACTCACCAGATGCCTTTTGGACCAAGACCTGTACTTTCGGATGCATATTTTCCTCTTTCACACCAAATTAATATTTAATCTATTTCCGGCACTGAGTCGATGTGGGTTCATGCAACTTCAGACGAACAAGGTCGAATGATGTCGTGAATTAAGAGAATGAATGACTGGAACCTAATCACTGATTGCAAAGATGGTGAATGAGCATTTCCCAAAAAAAAAAAAAAAAAAAAAAAAAAAAAAAAAAACCTTGAAATCGCATTTTGTTTGATCATCAAAGTGGAGCACTTTAGTGGCAACCAGGTACATGAAGGTGCCTGGCTGGGGCAGAAATGAAAAAACCCTCTCTTTGTCTTGTTAATCATTAAGGTATTAATACCTGAAAATTTAATTTTATCGCAGGTTTCAAGGACAACATCACACCAGTCGATTCCATGAATAGCTTCAGATGCGAAGAATAGTACGGTGAAAGGGGACTTGCAAGGGAAGAGAGTGAGCAGAGTAGTCCACTTTGAAGATTCTGGAATATCGCCCAAAGCGTTCAAGAAAATAGACAAGAATTGAGCCTTGAAAATTACGTCAAAGACATTAGTCTGCGAGGGCAAGTTATTTTTATTGCAGGCAGTGCATACCCAGATTTTCTTGAATGCCCATGCTGGCTGCTGTTGAACAATAAAATAAACCCCTAGTTTTGATTGCTGTCGAACAATAAATAAGAACCCATTGTGAATCAAACCTCAAGACTCTGGAGAGTGGCAGTAAGCACGGTATTATTTACTTCGGAGATGTAGGAGGAATGAATATTGGCCAAGGTTTCCAAATATCCATTCAGTTGTCGGTTGCCAATGACTGGAATCGTGGAAGTGCCGTCCTTGAAAAGGCCCAAGATGGAGACGAGCACTGGAGGGACGCTTCTTGTCTTGTTTGAACAATTTTGTCGGCATTCCCGCACTGTGTCAACTTCAAGCACAGTATTGTTCCCAGTTTGCAAGACTGCCGTGCCAATCTTGAAGAAAAGCCTGGAGATGTGGTGACTGTCTCCTGACTGGCTGTGGTTGCAGAAAGTGAAGATGGTGCCTTGGTGAGAGGACTTGTGGCTCAACACAGGACAAACGTCGACGAATCGTAAAACTTCGTTTTTAGTTGTCGGAGCTGGTAGCGAAGATGACTGTTTGTGATGCGGTAAGCCTTTCGGTCTTGACAGAGGGCCACACCCGTGTCCAGGGATTCCTTGTCCAGAAAAATTCCTGTGGCTGTCGCTTCAGCCTCGTTCGTCAGCTGAAAGATCCTTGTAGCTGCACCCATGGAGCTTTGACCGCGCACGTCGAGACGGACAGAGAAAGTGACTAAGGCATCAAAGGACTGCGTTCCAATGACCAATTTTTCGCCCTCAATGGCAGCAAACATGGTTGACGGCCAGACATCCTTGTAGTAAGCAACGCCTGGTTTTGGAAGAGATGTCCGGACAGCCACACCTTTTTTGACACCAAAAGGTTCGCTATGAGCATCCACCATTGACGTTCGTCCGTAGACCTCGACAGTATTGGCAAGGACTGCATGTCCGTTCGTGGTGTTTATTAGGAGGCAGCCAGCCAGCACCTGGGCACACCCATAACGGTACTGGGGCTGGAAGTTCCAATCTTCGTTTAGCAAATAGCAGATCGAATCTGTGAGCTCAACAAAGGTGCGAGTGCGCATGACATTGCTGTATGGCGAGAACGCAAAGACGGAATCCAGACAAGGGATAGTGACAGGCGAACATTTCTGACACTCGTTATCGGCCATCAGCTTCCGTTTATTGGGGTTGGGTACGGTGACAGGAGACTGTAATGGACCGATACATAGCTTCTTGATGCCATCAGGGTAAGCCGGCGCATTTTGCTCCATGCCCGAGTTATCTTCCACAGTAAAAGGTGCCAATCCTAGAAAATGGATGACACCCAACGTTGCAATCTTGTCCAGTTCAGAAGCGTTTTGTCGCTGACAGGCAAAAAGCACAGCCTCGTCATGGCCGCGTGGCACGGGCGTAGGCTCGATCGAGGGTGAGGGCAGCATGAGAGCGGCTGGGGAGGTTTCGGGGATGGTCACTGCTTGTCGTGGAGGTGGAGGGTCAGAGTTCGGTTCTTCCTCCTTGCAACACTGCCGTTCCAAGTGCGACCGAATACCAGACTTGGAGTTAAACGACTTCTGGCAATGATTGCAATGGAATACACCGTCGGTCCGTGTGAGGGTAACTTTCTGGCCGTCATGCTGTATTACCATGCATTTCAATGAATGGTTTTCCAAACAATGACTCTTGTGAAGTTGCTCTGACTTGAATTCGATTGAACAAAGGTCGCAACGGACGGCGGTATCAACTCGAATGTTGGTTCCTTTCGCCTTTGACATTGCAATCACTATTTTATATTGTTTGTATTTGGGCAAGGAGATGCTTAGTCAGCAACACAGCCAATCGATTGTCAGGATATTTTCACCTTCGACAAACAAATGCAGAAACAGATCCTACCTGACGAATGGGCGTCCAACAAATTCAGTGAGGGCAGATGTGTAGGCGAGATGTGTGGATGCGCAGGCGAGTTGTTTGGATGTGCAGGCGAGATGTGCGGATGTGCAGATGTGCAGGCAAGATGTTTGGATGTGCAGGCAAGATGTGCAGATGTGCAGGCGAGATGTGCGGATGTGCAGATGTGCAGGCAAGATGTGCGGATGTGCAGATGTGCGGGCGAGATGTTTGGATGTGCAGGCGAGATGTGCGGATGTGCAGATTTGCAGGCAAGATGTGTGGATGTGCAGGCGAGATGTGCGGATGTGCAGATGTGCAGGCAAGATGTGCGGATGTGCAGGCGAGATGTGTGGATGTGCAGGCGAGATGTTCAAAGTTTGTTCTTTTTGGTTGACTTGCGTCAGTGCGTCGCCACGGGCACATCCTAGAACAAAAGAAACGTCACCAATATCTCCATTTCCTTGCTGGATAGGAAATAACTGAATGACTACGTCAGCTTTGCCACCACCGCTGCCTTATCGCTCTCAGCCTTGAGGAATTCTCTCACAGTATTGATGCTCATGCCTGTGTAATCCTTGCAAGCAAGGATCGAGTCAATGGTTTTGTCTTCGCTTGCCGCCTTTTTTCTAATTAGCTCTATGAGTTCTGCCCTGCGCCTGTACTGTCTCTTCTGATTCTCCCTCCAAGCCTTGTACGAATCAGCATATGCACGAGCAAGAGGCCCATGGTATTCATCCCAAGCGTTCCTGAGCGTCCATGCACCTTTGTCTGCGTGCATTATATAATTGAATGGCGCTTGTTGCTGTTATTGCTGTTGTTGATATGGAGCATGATGGTGAAGAAGTTGAGAATGGAAATGGGGACGTTGAGGATGTTGAAGATACTGAGGATGTTGAGGATGTTAAGGATGTTGAAGATGGAAACCAGGGTGTTGAGAAGGTTGAGAAAAGAAGTCAGGGTGCTGAGAAGATGGGTGATGGAAGCGAGGTTGTTGAGGATGCTGGATAAGCATCTGTTGTCGCACCTCCTTGAATTCCTTGACCAACTGGGCGTACTGTGCCATCTGTACCCCTATTGGTTGTATATGTCGCTCATGTTGCTGTTGAAGTTGTTGCTGTTGAAGTTGTTGCTGGTGTGGTGATGTGAACGGGAATCGTTCTCTCGCTTGCGATTTTGTTTAATTAAGAACAGGTGGGTTAAGGGGTACTTAGCTAGTGTTACTCAGGGGAGAGGGTCGACGGCCAGAGTTGTAGGACCGCTGTTAAGTCCTCAATTGGTACGGAGGGGGGGAAGGGGGTTGTAGGTTGGAGGGGGGAGAAGTGATAATAACGTCCCAAAAGAATCACACGAAACGATACACTGCAGCGCGCCAGCGAAACTCTTGTCAATACTGCTCTCGTCCAAGAAGTGATGTGTAAAAGGACAAAGAGCAGACAAGAGGGCTCGGCGCACTAGTAATACTATGTCTACTAAAGAATATGACTGCTAACCTAAGGCATCGCCGCCACTGCCTAGCCACCACATCTTTTTGTAACACTAGTAATAAAAACGAAGGATGGAGCAATTTGGCTCCTCCTGCATTTTCTGATTCACTTTACCGACTTTTGACTTTTGTTCTTCATATTGAACTGGAAGTCCACGGCAATACTCAGGTATACCATCGCCCTCCAGATGTGGATGCGCCTCTGCACACATCCACCAACAACCAGTCGGGACTCCGTTCAGATCCTTTCCTTTTGCCACGTTCTGCACCGCCAAGAGATGCACATAACCATCCAGAGCACACCCTGTCCACGAGTCCGCAAGACCTCCGCTGTTGCAGCCCAACACCCAACCACAAGCCGACAGATCGTCTAACGGTGTAACAGTCCAGAACGGATCGATTTGCGGATCAAATTCCTATCGGCAGCAACGATATACGGGGTCTACTTCACTGTCAGCATTCCTTTTCTCGCCATCACCACGATCAGCCCTACAATATGCGGACTCCTTGGAACTCTCCCAGTTGTTCCTCAGAGAACTCAGTCCTTTATGCTCTCGGTGCCATTTGGCTAATATAGATCCCCACTTTTATTATCCTTTGGTCCCCTTTTCGTATCACTATCTGTAGAATTCAGAACATCCGCTTACTTTGCACTACCTTCGCGCCCTCGTTGCTCTATTTGGAACCACGAGATCTTTCTGGTTCTATTTTGGTAAGTGCCCTGAACCATTGTTTCAGTGCGCAAGTGCCTTGTTTCATTGTTAATAGTAATAGTTCCCCTTATTCATTAATGGATCTTCCACCTTCTGTTCTGTAGACTTATTCGCTCACCCGTCGTTTCGTTTCCTTACCTTACGTTTCGGGCCTTTTCCTTGCATACCTTTCTGGGTCCCAAGTCCATCTGATCCTCACCAGGTACGGACTTAGATCTATCTTTTCAACGATTATATGCCTGTAGTCTTTAGTAACGTAGTGGTTAGTTCTTGTTCATTAACAGAGAGTATTCCCCGTTGTAGACCCACATCACGACACCAGTGATTCCAAATTGAAGAGGGATTCCTCCTTGTCGTTACCATGCTTGATAACAAGCTCATCGAGGTAAAGATTCTCTCGCATCCAACTGATCCTGGCAACGTCGTGGGCTGTAGATATGCGTACATTGTTGAGGAGACCAGAATCTTCTTGCCGAGATCCGATTGTTCGTCTCCGTCTTCCAAGGCTTCAAAGGCGAAAATGTCGAAGAATTGGGTCGATTGAGCCAAAAATCCTTGGATCGATACCAAATCGCGTTCGTGCCGCTTAGCCGTGTCTGTGAAGGTAACTTCGGAGCGCTGCAGAACCGGGGGAGGCTTATAATCCATATCTTCAGTGTAGTGGTAGTCATTCCAGTTGAAAACGTTGTGGTTGTCGCGTTTTCGCCTTGTGGATCATAGATAGATGAAGACATGAACTAGCTAAAACTAAGCCACCAGGAACGACATAAGAGATCGTTCCTGGTGAGCCCTAATACAACCTTATTCTTGTCTCGTTACTTACAAAGTGAGTCTAAACCTTATTTTATCGCAGTGGTTCTTGGGTAGTTCCGAGTCGAAGAACTTGGGTTCGCCAATGGCTAGATAAACATTTAGAAGGTCCTGACAAAGCTTGGTGAGGGTCGCTCGAGGGTTCCTGTAGACCAGTCTGCCGTTCTGCTCAATGGATTCGGCTTCCAGTTGTTGGATCTTGTTTGCTGCTGCTGTAAAAAGACCTGCTGTTGCTGTATAATGACTTGTAATTGCTGCATTTGCTCCTGAATAAGGCGAAGGGTGGTGTGAACGTCCATATCAACATCAGGTGCCGTAAGCTTGGGTGCATGGGACATGGGGGAAGATCGATCAGAGATTCGAGGAGAGTGTTCCGGCCGTAAAAAAGAAAGATAGAGATCAATGGATCACCTAGAGTCCCCTTTTATTTTTGTTTTCATTTTTTCTTTTCAGTTTTTTTTTTCAGTTTTTTTTTTTTTTTTTTCGGAAGTCACGGTTAATAATAAAAGAAAGATACACACAGATAGAGTCCCTGGCAAGGAAGAATAATAGCAAAATAAGGGGAGCGGTTCGTTTTACGGATGGTTTGAACGATCGTTGCATTCACAGTTGTTACGTTTGTCTTTCTCACTGGGATCCAAATCAGACACAACACTCAGTTTACACCGAAAAATAATGGCCAGCTCATGGTATTGTTTGTGTCTCTGTAAAAGGCAAAGAATAAACATCACCGCGCTGTGCCTTTTTCTATCTGTGTAGCATTTACGTTGAACTGAAATACTGAATACAGGAAGTCATCTAGTGCTACAGAGGCTCCTTTTTTTCCAACAGTCTTAATGACTTGTGAAAATTTACTTTCCTTGGCCCGGGCCATGCGCCTTAACCACTCGGCCATTAGACGGTGCTTCTCTCTTTGGAATCGAAAAGGCGGACGTGCCTTCCTTTAAAATGAGCACTCCCTAGAACCAACTCCTATCCTTCCATGAGGTAAAAGATCTTCCTCATCCTCATCCTTCATCACCATTGCAAGTTATTATGAGTGGCCAAATTTTTTCAAGCAACAATACTCAAGGTCTGTAAAAAACCATTTTAAATTGCAGCGTAAATGCGTACGCCGTAGTTATCATGCGATTGCACGAAATACTTATAAATAACTAGCTTCTGCAAAGGAGGACAGGGAGGAGGGAGGGAGGGGTAGTATGCTCTATGGACTACTTTAGTTCGTGTAAACAAAAGAAACATAGCTGCGAGGTGTGCCGTCCTTCAGAATCACGGCCTCATGGTGTCCATCCTCAGTTATCTTCAGACCAGAGGAAGAACACTGAATCGCGCAAAGAAAGTTGTTGCAGCGACATCCCTCCACTCGCACATAGGCCGAGACTTCAGCGCTTACCATGCCAATATACCCGCTGTCGCCTCGAACCAGATCAAAGCCGTACGAAAGCGAGACCGATTCTTCTACAGTGTTGCTGAAGCCATAGCCGGTCGTGACCGTGAATTCCATGCCAACACCAAAGGGTTTGGCGCCAGCCGTGATCGACATGCTGACCTCGAGACTGTTTGTGGTCGAGACCGAGACGGACTCTTCAAGTCCAATATGGCAAGTAACGGTAGTGCAGACAATTTCTTTGGAGATCGACTTGGTAGGAATCACGCGGATCTTAGGTTCGGTAAGGATCTTAATCTCGCAATCGGCGATGAAATCTCCGGATGCATCCACATCGCAAACTTTGGCCATCAGAGATTCCAAGTAATTGGAGTCTCTGAAAGTGGTGGTCATTTCTTTACGAATCAGCTCCTCCATCATAGTATCGAGATTGGAACTCCTGCGAGACCTGGCAGGAGGGAGGTAGATGATCCCACTATCGTCATGTGGCTCACGGTGACCAGCATGAGTGAAGACCTCTTGTTTGCGAGCATTCGAGTTGAAACAGGTCGGGGCAGCGGATACAAGGGAAGCGAGCAAACCGACCACGGTAATAAGAAAGAGGACTTTGCGCATTGTTGTAGCTTTGAAGATCGAATAAGATTGAATGGAGCGCAATACATTGTGGGTTAGTCACTGGACAGTACAACGCGAACGCGCGGAGCAGATATGGCGGGAAAAGACATAACACAGTAGAATAAGTTGAAAAGAATGTACAGTCATAGTCGACTATGTTACCTGAGGGCGTGCTTGTGCGTAGATGTGTGTGTGAGAGAGCGAGTTGAGTGCAGAGTTGGTTGAAAAGAAGTTGAGAACATTGGGCCCAACTTGTCATCCTTTTATACATTCAACAAGAATCAACATTCGATGTGGCCAGAATACACATAATTCACTAATTTTGACAATGCATGTCTGATTTTTATTTCCACAGTGTATGACCGGAACAAGTGCTTTGAGACACACATAGGCCGCTGCAAAAAAAACTTGGTTTCCTAAGCACGAATATTTTCATGCTTCCGTAAGTCTTTGTTGCTTGATTTAGAGGGGAGGAAACGGTGCATTTCTCTCATCTTACCTGGATGGAAGATTAAGATAGTCACTGGAAGCAACAAGTGGAAGTATCGTTCTATTGCCTGGTGGCTCCTTGGCAGAGGACATTAGAGATGGAGAGAAAAACGAAAAACATAACATTAGTGCGAATTTGTCCGGTATCTTCCTGTGCAGGAGTTAGCAAATATAAAAGTGCGCATCAAGTCGGAGTCCAATAAAGACTTTACTCACTTACACCAATATCGACGACAACTGATGTTCAATCCCCCCTCTCACTATCTTTTTTTTTCTCGCAGTGGACTCGGGGTTGGAAGAGGAAGATAGGTATCGTCTAGTCTGAATGCGCGCTCTGCAAACGAATGCCCAAGCATCTTTTCGAAATGCTATGCTTGTTATGCTTGAGCCTGAGAGGGGCGAGGGAGATTAGCCAATGGAAGATGCATAAAGGGGCTCGATGTTTCTGGGGGGGGGGGGGGGGTTATTTTTTATTCGTCGTTGTTGTAAAGCACTGGAGGATTTAACAGACCGCATTGTTAATTGTTTAAATGAAATATAGAGTTTTTATGCGGCCACATGATTATGCAAACCACCAGAAAATGACATCCCCTTAACAGATTGCATGAGGTGCATATGCTACATATTGTTACTCAGGGGAGAGGTTCGAAGGCCAGAGTTGTAGGACCGCTGTTAAGTCCTCAATTGGTACGGGGGGGAGGGGTTGTAGGTTGAGGGGGGGTTGATAGTCGGGGATAGTAATAATAGCGTCCTAAAGAATCACACGAAACGATACACTGCAGCGCGCCAGCAAAACTCTTGTCAATACTGCTCTCGTCCAAGAAGTGATGTGTAAAAGGACAAAGAGCAGACAAGAGGGCTCGGCGCACTACTAATACTATCTACTAAAGAAAAAGACTGCTAACTTAAAGCATTGCCGCCACTGCCTAGCCACCACATCTTTTTGTAACAATATTCGACCGATCGCGTGCATGCATGAAATGCACAATGCGATTGTTATCAACCATTTAACTAAGAAGGGCCTGAAGCTGGCCATTTGAAGCAAGACTGTTAGATAAAGCACCAAGTAAATGCAGTATGTCCTAGGCGATAACATTGGCGATATGAGTCGATAATGATGGAAGAGAGGGAGCGACAAAGGAAAAGCGTGAGAGAAAGGAGTACAGTTTTTTTACTGGTACTACGGGAAGCGAAATAGGATAAGCACTCTACCGCGCGGCTTTTTTTATTGAGACAGAACCATTGCAATATCATCCATTTGCTTGAATAAACTTGTTCATCTGTGCGATGTTCTTTGATTTTCTTTCTTTTGCTCGTTCCTGCATGTCGGGATGCTATGTGGTATGTGATTTTTTTTCTTGTTCAGTTAGCATCGATCATCATTGCACAAAGAAAATTTCAAGGGAACTGGGGAAGATTTCAAGGGCATCTGTAAGAATGCAGCAGATTCAATGAAGAGATAACTGGCGTGTGGCAGCCAAGCATTTATAGCGACGTTGTTTTTTGATCCTTTTACGTTCGTTCTCCCTACCATATCTGTCAAGCATCATTCTAGTAAGCGTCTCTGGATTGTTACTCACTTAAGGGCCGCTATCGTAGACGCGCTAATTATCGCGTTTGGAGGGAGTTTTTTTTGGTTTGGCGCAAATGCAACGTCCCGTGCATGAATGTTTTCGACCTTTCAGTAGGTCGTACTCAACCAACAAGAAATCCCTCCCCCATATTGAGGCGATTAGACTAAAGGACGCAGACTGGATTGTTTGGTCAATCAATTGCTTATTTGAAAATGCATCAATGCGGTTATTATTGTCAACCATTTAGCTATGCACCACAAGAGGTGGACACTTCCTTCGTCGACTAGAAGAATGAGATTGTCTCTATTTCAAAACCAAGGGAAAATGAAAACCCGTTGTACTAGGCTTGTAGGCTATAAAAGAGATGATAGCAGCTAGGTTTTGATAAATGAGGATAAGCAGAGAAAGAGCGAGGGACACAATTAAAGAGACAGAGGGTGAAAGAAAAGTGTGAGTGATTTAAGAAAAGCATAAGTGTTTTACGGAAGCGGATAGGGTAGGCAACTCAGTGATGTTATTGGAATGCAAACATAAACACAGCATTTACGGTATGCATGCCCATTGCACAAATCACCTTTCCCGCTTGTACAACCTCAATTGATGGCTTTCTTTTGTCAAATCCTGCATGTCGACATTCGCTATGTGGTTTTTTCTTGCTCCCACGCTTCTCGATCAATACAAACAGACCTTCCAATCCTGAATCATGCTACTGTACCTAGGGTGGTCTTCTATGCTCCCACCGAATTTAATTTCGAATACAGTATTGAAAGAGATGAATCCATTAATTGAACGGTATACCATAAGCCGTAGAGCAGCCTGGTTGCTTCTGTCGACTGAGATTATGCCCTTTGTTCTATAAACTTCGAGAAAACGCCTCTTCCTCTCTTGCTTTCCTTTTTTCTTCTTCTTATTCCCTATTGAATTATCACTAGACACGGAGCAGGCAATCTTTTCCTTCCTGGTATTAGAAACTCGAGGTGTTACGCAAGGCATCTGCAAGATGGGCCATTAGTCCACCAATCACTAATTCCTTATCCCTTTCCAATCAATAGAAACAGCTGTCAGGGGCGTGAGAAAAACGGACTGTGTATTGTGAGAGTTGCATGATAGCACCTAAATGACAGTCAGCGAGATTGATAAGCAAAATTTCATGGGCGGGCGTTGGCGTAGGGTAGAGGATGCATAAGTTGCTGTGTATAGGTATCCTGGATATCCTTGTTTTCGCAGCGGTCGGGGTACTCCAATGGAGAGGCAGAGCGAGATGGCCCTAGCATGTAGGACCCACGAATTTCCCGTATGGAAGAATGGTTTTTTCATGAAATGTTTTTTGTGTATACCTTTAATCAATGATTGGAGCGGTTTTACAGAAGCATAGTAAAGTTTCTCATAAGCAGAATTGTAGAATATCTATAAAAACACTCACAATCATCTCTCACAATCCTTTAACAAACATTTCTCACGATCATCTTTCACAAACACCTCTCACGCACAACACCCTACCTCCCTTCCTTCCTAACTTTCAATAAGATGTTGCCCACTGAAGCAAACAATCCAAATGCTCTTGTCACTGTCCCTGATCGCTTTACCATTTATTCACCCACGAACCAATGCTTTGCCTCAAGACATAGCAATGGGTCTATTCGGATCATCAAAGGGGCCGTCGATCAATACTGCTATATGACGCTAATCGAGCGTGTCCCGGATACCAACAAGATTCGATTCAGCCTTGATACAGGAGCTGTTGTATTCCGACATTCAGATAATGGCAACCTTCACTCACGCGGGGATGCCACAACCAATCCCGACACGCTTTTCGAGTTATTCCCAAGAACCGATGGTACCTTCCTCATTAAAGCCGACGACGGGTTGTATGTTAGTGTTTATCACTCTAGTGACTATGTCTTGAGATCTTCCAAGAGCGAGCCCGACCAGTGGTGTATTTTCGTGCTCGAAACCCGAACAACCTAGGGTCTTCCGACGATATCAAGAAAGTGTCGAACGACGCTGAGGTCGCAAGAGTTCAAGTGGAAGCCTGTGAACGGATTTTTAAGAGTCTCGCTCGTTCGCTTTTCTTTATTGTCATCCATCCATCCTCAACTGGCCACAGTAGCTTTTCTTTGTTCACCTTTTTCACCATATACAACTCAAATAAGGTAGACTTTTATCTGGTCGTCATCCACACTGCTTTCAAGTTCACCGATTTCATTGGGTCAATTTTTCTAATTTGTCAACGTACTCATTCTTCTCTTTATAATGCGCTCTGTTTTTTATTCATCCTTCTTTTTTTTTGCTCAAACACTTTCAACCATCACCTCCTCACCCTCTGGGACAATCCTCAGCTCAACCATTGCCAATATGAAAAAGACTCTCCTATTAAAAGTCAATGATGCAAAGAAACAGCTTCAACAAGGCAGATCATGCAAAGAACTTGCAGAATCGCTCAAGATCTCGCTGGCTTCGGCAGGATCAGGAAAAAAGACAAGGCGAAAAGTATGAGTTTTTTTGCGAGTCAGATATTCTGACACCCACTGTCAGTGCAAAATCAACAGGGGTTTTCAAAAAATTGGTAGTCATATCTTTTTGCTTTTTTTTTATTACTAGGGCGGTGCCACTGGAATTGTTCTCTTGTTTTTTTTTCCATTGTTGTGTCTATTTATTACTGGAAGTGTACTGTACAAAGTAAACAATGAACGGTTTGCTGTATATTTGTTCAATTGAGTTAATGCTGGTTAAAGTGCAGCTTTGAAATCTTTGTTTCTGGTGTAATATCCTTTGGCTTTCGTAAAGGGTGTTGTTAGCGTTTTTGAAGGTCGAGGCAATGTGAAAGCGTTAAGCATAAGGACTATTAAGCTGTCAGGGTTTGAACATCTTAATAGTGCAACATAAAGTTGTCTTTGTGAAAACGCAGGTTATTGTAGATAGACACCCCTTATTGTTTGCGTTTGTCCTTGCGCCTTGTTGATGGTAAGTGCAAAAGCAGGTCGGATTGGAAATTGGAAGCGCGTGAGTTTAATTGGTGTGGAGCCGTTGTCTTTTGAGGAGAGTGGAATTCGTGGGATGAGAACAATGTTGCTAGTGAACGATCCTACAATGATCTGTGCTTCTATAATGTATTCGCCGAGTTTTGTTACTCGTCGTCTGTGTTTTCTCTTGTTGGCTGAAGGATCACTTCTTCTGGTATCTCGATGTTATCAAGGTGGATCCCCTCGCTGTAGGCTCGCTCAGTGCTATCTCCGAGTTCGAGCAAATAGTTTATGTACGCTTTGTGCTTTGTGTTGCTCCAATCCGCAAGTTTTTTGTTCGTTTGAATATTGTGATATGGCTCCAGGTATTTGTTGAGTTTTTTATTGATGACTTGTTGATATCTTATTGTGTGCCACGTTGAACTATTGGTAGTGTTTGTCCAAAGTCGCCACCGAAAACGATAAGTTTACCGCCAAAAGGGGTGTTTGGATTGTCCATCAGATTTCGGAAGGTACGGTCGACACATTCAAACACAGGTTGGTGTTTGTGCTGCTCACCGCAAGGTCTATGGATCATCGAGCGGGTAATGGAAGCGTACGCCAGCGCATGTTGGTTTTAGTCGGGGATCTCGATGGAAACAATAGTGTCATAGTCTGCAAGTGTTTTAGGTTTGTGGTCAGGGTGGACAATAAGAAGAATATAACAATGCATAGTCTTCGCTTTTGAAATTCCACGACCCAGCGCCCTAAGTTTGACAGCAAAGTCCCGTGTAGTGGGATCTGCGCGATCAGTTGCTGTTTATCCTTCAATGAGATATTTGGTGATCTCTGGCCATCTGGGGTTGAAAGTAAAGGTAATAAATAAGTTGGGTTTGCCGAGTCGGTTTGCCGAGTCGGTTTGCTACAGGGCTCCAATCAATTGATCAACCAAAATGCAATTTTGACGTTTTTTTCGAAATGCTAATTTATCAATGTTCTGAGCAACCCCCAGATTCCTGTCATTCATTCTCTTGATTCGTAACCTCATTCATCACCACTTTTCTTTTTTGCATGAACCGACATCGGATCATCGCTGGAATCGAAATGCTTGATCTTGATCAATTAATTGGATCGCATGTTGTGGCGAATGATTTGCATGTAAAATTTTACATGGGTTTAGCACGGAACAAATTGTTTTTTTGTATACTACTATGTCAATGCACTTTCTTCAGGAAAATTGAGAGCAGTTCCATATAGAGCACATCAAGTGCGATCTAAAGTTCTTTGATGTGCAAAGCCAGTTATTCTCAATAGAGTGCGATATCGTGACAAAATGTGAAATCGTGCTAGATCCATGTAACAAAATATACTTCAACGATACCTTCTGTGAATGATACAGTATAAACGCTTTGTGCATGACCTATTTTCCAGATCACATTCCATATCTTTTGTATGGAACTGCTTTTAATTTGCCTGAACAAAGTGCATTGACATAGTAGTGTACAAAAAAACAATTTGTTCCGTGCTAAACCCATGTAAAATTTTACATGCAAATCATTCGCCACAACATGCGATCCAATTAATTGATCAAGATCAAGCATTTCGATTCCAGCGATGATCCGATGTCGGTTCATGCAAAAAAGAAAAGTGGTGATGAATGAGATTACGAATCAAGAGAATGAATGACAGGAATCTGGGGGTTGCTCAGAACATTGATGAATTAGCATTTCAAAAGAAACATTGAAATCGCGTTTTGGTTGATCAATTGATTAAAGCACTGTATTGTTATAAAGTTCTAGAAATGTTGCTGCATGTGTCGGTGCAACAGGCGAAGACTGGGACAGAGAAGTATAGAACGGGGACGAGAGTTGAAGCAGTGATGATTGATGTTATTACTATGATACAACTAAATATATATACAAAGTCGCCAACTAGGTTTCTAGGTGTAGTGTCATACAAAGTCAGAGGTGACAGAGGGTGACAAGGAATGACTAACTAGAGAGCAATAGTAAACCTAATATGTTGCACCTTCCCCTCTTAAAAAAAATTCATCAAGTTTCAGGCCATGATCGGCTTGGACTTGGTTAAAAAAAAAATGAAGGGAGTGACCGAAGACAGGAGATGGGAAAGACGCGGAACACGTAAGGGCGTGGGGACAGGGGATACGCGACATACACAAGGAACGTGGTGGAGAAGGAGAAATGAGAGAGGTGCGAGGAGAGAGAAAAGAGACAGGGAAAAAGAGATAAATAGAAGAGGCAGAGAGAAGGAAAACAGAGGAGAGAAGGGGCAAGGGAAAGAGGACAGAGTGGGACTCTGACACTCCTCCTTCTAAAGGAGACCTAGGGGTGGGGCCTCTTCGACCAGTACTCTTGAAGAGTTTCTCTGTAGGCGTGGAGGGCTTCCTGGTAAAACTTGAGGTGAGGGTCCATTGGCATCGGAGGGACAGGGGTTAGGCGACCAATGTCACCTCGAAGGCTTTTTTCTTGTTCTCGGAGGTCCACATAGTGTCTTCGGTACCATTCCAGGAGGTTCGGGGATAGGGATGTGTCGCTACACAACGGAGCGGTTTTATACATCTCCTGGCGCGTCTCTTGCCACGCAATCTCCAGCTGTGCGAGAAAGCTGCCAACTTGGGTTGGCTGACATGGTCCGAGGTTTTCTTGGGTAGAAAGAGAAGCCGCATGGACTTGTGGTCTTTCAAGGATTGGTTTTTCGTCGTCTTCGGGATCAAGGTTGATGGTTTGCTGAGTGACGAAGGTGGTGTTGGCTTCGTCGTTATCGGACGTCGTTTCTTGCTCCTCGGACGGCTTCTGTGCGGCGGGGAAAGTGCTTCGAATGGATGCTGCCTCAGGGTCGTCCTCACCATTAAAGGACTTTTGGTGTTGGAGTGAGGCTGTACGACGGTTGGGCTGGGCATCCGGAATGGTCTTGACGGAGGAACTGAAGTGTGCTCGCTTGGCGGACATGGTGGTGGTCGGTGTTGTGAGAGAGGAAAGGTTGTGTATATGTTCCCTTTTTTTTTTTTTTTTTTTTTTGAATGGGGAAGCAAATGTGTGAATAGCGGTGTGAACGAAGGTAGGCGAATGAGATGGAGGCAGGGGAATGGAGGCAGGGGAATGGAAGGGTGTAGGGAACAAAGAGAAGAGAAGTGAGAATGGGCAGCTTGTTGCTTTTGAATGTCGAGCAACGGCGAACTGTCGATGAACTGAGGTCATGTTGGAATGGAACTGGAAGGAAACTGGAAGGGTGTGTGCATGAGGTGAAAGGATGATGGTGTGGTTGACTGTGAGGACAAAAGGAGTTTGTGCATGGGGGAGAATGGCGTGCTTGCTGAAGGAGGGAGGAGGGAACAGAGAGTGTTGTTGCATGGGGTGGAAGAGAGAATGGCGTGATCAAGGAAAGTGTAACGGGATTGGTTAAGAACGATAGGAAAGAAAAGAGAGTTTGCATGAATGGAGAAAAGGGATGTGCATGTGAACAATTTTGGTGAGCCGGCTGTAATGAAAGTGTAACGGGATTGGTTAAGAACGACAGGAAGGAAAAGAGAGTTTGCATGAACGAAGAAAAGGGATGTGCATGTGAACAATTTTGGTGAGCGGGCTGTCTTCCCGCACGCGTGTATATAGAGGGAGTAAGGGATGTGTGCACATAGAGGGAACGCGGCTTGTGTGCACATAGGGGACATTGCGCGTGACGTCGAATTTGTGGCTGTTTTAGGAACGAGAGATTAACACTCAACTTAACATGTTCATCTCTCTGCACCAACGACAGACAACCACATGGTGGATGACTTTTGGATCGGGATTGTTACGGACGGCGGGCAGCATGGACATACGATCGAAGTGGACTGGGGTTGACGGTTCCGGATTCAATGGACGCACTATCCTTGACGATGGTTTTGGTGATTTCGACGAAGGATGGAGGACTTGAGCCAGAATCAATTGTCTTCTTGTGGTCGAGATGACATAGGGGATGGCAGGGGTCGGTTGGCATCGTAGGGCAGATTGGCTGAATGGACGGAAGGAGTGTGACGGACGAAGGTATTGACATATCCATGGGCAGCGATACCATGGACAAGGAAATGGAATAAGATATGTTGACTGAAGGCAATCGAACAGATGAGAGGGCTGGACTGGGCGCATCAACTGTTGGCAACCCGACAAACGAGGGGATTGGGAATGACGCATCCGTGGAGAAGATATCACGAACGATGTCAAGGAGGCGGACGAAACGAGGCTTGGAATATAAGACAGGATATAGAACAGGAGACTGAGTGCTAGGAAGACTGGGAGCATGGAAGGCTCAGTACGAGGAAGGCTGAGTACAAGGAAGACTGAAACAAGGGACGGTTGAGCACGAGGACGGCTGAGCACAAGGGAGCATGGAATAAGGGAAACTGAGAACAGAGGAAGCTGTGACTGGGAAACTGGGAACAGGGGAAACTGGGAACAGGGGAAACTGAGAACAGGGGAAACTGGGGACAGGGGAAACTGAGAACAGGGGAAACTGGGGACAGGGGAAACTGAGAACAGGGAAACTGGGAACAGGGGAAATTGAGAACAGGGAAACTGGGAACAGGGGAAACTGAGAACAGGGAAACTGGGAACAGGGGAAACTGAGAACAGGGAAACTGGGAACAGGGGAAACTGAGAACAGGGGAAACTGGGGATAGGGGAAACTGAGAACAGGGAAACTGGGAACAGAGGAGACTGAGTGCAGAGGAGACTAATAGCTGGAAAGACTAAGGACGATGAAGAATGTCGAGAGCCAAGAGGGGCATGTTGGGAGACGATAAAGAAAGGGGCGAGGGCGAGGGATGGAGGAAGAGGGAGACAAGGCTGGGAGGCTAAGATACTGGTCGCTAATGCGCTAATGAGTAAGATCAAGGGACCTTTCTTAACTCTAGAGAAACAGCTCTTAGTCGGCAACGAAGGGCGATAAGGGCGAGGACTCCACCGATGGATGTAGGTGTAGACTCCCTTTCCCCTCAACCAAAAAAATGTGGAGAGGGGGAGGTAAAATAAAAATAAAAATAAAAATAAAAATAAAGATAAAATGGGAGGGTGGTGATGGATCGGTGTAACCTTTGCTACCATGCAACAGGCGAAGACTGGGACAGAGAAGTATAGAACGGGGACGAGAGTTGAAGCAGTGATGATTGATGTTATTACTATGATACAACTAAATATATATACAAAGTCGCCAACTAGGTTTGGAGGCCTTTCAGGTCCAAGTTATCATATGGTGTTTGTTACATCTCTGTAGATCTCGACAATATCCATAGCGACTATGGGATGAGAATGTATATATGATACCAAGCATATAAGACAACCATTGTAACATTTTTTGTTCAACTATCCTACTAAACACCAACCTATTCTCCAAACAACAAAGTCTTCTTATTTTTCGCACACCACACTCTTGAATATGTCCATCTACTATTAACCTGTAACCCTCACTGCAAGATTCGCCAGAGTAGTTCTTGTATGTCATCATCTAAAGCACTTGTACTCTCAACTGTATCTTTGGGGCGAAATACAGGGGAGAGATTACATTTTAAAAAAACATGTGCTGTCTATTGCTATTTTATTCTGTGTTCTGTTGCCCACTATGAAGAGATATGTCAGTTATGGAAGTAAACACTCCGTTCCTTGGGCTTTGGATATTTTTTATATGCCTTTTTATATCCTCTGCACATGAAGGGGCCGCTACCGAAAAAAATATAAAAATATATTTGTATTCTCAACTATGTGCTTGCTATATGATAGATACCATCCTACATGCTGTTGTGTATGCAGTTAAGTATAAGCCTTTTTAAAAAATTGTTATTGTTGGTTAACGTCATGACAATCCAATACATAAATATTATTATGGATCTAACAAAACACTTCCAACAACTGCTTGATGACCATTGGACTTTCCTCAACGCTGGATGGCCAACAATTACACCACGTAATAATCATCGTACTGTAAGCAAGGAAATTGGGTATATGCCAGAAATAAAAGAAACCCTAAATCGACGCCTTGGTCCTATTCCAGTGTACTTCTTTCTTGTTGACATCTGGCCAAAGGTTAAGTATCCTGGTCCATACAAAGAAGTGGAGAAAGGTCTTTTAATGCTCTATCATCTTGTCAAAGGACTGTCTATGGAAGCAATGGAACCACACATGCCAAAAAGTAGTTTTCATGCAATGCACTCTGTGTTTTATAAGAAAGAATATACTTTGCACAACAAGTACATCACCAACTGTATTGCAACAATGTTCTCCACAATTAAAATACGCCTATTGTCTGCAAAGGAAAAGAATCCTCCATTATTTAAGCATGTTACATTGCATCTTGATGGTCATGATACAAGAGCAACATACAAAGGTGAGAGTAGTGCTGATATGTACTCTTACAAGCTGAAAAAGTCTGGATTACGCACACAGGTAGCAATGGATTGTAATGGCATGGCTTTATTTGTCTCCAAATCTGCATCTTGCAAGAACAATGCTGATGGAACAATGCTGCTAACGATGAAGTTGGACAAGAGAGTGCATGAGATGGATTGCATTGCTCTCGATGGAGGGTATCCACAGTTCTTAAGGAGGCTTATAGATGAGTCTGATATTCTTAGAGTCCAAAATTTCGCTCATCCATACCGTAAACAGAAGAACAAGGAACTTACACAGGAAGAAGCGTTATACAATACCACCTTTGGTAGTTTCCGCTCGCAGATGGAATCTCTGTTTGCAGACCTTGGTTCCACATTTGAGAAACACAACAATCGTACTCCTGTGTTGGTGGATAAGAAACAAACATATAATTTGCAGTTGAAGTTATCTTTATTACTCTTAAACATGAAAAAGATGGTTGCTTTGTTGAAGATTTCTGCAGAACCAATTCATACAGCTTGGCTTCGCGAAGGCTTCGAGTATCCGACGACAGAGAACGACGTTGAGCAACCAATGGGATATGTTGATGTTGGTGCGCTAGTGGAGGATGGAAATACAATGGCACAACTCCAGAACAAATTTCTTGGTATTAATCTTCATGGTGATGTTGATGTTAATGTTGATGAGGACACACCAATGGATCAAGCAGTAATAATGCAACCCGGTCTTTCCATTGAGCTTAGAGGTACGAAGCGACAAATGGATGTTAATGGTAATCTGTAGACTTATTGCAGGTTTTTAAAAGAATAGACATACATGGCCTATTTAGTCAGCTTTAAGATACGGTATTAACTGCCAAGACGCTAATATGCACCGGTATCTATTATTAAAAGCCATGGTATTATTGTAGTAGATCGGATGCTATTCTATGCTATTCTACAGCATTCCTTTTTATTTAACTAAGAGGATAAACACATGTACAAACCTACGTCATAAAATAATACTACATTCTTAACCATTTTTAAACCCCGTCTTTAATGCCAAGCAGTCTTAATAAGCAAGATCTACGTCATACGAGGAACACTACATTATTAACCACTTAGATGCCTTTTTAAAACTCTTTTGTTACTAAGCGCCAAGCAGTGCTAATAAGCAAGCGCTATTAATGTCCATTGTGGCAGTGTTCCTGAATTAGTATAAATAAAGGAGTCCACTTCCCTCTTGCTTAATCTTTATCTAGTAACCAACCAACAATTATCCATATCTATACAACCATCCATACCTATACAACCATCTTTTATTGCAATTCTTTATATCAGTGTACTAAGCAGCTGCAATCTACCACACATAAACTGAAAACTCATTCACACCCACCATACCACAAGTACAATCCATATTATTCATATCCAAAAACATGAAGTACGTTCAGCTTACAATCGAGCTCATCACCAAGGCCTTTGAGACATTCTCCTCTAAGAAGGGAGTGGAGTTTAACAAGAAGGATGCAAATAAGATCTTTAAGGCGCTTGATGAGGATGAGGAAGTAGAGAGATACTACTTTTGTGGAGAAAAGTGCACCAAGTCCAAGCGCAAATGCATGAAGGAAGTTGATGATGAAGGCATGCATTGTTATGTCCACGATCCTGCGCGCAAGTGTCAAGGCACAACTATTAAGGGTGCTAATTGTGGTAGTGTAGCCAAACTTGGTCAAACATACTGTGGACGTCATCAAGATCAAGATAGAGGTTATATAAAACGTAGTAACAACAACGCACCTGTCGACAAGCGTACTAAGTCTTCCAAGGCTTTAAAGAAGACACATACTTCTAAGTTTGTGTCTTCCGATGACGATATGACTTCCGAGGATGAAGAACCAAAGAAGCGAAAGAGAAACAAGCAGGAGTCATCGGATGAAGAGCCGTCCGATGATGATGATGAAGAAGATATAATTGCCGTCTCCTTTCCGTTGAGTCCAAAGGTAGTTGACATAACGTCCAAGAAAAATGTACCACTCGCTAATACATGTATATGGACGCGTTATGCAACTAATCCAGCTTTCCTGTATGCAAAAAGCTTTACTGTAAATGGCAAGTACATTATTAGGCTAAAGGAAAAGAATCTCTACATTGCATTGTGTCCACCTAAGCTCATGGGCAAGAATCTCCCTGCGCCAGAAATATCTGAGAAAGAGGCACGCATATTGGCCAAGATGGGTCTTCAAGAGGCAACTTCAGCAGATGTAGAAAAAATAGAAGAGTCTTCTGCTGATGAGAATTCTGACGATGATACAGATGATGGTGATACGTCTGATAATGCTGACTCTGACGATGATTCCTCTAAAGATAAAGACTCTGATGATGGCAAGTCCAATAACAGACCTGATGTAGAATCTGGAGATGATACCTCTAAGGATAACCCTGATGAAAAACTATCTCATAAAAAGCCATCTAAGGATGATGAGAAGAAGACTTCTCGAAAGAAAAGGCATTCAGAGATGCCCAAAAATGCAGAGCCATCTTCTAATGTAGATGTTTCTAAGGATGAAAAAGATGAACACACATTTGCACTGGCCACAACGGTGCGTAACATTAGATCAGAGAAAGACATACCACTTGCAAAGGATGGAGGATGGATGGTTCATCCTAATAACGACATGCTTGAGTATGCAACTAACTTTACGATGAAGGCTAAGTACATTGTCAAGCTATGTGGAAAGAATACATACGTTGGCCTGTTTACGCTTGATCATCTGCGTGGCGGTGGTGATGTTCCAGAGATGGATATCTTGGAACGCTCCATGCTTAGCAAGATGAAACTTCAAGAAATGTCTGATGAAGAGAGAAAGATGCTTTTCAACGAGGAGGTCGAAGTAGAAGAGGAACTACCAGTGGAAGGACCGACAGATATATCCAAGATGAAATGGAAAAGGTTTCACAAGCAGCAATTGGAGTATTCCAAGAATGTACTTGTAAATGGAAAGCACATTCTCAAGATCCGCAAGCAAAACATTGTAGTTGGCTTGGTGACTGATGACCACATTGGTGCAGAGAATGTCGACTATGATAATCTTAACCAAAAGGAAAAAGAAAAGATCTTTGCTATGGGCTTTAAGCCACAATGGTCTAAGGATAGGTCGACAGAGAAAGGTGAACCGGTAGAAAAAATAGATGATGAGGTGCAAGAGTCGAATATTAAGGAAACTTTAGATGAACTTGTAGAAAAAGTAGATGATGAGGTGCAAGAGTCGGATGTTAAGAAAACTCTAGAAGATGGTGGACCTATGGAAAGCGAAAATGTGAATGCCTCAAGTGTTTACACTACAAAAGACCATCATGATTTTCTGAAGGCAATGGGAGAAGTATATAGCAAAATAACAGCTATCGAAGAAGAACTCCGCGAGGAATACGTTTCGGCAGATGGTAATGCAGAAGAAAAAGAACTAATTTTTCACCTAGGTTTGTTGGAGAAAGATTATTCCAACTACGAAACATGGCACATGGATAAGTTTGGTTCCCGCGAACCACATTCCGATATATTATGTAAGTTCGCAAAAGAAGGATCTCACAACAGAAAAACCATAGTGCAAAGTGTATTAGATAGTATTCAAGCCAAAGAGAAAAGTACGATGGAAGAAAAGAAGCCTCTTGAAGTAACATTTGAGACCGCAGAAGAGTAGATCAAGAATTTTAAAAACTGTAGATATACCACTTGCACAAATAAAGCTTTTATATATGGAATACACATGTAATATTATCCTCGTCCCTTCCAATGAGATTCACCAGATATATTACCCATCTTTTTAAAAACTTCCACCATCCTTTGCACAATTTACAATATTTCTTTCTTGATCACAGTGGTGTTTATCCACAATCTACTTATATTTAACATTACGAAAATTACAATAACTATATCTAATATGTTCTACAATGCATGCACTCTTTATGACATTTATTTTTTCACCATTGGCATGTTTACCAACGATCTGTATAGGAGGCCGCATATCAACAAATATTATAACAATCGTAACTTCCTACAAAGTATGTTACATCAAACATTATAAAAACCACGATAACTTCATCTGAGACGTTCCACAATGCATGCACCCTCACCATTATTGCATTACCCATATTTTTTTAAAACATTCACCTAGGAGGCCTTTCAGGTCCAAGTTATCATATGGTGTTTGTTACATCTCTGTAGATCTCGACAATATCCATAGCGACTATGGGATGAGAATGTATATATGATACCAAGCATATAAGACAACCATTGTAACATTTTTTGTTCAACTATCCTACTAAACACCAACCTATTCTCCAAACAACAAAGTCTTCTTATTTTTCGCACACCACACTCTTGAATATGTCCATCTACTATTAACCTGTAACCCTCACTGCAAGATTCGCCAGAGTAGTTCTTGTATGTCATCATCTAAAGCACTTGTACTCTCAACTGTATCTTTGGGGCGAAATACAGGGGAGAGATTACATTTTAAAAAAACATGTGCTGTCTATTGCTATTTTATTCTGTGTTCTGTTGCCCACTATGAAGAGATATGTCAGTTATGGAAGTAAACACTCCGTTCCTTGGGCTTTGGATATTTTTATATGCCTTTTTATATCCTCTGCACATGAAGGGGCCGCTTTCTAGGTGTAGTGTCATACAAAGTCAGAGGTGACAGAGGGTGACAAGGAATGACTAACTAGAGAGCAATAGTAAACCTAATATGTTGCAGTCGGGGTCCTCCAGTGAATGATGACGGGAGGGTAGTTGGTTGGCCAATGACTTTGGAGGTCGCGCCATCGTTGGGGGTATAGGCGTTGGCAAGGCCTTGGTGATGTGCTGTTAGGTATTTGGCCTGGTTGTTGCGGTATCACCATAGGCGATTACCCTCAATTTTGGCATATTGGTCAACAATGTATTGTTGTGAGAGTCGGCCAAACATAAGGGTGTAGCATCTGCGGTCGGTGATGGAGTATGGTCGCATCTGTAGGCGGTAGGCGTAGAACTCCTTGCAAGAGACAAAGTGTGAAGAGTCTTCTTTGAGGTGTTTCTCATGCATTCGTTCGTTGTAGTTGGTAAGTTGCGCGGAAGAAAGGTTATAGCTTTCCAGAATGTTGATGATGTTGTTGTTGTAATTGTTGCTTTCTTGTTGACGTTCTGTTGTTGTGTTAATGCCATTGATGTGATGGATGTTGGTGTTGATGGCAATGACATATTGCTGGAGATTGATGAAAGGTACATTGTAATAGCAACAGAAGAAGGGTGACAGACAGGAGCAGGAGGCAGAAACGGATGGTGTTTATTGTACAGGGGAGCCAGGGTACTTATATGTGCTAGGCTATGGGCTCCAGAATGGTGGTGAGGTGGTGAGGTGGTTAGATGGGGATGTAATTATGTGGGAGTTTCGTCCACCACCCCTTAAGTAGAGTCTTCTCTTACATTGTTGTTACAAAAAGATGTGGTGGCTAGGCAGTGGCGGCGATGCCTTAGGTTAGCAGTCATATTCTTTAGTAGACATAGTATTAGTAGTGCGCCGAGCCCTCTTGTCTGCTCTTGTCCTTTTGCACATCACTTCTTGGACAAGAGCAGTATTGACAAGAGTTTCGCTAGCGCGCTGCAGTATATCATTTGGTGTGATTCTTAGGACACTATTATCACTACTCCCTACAACTCCTTTTCCCCCGTACCAATTGAGGACTTAACAGCGGTCCTACAACTCTGGCCTTCGACCCTCTCCCTGAGAAACAGTACTTTAAAGTTTAAAATTGTTACTCAGGGGAGAGGGTCGACGGCCAGAGTTGTAGGACCGCTGTTAGGTCCTCAATTGGTACGGAGGAGGGGGGGAAGGGGGTTGTAGGTTGGAGGGAGGGGAAGTGATAATAGCGTCCTAAAAGAATCACACAAAACGATACACTGCAGCGTGCCAGCGAAACTCTTGTCAATACTGCCCTCGTCCAAGTGATGTGTAAAAGGACCTTGTATTCATATTATTAAAGAGGGGGTTGTTACCTGCAGCGTGCCAGCGAAACTCTTGTCAATACTGCTCTCGTCCAAGTGATGTGTAAAAGGACAAAGAGCAGACAAGAGGGCTCGGCGCACTACTAATACTATGTCTACTAAAGAATATGACTGCTAACCTAAGGCATCGCCGCCACTGCCTAGCCACCACATCTCCTTCTCTTTAAAAAAATAACGATTTTTTTAGTTAAATCACGTGAGGGCGGAGCCCGAACTAAAAATGTTGTGAGGGCCGTGGCCCTCACCAGTATCTTGCGCGTAGCGCCAGCGCGAAGCGCCTGTGTCTTGCGCGAAGCGCCAGTATTTTGTGAGCGAAGCGAGCGATGGTCACGGGCAAGGCCATCAAGAGTATCTTGCGCGAAGCGCGCCAGTGTCCTGTGAGCGCAGCGAGCGTACGGGCACGGGCTAAGAGGATATGAGGGCGTAGCCCGAATCAAGGGGCTTTGAAGAGGATGTGAGCGCAGCGAGCAATGGTCACGGGCGCGCGCCCTGGCGAGACAATCGAAAGTATCTTGCGCGAAGCGCCAGTATGTTGTGACCGCACGGGTACGAAAGGGAGAAGATGATGTGAGGGCGTAGCCCGAACCAGAGGACCTTTTTTGCGCCAAGCACCCGTACTTTGTAAGCGAAGCGAGCGATGGTCACGGGCAAGGCCATTAAGAGTATCTTGCGCAAAGCGCGCCAGTATCCTGTGAGCGCAGCGAGCGTACGGGCACGGGACAAGAGGATATGAGGGCGTAGCCCGAACCAGAGAAACTTTCTTGCGCAAAGCCCCAGTACTTCGTAAGGGCAAAGCTGTAGCTGTCAGATCCCTATTGCCGCCTGCGGCAAAAGGAAGCGACCGCTGGAGCGTGGCCGTCTGGGCCATCTAGCGCAAAGCGCCAGTATGCTGTGAACGAGCCTTTTCGCAAGCCTACTAAAAAGCAAGAAATCCTCTGGCGTGATGTAGAGCAAAGGGCAGTCAAGGATATCTTGAATATACTGCGCGTGAGGGTGACCCGAGAGAATAATGAATACTAACAAGGCCAGGGGGATGGCTCCTCAGCTACTAAGATGACTATCTAATAAGGGACGTCAGCTGGGCCCAGCTGGGACCAGGGATATTATTCTTTATGGCACAACAGGAAACTCCACAGGTATGAGCTCTACATTCCCCAAGCATGCCATTGGCCACAGGTAGTTGTGAAAAATTTACAGTCACACTACACTTGAAAAAGGAAAAAGGTAATAGGCAAGTGGCACCCTTATCTTTAAACGAGTCTTCTTCAAAGACCCTTCAAACACCCTTCAAAGACCCTTCCAAGACCCACACCCCTCACCCCAGACCCCCTTACAGCAACTTCCGGCACCCGTGGCATCGCCCACGGGCAACCTTTCTAGTCTCTTTCTCTTTAAAAAAATAACGATTTCTGTATATCACGTGAGGGCGGAGCCCGAACTAAAAATGTTGTGAGGGCCGTGGCCCTCACCAGTATCTTGCGCGTAGCGCCAGCGCGAAGCGCCTGTGTCTTGCGCGAAGCGCCAGTATTTTGTGAGCGAAGCGAGCGATGGTCACGGGCAAGGCCATCAAGAGTATCTTGCGCGAAGCGCGCCAGTGTCCTGTGAGCGCAGCGAGCGTACGGGCACGGGCTAAGAGGATATGAGGGCGTAGCCCGAATCAAGGGGCTTTGAAGAGGATGTGAGCGCAGCGAGCAATGGTCACGGGCGCGCGCCCTGGCGAGACAATCGAAAGTATCTTGCGCGAAGCGCCAGTATGTTGTGACCGCACGGGTACGAAAGGGAGAAGATGATGTGAGGGCGTAGCCCGAACCAGAGGACCTTTTTTGCGCCAAGCACCCGTACTTTGTAAGCGAAGCGAGCGATGGTCACGGGCAAGGCCATTAAGAGTATCTTGCGCAAAGCGCGCCAGTATCCTGTGAGCGCAGCGAGCGTACGGGCACGGGACAAGAGGATATGAGGGCGTAGCCCGAACCAGAGAAACTTTCTTGCGCAAAGCCCCAGTACTTCGTAAGGGCAAAGCTGTAGCTGTCAGATCCCTGTTGCCGCCTGCGGCAAAAGGAAGCGACCGCTGGAGCGTGGCCGTCTGGGCCATCTAGCGCAAAGCGCCAGTATGCTGTGAACGAGCCTTTTCGCAAGCCTACTAAAAAGCAAGAAATCCTCTGGCGTGATGTAGAGCAAAGGGCAGTCAAGGATATCTTGAATATACTGCGAGTGAGGGTGACCCGAGAGAATAATGAATACTAACAAGGCCAGGGGGATGGCTCCTCAGCTACTAAGATGACTATCTAATAAGGGAGGTCAGCTGGGCCCAGCTGGGACCAGGGATATTATTCTTTATGGCACAACAGGAAACTCCACAGGTATGAGCTCTACATTCCCCAAGCATGCCATTGGCCACAGGTAGTTGTGAAAAAATTACAGTCACACTACAGTTGAAAAAGGAAAAAGGTAATAGGCAAGTGGCACCCTTATCTTTAAACGAGTCTTCTTCAAAGACCCTTCAAACACCCTTCAAAGACCCTTCCAAGACCCACACCCCTCACCCCAGACCCCCTTACAGCAACTTCCGGCACCCGTGGCATCGCCCACGGGCAACCTTTCTAGTCTCTATCTCTCTAAAAAAATAACGATTCTATAAATCACGTGAGGGCGCAGCCCGAACTAAAAAAATGTGAGGGCCGTGGCCCTCACCAGTATCTTGCGCGTAGCGCCAGCGCGAAGCGCCAGTATTTTGTGAGCGAAGCGAGCGATGGTCACGGGCAAGGCCATCAAGAGTATCTTGCGCGAAGCGCGCCAGTGTCCTGTGAGCGCAGCGAGCGTACGGGCACGGGCTAAGAGGATATGAGGGCGTAGCCCGAATCAAGGGGCTTTCAAGAGGATGTGAGCGCAGCGAGCAATGGTCACGGGCGCGCCCTGGCGCGACAATCGAAAGTATCTTGCGCGAAGCGCCAGTATGTTGTGACCGCACGGGTACGAAAGGGAGAAGATCATGTGAGGGCGTAGCCCGAACCAGAGGACCTTTTTTGCGCCAAGCGCCCGTACTTTGTGAGCGAAGCGAGCAATGGTCACGGGCAAGGCCATCAAGAGTATCTTGCGCAAAGCGCGCCAGTATCCTGTGAGCGCAGCGAGCGTACAGGCACGGGCTAAGAGGATATGAGGATATGAGGGCGTAGCCCGAACCAGTGAAACTTTCTTGCGCAAAGCCCCAATATTTCGTAAGGACAAAGCTTTAGCTGTCAGATCCCTGTTGCCGCCTGCGGCAAAAGGAAGCGACCGCTGGAGCGTGGCCGTCTGGGCTATCTAGCGCGAAGCGCCAGTATGCTGTGAACAAGCCTTTTCGCAAGCCTACTAAAAAGCAAGAAATCCTCTGGCGTGATGTAGAGCAAAGGGTAGTCAAGGATATCTTGAATATACTGCGAGTGAGGGTGACCCGAGAGAATAATAAATACAAACAAGGCCAGAGGGATGGCTCCCCAGCTACTAAGATGACTATCTAATAAGGGAGGTCAGCTGGGCCCAGCTGGGACCAGGGATATTGTTCTTCATGGCACAACGACAGGTATGAGCTCTACATTCCCCAAGCGTGCCATTGGCCACAGGTAGTTGTGAAAAATTTACAGTCACACTACACTTGAAAAAGGAAAAAGGTAATAGACAAGTGGTACCCGTATCTTTAAACGATTCTTCTTCAAAGACCCTTCAAAGACCTACACCCCTCACCCCAGACCCCCTTACAGCAACTTCCGGCACCCGTGGCATCGCCCACGGGCAACCTTTCTAGTTCTAGTAATAATACAAAGCGACTGTAGTGATCACCTGATATAGTTCGCAGTCACAATCAATCAATCGTTCCTAAATCACATGATTGTATTATGTCTATCGTGTGTGCTGTGTGTGTGCCTGACGAACGCCACTAAATTTTCACCTCCCATTGTTGTTGATTGATGTTGACTAAGCAAAAGTGCGTATGCGTATCCCACAGAAAGCGAAGTGCGTGTCCCCTAGGAGGATCTGCTGACCAAGAAATGCTAAATAAGCAAAGTGGGAGTCCTCTAGAACCTCTAGAATCCTCCAGCAACAACCTTTTCTTCTCTAATAACTTGCTTGCTGCTACTCTTTTCCTCGCTTTTGTGCTTTTTTTTTTTTTTTTTTTTTGCTCCTTTATTCCTCACTACAGTCTTTCATCAGCCACAACTCCAAATTTCATTTTCATCACATCTGTCACCATTCAACATGCCTTCCACTCGCCGTGCTCCTCTTACCTCCACCTCCAGTATCGATACCTCTTCAACTACAGCCTTTACAGGATACAAGCGGGTTAGAGCGACGAACTCAACAAGGTCGCAGCCCACCAAGTCCGTCAGGTTCTCTTCCCTTACCACCACCAGGCGTACGGCTGCCACTAAATCTACTGTTACCACTCCCTCCTCTCCTTCCTCGCTTCCCATCAATAGCACTATCACCACACCCAATGCAATCGCTTCTTCTTCCTCCTCCTCTTCCCCTATTAGCAGGTGTAGCAGGTGCCGTGGAAACGATCACCAAAGGTCAACAAGTCGTCGCTGCCCATACTTTAAAGGGAAGCAAACGACAAGTGCAAGGATCTGCCATTCCCAGAAGCGTCACTCCAACAACTGCGACTACCTCGAAACCATCTTTGACACCGTTTCGGACGAGAGTATCCTCGCTGCACGACCCGCGTCTTTCACATCAAGCTGAAGGAACTCCTGCATGATCTGTTGAAAAACCATGTCCTCGGAAAGGTCGTCGGCATGATTCATGTCATTGAGTTCCAGAAGCGTGGACTCCCCCATGCACACATTCTGCTCATCATGAGCCCCGAGCACAAGCCTGGATTGCCTGAGGACTACGACAAATACATTTCTGCCGAGATTCCTGACCCTGCAACTCATCCGGCCGCCTATGAGACTGTTGTGAAATCCATGATCCATGGCCCATGTGGACCGGCAAACAGGAACTCTCCATGCATGGAGAACGGCGTGTGTACCAAAGGCTATCCCAAGCCCTTCCTCGCAACCACCACAAACGGACCAAATGGATATCCGCAGTACCGGCGCCGCATGGATGGAAGGACAGTCAGGATCGATGGCCGGGGAGATTTCGAGATTGACAACCGTTGGGTCGTTCCGCACAACCCTTATCTGGCTGCAAAGTATGGTGCCCATATCAATGTCGAGAGCTGCACCTCTTCCACTGCGGTCAAGTATCTTTACAAGTACGTCTACAAGGGTCATGATCGAGCCACTGTTGTGGTTCAACAGCCGGCACAAGACGGAGCTCAAGCCGGAGCCGGAGATCTACCTGTGCCAGAAGTCAACGAGATCATTGATTTCATCGACGGTCGCTATGTCTCTGCCTCCGAGTCTTCTTGGCGCATATTCGGTTTCCGCCTACACAGTGCCTATCCATCCGTCACCAGGTTGCATTTGCATCTTCCCGGCCAGTTCATGCACGCCTTCCGCTCGGACGAACCCATCGCCGATGTCCTAGAGAGAGCCGCACTGGAGCGCAGTACGCTGACTGCATTCTTCGACTATAACCGCGACCATCCTGACGAACCGCCATCAAAGTACCACGACTTTCCTCAAACCCACGTTTACCTCAAGAGGGAAAAGCGATGGAAGCTCAGAGAGAGAGGATGTACAGTCGGCCGACTCTTTTTTGTGCATGATACCGCAGGCGATCTGTTTTATTTGCGGTTGCTACTACTCTCGGTGCCAAGTCCTATATCGTTTGAGGGCCTAAGAACAGTCGAAAACGAGGTCCACCCCACGTTCAAGGCCGCCTGCATCGCCCTTGGCATGCTTCAAGATGATCGCGAGTGGGAGAACTGTCTTCGGGATGCCGCAGTCTGCCAAACGGGATACCAACTCCGCTCCCTTTTTGCAAAGATTCTTGCCTTTTGCAACCCGACAAATCCTGCTCAGCTTTGGACCACCTTTCGCGATGCACTGTCTAATGATCTCCGTCCAAGGGAACGTGACGCTACCAGCCTTGAGCAGCGACAATCCTTTGCAGACCAGCGTGCAAATGCTGCCTTGATCCACTTACAAGTTCTCCTGAGGAACCTCGGCAAGACTCTCCACGACTACGAAGGCATGCCCGAGCCCGTCATACTGGAGCAGCATGGTCCCAACGTAAATGCATTTATTGCAGACGAGTTGAATTACCCTTTGCCCAGCGCAGAAGATTTCGCCATGATGGAGCAGTCACTCAACGCGAATCAGAGGGAAGCATACGACCGAATCAAGCACTCCTATGAGATGAACTCTTCCGAGGCGTACTTCATCGATGGTCCTGCAGGTACAGGAAAGACCTTCCTGTACTGCTCTGTCCAACAAACGACAACGTCGATGAAGTCAACAACCACATCATGTCAGCCATACAAGGGGAATCAAGAGAGTTTCTCTCGCAGGACTCCATCATCGACAAAGAAGACGATAGGGTGGACGCTCTGTTTCCTATCGAGTTTCTGAACAGCCTCAAGTCGTCTTCGCTCCCTCCTCACTGCCTGAGATTGACCGTGGGTTGTCCTGTCATACTCCTTCGAAACCTCATGCCACAGGAAGGACTTTGCAATGGCACGCGACTCATATGTACATCGCTCTCACGGTACGTCTTGGGAGCCACTATCATTATAGGAACACATGCCGGCAATCACGTATTCCTTTCCCGCATCCCGATCTGCCCTTCTGACCTCGATATGCCGTTCAAGTTCCGACGACTCCAGTTCCCTATCCGACCCGCCTTTGCAATGACGATCAACAAGTCCCAAGGTCAGACTTTAGACACCGTTGGTATCTATCTCAAGAAGCCGGTATTCGCCCATGGCCAACTGTACGTTGCCCTATCTCGATGACGAACAAGAACAACGTGCATGTGTTGATTGAGAGGGAGGGTCCCGATACACCATATGGCTGTACAACAAATGTTGTTTACCCAGAGATTCTTGCCCTGAGTGACTAAAAAAAAATGACATAAGAAAAAAAAAAAGGAGGGTAGGGATCAAGGGAGACAGTGACAGACAGAAATAAATATTACCACATCCATTTCGCTTTTTTTTTTTTTTTTTTTCACCCAACACCCCCGCGAGCGAAGCCGCGGGTACTATTCTAGTTTTGTAACAAAATCAGTGTATGTACTTAAGGGGTTTATATTGAAATGTCAGCGTGAAATGGTGACAGTTGAGTTGGTTTTGAGTGCCTCAGATAGCGCCTGGGCTCCGTTGTCTCCAATCAAGTTGCTGTACAACTCCAGTGTGGTCGGAGTCGAGTTGGTCTTGAGTTCCTCAGACAGCGCCTGAGCTCCGTTGTCTCCGATCGAGCTACTCATCAAGTTCAAAGTGGTCAGAGTCGAGTTGGTCTTGAGTGCTTCAGACAGCGCCTGGGTTTCGTTGTCTCCGATCGAGTTGCTGTAGATATCCAAAGTGATCAGAGTCGAGCTGGTCTTGAGTGCCTCTGCTAACCTTCCAAATTCCTTTCCTCCAATCGAGTTTACTGACAAATGGAAGGATAGCTTGCAAAGATGAAGTAGTGTTTTTGGTTGGAGGTTGAGAAGCTTGGTGAACTCCTTTGGAAGAACAGAGAGGCTTGGGCAGTGTTTGTTTATTGAGAGCTCTTTTTAAAAATTGTGCATCTCTAAGATGTGGCATTGCTTGCTATTGTGGATATGTCCATTGACGCAGGAGCTGGCTGCACAAGGCTACAGCTTGTCTTGAAGGCTGCTTTAGCCTTGAACCTTTTAGAAGACACCAGACATTCAGGGAGATGTCCAGCATGCCACATCCAATCAGGATCCGAACACCCGCCCTGCTGGATCTTCATTTCTAATTTTCAGCCTTCGGCTCCTTGACCGGCGTGCCATTCGCCGTGCCCTCGGACGACACCTCGCGGCGCGTGTCGAATTCCTTCTTGGCGCCCTCCAGGGCCGCCAACTTCTTGGTCTTGTCTTCGGGCGTAAACTGTTTGCTGGTCTGCTGCTTCGTGACGGCCAGGATCGCGTCGGCATACATGTCGTTGATGTCCTTGAAGCGCTGGTACAGCTCGGCGCGCAGCGTAGTGGCGTGCGTATTGCTGCCGTCGGCATCCTTCTGCTCCTTGCAGCGGAAGTAGCTTTCGGCGCAGCTGGGCGTGTCGCCGAGCTCGACCTTGCGCAGGCAGCGGATGCTGTGGTACTTGCACACGTCATCTCTCATGTTTGCGACCGGGCTGGCCTTTCCGATTTCATCCTCGGTGAGCGAGCGGAAGCAGAAGCAGCGAGTGTCAAACTGCCACGGGTCGGCGGCCATGCCGTCCTCCGTGTTGGGCTGCGGCGCAAAGCCGCTCGACGGCGGCAGGCGCATGTGCACGCGCGAATACTCGTACGAGTCCTTTTCGATCGGGTTCATCGGGTCAGCGTTGTAGCAGAGCGATTCATATTCCGACGGCGTCTTGTACGTGCCATCGGCTCCGGTTGCGCAGTAGCGGTAGCACGCGACGCCATCCGTGTACTTGCACTCGGCTGGCCACTGGCCGGGATCGGCCGCGGCAACGACGGACGCAAGGGCGGCAAAGGCAAAAACGGTAAGCTGCATGTTCGGGGATGCAGTCATGAGCAACACTCCTTTCTCTCAACAGTAATTGTGATAGCAATGTCGCAGAGCCTTACGAACGTTTGGTCAAGAATGTGCAGAAGTGTGCAGGGCGTTTTACAGGTGTTCTCGTGAGCGTTCTATAAGCGTTCTTGATAGAGGTCTGTGGCGTTCTTGTGGACGTTCTGTGAAGGAGATCTCTTGTGTGGCAGATCTTGCGATGGCACTGGTAGTGGTTCTTGCAGTAGTTGTTGCGAGCGTTGTGAATGCTGTTGTGAGCCTAGAGTCTTGAGGTAGGATAAAATGTGTTTTTTGTGTAAGGTGCTGGATAGGTGCGACTTCTTTTTATATGTGAAGAGGGCTGTAAACAGATCGAGTTTTTGTCTTTTGGGCTTGGAGAGTTCAGGAAGAAGAACTGGGACCGCCAAAGGATCAGGGCAAGTAGAGGCAGCAGTAACAGAAAACATCAAGGGCCTGTTGAAAAAATGGGGTGTGCTAAAGGAGGGGAGCTAGGAAGAAAAAAAGAAGGGGGATACAACCTGGGTGCAGAGATGGGAAGAGGGAGTGAAAGCTAAACAACGACAGATGCTATTGAGTGGGGGAAAAAAGGGACGCTAGAAATAAGCAGGAGAGGCCAGCAAGACAAAGAGGAGACGAAGACAGAGGGGGAAGCAAAAAAAAGGGGGGGAGGATCACAAAAAAAAAGACGGGGATGCAGATGGAAATGCAGAAAAAAGAGATGGGAATACAAAAAAAAAGGGAGGGACGAAAAAAATCTCAGGGGAGGGACAAAGAAAAAGAAAGAAAAAACACGCAAGGGGGGGAAGGAAAAGAATGTTAGGGAGAGAGCGACAAAAAAATGTCTGGGGAGGGACATTTAAAAAAAAAGTGGGAATGCAAAAAAAGTAGATGGACATGAAAAAAAAATTGGCGGAAAAAAGTTGAGATGAAAAAAAAATGGGAGGACGCCGAGCAAAAGATGGGATGGACGGATGCAGGGTGAGAAAAAGGGGAAAGATGCCGAAAATTCCAAGTGCTATTCAACTGAACAACTGGCTTGTGGCAGCCAAGCGTTCATAGCGACGTTGCTTTTTGATCCGGCTCTTTTGATGGGCGAGTGAACTTATCTTCCTCCACCTGCGCTAACACCTACCGACAATGCATGAAAATGCCATACATATCCCACAATATCAAGCAATCTGAATCATCTTTTGAAGTTCTGAGAAGTATGGGGATGGAATTAACGAGAAGAAAGAGTCTGTTTTCTTTATTTTGCACCACAGAGCAGATAATAAACAGTATCGGCTCATGTGACGTGCTTGGTTGAGCGTCTCTTCGTTAAATAAAAAGGGATAAATAAAATAAACCCGTACCGCAACAGTTCTTAACTAAAGTGCTCCAATCAATTGATCAACCAAAACGCGATTTCGACTTTTTTTTTTAGATGCTCTTTCGTCATCTTTGCAATCAACCCCGGGATGCCACTCGATGATTCCTAGACTTCGTGGTCATGCTTCTGTTGGAACTATATCCACGTTGGCAATGACGTCATCATGAATTATTTTTTTTGAATTCAAAAGGTTTGGTTGATCAATTGATTGAAAATCACGATCTTCAAGTTCATCGTCTCTGCCATGGTCATTCAGTATTTTATTGGACCGCCTCTGCTTTTGATCAATGCATCTATGCGTTTGGGCATGCTCTTGTACAAATCAGGCAGAAGGTTAGGGGGGAGATTATTCCAAATATCCTGCACGCGTTCCCAGAGCTCATCCAAGCTTTTCGGCGCCTGTTCTTGTTGGGCAAGTCGCTGTTTTATATAAGCCCAAACGTGTTCGATAATGTTGAGGTCCGGGGAGTTGGCTGGCCAGTCGAGAACAGTGAACTCCTGCTCGGCAAGCCATTGTTGTACCACGTTTGCTGTATGTACTCGAGAGTTGTCCTGCTGAAAGATCGATTCCGAAGGATCCATTCCGTTCCAAGTGAATGAGTTGAGAACATAATCGTTGAGGAAGGTGAGGAAGAATTCCGAATCCAACGTCCCATGGATCCTGCTTAGGTCTCCTATTCCGTAAAAAGTGATGCATCCCCAGACCATCATCTTCCCTCCTCCACCTTGTGGCGTTAGACGGACTTGATGAGGCAGCAGACGTTTGTGCTCCTGGCCGCTGTAATAGTACTTCCTGCCAAAAGACCCCACGCGACTGATCATGCTCTCATCAGAGAACATCGCACGTTTCCAGTCATCTACTGTCCAGTCCTTATGTGTCACGAGACAAGAGCTTGCTCTTGTGACTTCGCCCTAACGAGTATAAAAGGGCCTTAGATAGCAAATCTATAGCTCTTTACTTGGTATCGCCAATACAACATACTCTTTAACCTATTCCTTATACTCATTTCTTAGTCCTTGATCAAGGTTCTCTTTATCTACTTCATTCTATTGCTTGGTCTGCTTTCTTGACAATACCAAGTCATACACCTAAAGAACCTTGGATCAAACTTTGTCTGTTTTCTATTGATATACTTCAGCGCTCAAAAAAAAAAAAAAAAAAAAAAGCCTTTTCCACAACAAAACCAAACCCTATCTTCTTCAAATTCTTTCCTCTTTTACTACCATCTTCCGTACACAACCCACAACCCTCAGAAACTACAACAACTCTTCACTTTCCGTATCAACTACAATGCTACCCGATAGTGAGATCCTTACAGCCAACGCGCGCTTCCAAGCACTGATGGACCGAGTAGCCACACTTGAACAAATAGTTCAGACGGTCACTCCCTTGCAAGCCAAAGTCACCGAACTCGAGGAGACTGTTCAGAAGTACCGTGATATGCTGGACTTCATTCTTTCGAACGAAGATTTCTTCACAAGCCTGACCGTCAACCTCAACCCTCGATTACTCAGCCTCGAATCCAACGTCCAGAAGATGACGTCACAATTACCACCCATCACTCGCGCAGAACTAGGCAAACTATTTTATGATCACAAGACCGATGTCACCAACACAGTGAGTGCCATCTTCCAATCAACTACACCTCACTCCAGCAATAGCTCCCCTTCGAGGCCAAAAGTAGCACCCCCCGCAGTCTTCTCCGGCAAGCGTGAAGATTGGAAAGGGTTTCAGGCTCAGCTGGAACTCTTCTTCGTTGCAAACGAGACCCTCTATCCGAACGACCACGACCGCATTGTGCTGGCTATCTCGCGCCTCGGTGATACTGCAGCGTTCAAGTACATGCAGAGATACGTTCCGTCCTTCAAGTTGCCTGTCGAGGAGAGACCCGCATGTATTTCTAACCTGGATCAGTTCTTTGCTCTTATGAGTAAGAACTTTGGAGTCTCCAATGCTCACGTCCTAGCAGAAGCCCAACTCCGTCAACTTAGACAGCGCGGTTCTGCCATCGACTATACAAACCGTTTCGTCAACCTTGCAGCGGATACAGCATGGAATGATAGCGCAATGATTTCACAGTTCCGCCTCGGCCTGAAGGAGTCTGTTCAAGAAGCCATGGCAAACTACCCCGAGCCACCTACCTTTGCCGAGTTTTCACAATTGGCTATCGACATCGACAACCGACAGTACGGCTATGCAGTGACCCGTTCCGGCAACAAATCTTCCAGCACTCCGTCCCGTTCCACCACTGCCCACACTTCTACTACCACTCAAGCCTCATCCACCCCAACTACCGCGTCCACCCCTGCTACCTCAGCTCCCGCGACCACTTCGATGGACATGGATCTCTCGCATGCTCGCCATGGTCCTTTGCCACCGTCTGAGCGTCTTCGTCGTCAAAAGGAAGGACTGTGCACCTACTGTGGTTCAGCAGATCATTGGCTTGACGACTGCCCCAAGAAACCTGCAAAGCCCTCGTTCAAGAACGCCCCAAAGGCAACAGCCTCGATCTCGGCCCTTCAGCCTACACAGACTAGCGACCAGCCCGATGCAATCTCTTTCCAATTGGAAAAAGATTCAGCCTAGACAGTAAAGTTGGAGTGTGTCTGGGCGAGCTGTATAACAAATCTCCAAATGATCCTCTGCTATCCCCTATTACTATTCCAATTACTCTTCACTTCCAAAACTCCTCACTACCAGTCCATGCAATGATCGTCTCAGGAGCAACCATCTCATTCATTCATCAAAATCTAGCACAACAGCACAATCTTCCACTAGCACAACACTTATTACAAATCTCTCTTGCCAATGGTTCAACACATACCTCTCATCACGCCACCACATTGGTTATGCAATCCCACTCACAACACTTTTCCACACACACTTTTCAACTCATTGCACTTGGCAATTATGCCATTATTCTTGGCATGGACTGGCTCCGCTCACACAACCCATATATCGACTGGGAGAAACGAACCATTACTATGCCATGCCTCCATCAGCACACACTCGACAAGCTTTCCCCCCTTGCACAATCAACAATGCCTCGATCCATCCCTTCCTTCCAGGAACAAGACCGAATCCTTCTGCCACCTTCCAAACCCAAATCCACTTTGGTTCCCACCAAGTACACCTCAGGATCCAACCAACTATCCAAATCCGCCAAGAACCGATCAGCAACCAACATCTCCATTATTAGCAATACACAACTCCGTCAGATCCTCAAGACCAATCAAGGAGTCGGATACATGCTCGACGTCTCTCGAATCGAAGAACTCGCCAGCGCAACCACCAACGACAACTCTATCCCTGAATCAAAACCCACAGTCCAACTGCCCGAGAAATATGCCGAATATGCTCAGGTATTCTCCAAGACGCAAGCCGACAAGCTACCGCCACATCGACCCTATGATCACAATATCCCTGTGGTCGAAGGAGCCACCGTGCCATTTGGACCAGTGTACAACCTATCACAAACGGAACTGCAAGTTCTACGCGAATATATTCAAGAAAACCTTGCAAAAGGGTTCATCCGTCGATCCGAGTCTCCAGCTGGCGCCCCCGTCCTTTTTGTTAAAAAGAAAGACGGTTCTCTCCGCCTCTGTGTCGACTATCGAGGCCTCAACAAGGTGACTGTCCCCAATCGATGCCCTCTGCCACTGATCTCCGAAACTTTCGACCGACTAGGCAAAGCCAAGTATTTCACCAAGCTCGACATGCGAGGAGCATACAATCTTCTCCGCATCAAGGAGGGCGACGAATGGAAGACTGCATTCCGCTGCCGCTATGGCCACTTCGAGTATACAGTCATGCCCTTCGGACTAATGAACGCTCCCGGAACTTTCCAAGCTTTCGCCAACGACGTCCTCCGCGATTACCTAGATGACTTTGTCGTGCTATACATTGACGACATTCTCATCTACTCCGACACCCTTGAGGAACATACCGCGCATGTCCGCAAAGTTCTCAGCAAGCTCCAAGACGCTGGTCTATGCTTAAAACTCGAGAAATGCTCGTTCGACAAGGACAAAGTCGAATTCCTCGGCTTTGTGATCGGAACTGACGGTATTTCTATGGACCCCGCCAAGGTTGCCGCCATTCGCGATTGGCCCACTCCCTCTTCCGTTTCGGATGTCCAGTGCTTTCTGGGTTTCTCCAACTTCTACCGTCGTTTTGTACGGAAATACTCCCATATCGCCGCGCCTCTCACCGCGTTACTCAAGAAAAATACTAACTTTGTCTGGACCGCTATCGCACAAGCCGCTTTCACGGAGCTCAAGTCACGCTTCATGTCTGGCCCCGTCCTTCGGCATTTCCAACCAGATCGCCCCTGCATCATTGAAACTGACGCTTCTGACAAGGCCCTCGGCGCTGTCTGCAGTCAGCGTGACCAAGATGGACGCCTACATCCTATCGCTTACTACTCCCGAAAACTATTGCCTGCTGAACTCAACTATCAGATCTACGACAAAGAACTCCTTGCCATTGTGTCTGCCTTTAAACATTGGCGACACTACCTGGAATTCTCGCCCGCTACCACGGAAGTCATCACCGACCACAGAAATCTTGAGTACTTTACCACCACGCGCCAATTGAGCCGCCGTCAAGTCCGCTGGTCTGAAATCTTGTCTGACTACAACTTTACCATCCATTACCGCCCTGGCTCCCAGAATGCCGCTGCCGATGCTTTGTCCCGGCGGGACAACCCTGGAGAGGGAGGTGCGGCCCAGCACGGCAAGACCGAGATGACCCTCCTACCGCCGATCCAGATTCTGAACACCATCCAGGCCCGGTCACTGCAACCAGAGACGCCAGCGATCCAGGAAAAAATCAAGACACTAATCCCCGATGATCTATACTTTGGTCCAATACTCGCCAAGACCGCAAAGTCGAACTCGGACAATGCCCAGTACTCAATTCAAGATGGGCTACTCCTGCGGGATGGCCTTGTCTGCGTCCCCGACGATCCCGAACTCAAGAAACAAATCCTTCAAGAATGTCACGACGCCCCAACCGCCGGTCATTTTGGAATTACCAAGACCTCAGACCTTGTCAGTCGAACCTTTTACTGGCCTTCCATGTGGCGTTACATCAAGGATTACATCAACGGTTGTGACACCTGCCAACGGACAAAGTCATCCACTCACAAGCCTTATGGACTTTTACAACCCCTGCCTGTACCCGATCGCCCCTGGACCTCAGTATCGATGGATTTCATCACCCAACTCCCCCCCTCAAACGGCTATACGGCAATCTGTGTTTTTGTGGACCGATTCACCAAGATGGCACACTTTGTCCCCACCTACGACAACATCAATGCACAGGATACGGTCTGTTTGTTCCTAGAACGCGTATTTTCAGCCCACGGTCTCCCGGATGACATTGTTTCTGACAGAGGCGCCACCTTCACTTCAGCCTTCGTTTCCACCATGTTCAAGTCTCTGGGGATCAATCAGAAGCTTTCTACCGCCTACCACCAACGCACCGATGGACAGACCGAGAGAGTAAATTCAATACTGGAACAGTACCTACGAGGGTATATCGACTATCAGCAAACGGACTGGAGCACCCTTCTACCGATAGCAGAATTTGCATACAACAACGCAACACACTCAACAACAAAAACAACACCATTCTTTGCCAACCTCGGCTACCATCCGAAATTCACCATCACCATCCCAAGAGTCTCGAAGGACAATGTCCCAGCCCAGGAACGCGTCCAGGCCCTAAAGAACCTCTATGCGGAGATGCAACTCAATATTCACACCGCCATTGAACAGCATGCCAGGAACTTCGACACCAAGGCCCAACCACAACCCAATCTGCAAGTAGGAGATCTTGTATGGCTAGACGCCCGGAACCTCCAAACGAACAGACCATGCAAGAAGCTCGACCATAAGCGCATGGGCCCTTACCGTATTCTCGAAAAAATCGGCACTCGATCCTTCCGTCTCGATTTACCACCAACGACCAAGCTACATCCTGTCTTTCATGTAAACTTACTTGAGCGTGCGCATCCAGATACGATCCCCGGTCGAGCCTCAAAACGACCTCCTCCGCTTGTCGTCTCCGGCGATGAGGAGTACGAGGTTGAGGCCATTTTGGATTCACGGATCAGGCGCAACCACCTTGAATACTATATACATTGGAGAGGCTACCCCGTATCCGAACGAACCTGGGAACCGGCCGCCTGTGTCAAGAATTCCCCGGACCTTGTTCGCGAGTTCCATCTGCAACACCCTCACAAACCCAGCCAAAGGCCTCTTGGAACTCGGCCCTAGAGGGGGAGGTTGTCACGAGACAAGAGCTTGCTCTTGTGACTTCGCCCTAACGAGTATAAAAGGGCCTTAGATAGCAAATCTATAGCTCTTTACTTGGTATCGCCAATACAACATACTCTTTAACCTATTCCTTATACTCATTTCTTAGTCCTTGATCAAGGTTCTCTTTATCTACTTCATTCTATTGCTTGGTCTGCTTTCTTGACATTATGCTCCTGTGCGAATGTAAGCCGATCCCGTACATGATTCGGTTTAAGATCAGGCTTCCTCTGTTGGACGTATGCTCTGATTCATTTCTGCAGTAGATTCTTTCGGACCGTCTCAACATGCACCTGCACTCCATCCGTTGCTTGGAGGAACCGTTGGCCTTTGCGGAGTGTTGTCAGCTGGCCAGTCTTGAATTCACGAGCGAGAACTTCCTTTGTCCTTGGGGAGACCTTGTCCTGTCGACCCACTTTGGGAGGAGGAATGTTTTCCTTGTTTTTCTTCCTGATGTTGACTGCAGATCCGATCGAGATCCCGACTGATTTGGCCACCTGCCTGACGGATCGACCCTGAATTAACTGTTGCGTGGCATCGTGTGTTTTGGAGGGTGCTGTTGGTTTGTTTTTCCCAGTTGGATTGTTTGGTTGTGGCGGCATTCTGATTGGTGGATGGAGGAATAAAAGAAAATAACGATGATGAAGAAAAAGAGTTGTAAGAAAGTTGATGTAGGAGCAGAAGAACTTGAAGATCGTGATTTACAATCAATCGATCAACCAAACCTTTTGAATTCAAGAATTTTTTCATGATGACGTCATTACCAATATGGGTCAGGATTGCATACAAGCATGACCACGAGTCGTGGGAATCATTGAGCGGCATTCCGGGCCTGATTGCAAAGATGATGGATGAGCATCTCAAAGAAAACGTCGAAATCGCGTTTTTGTTGATCAATTGATTGGAGCACTGTAGTTCCATTGAACGCGCAATAGAAAATTTTCGCAGATTCAATTTTCCTTCGTTGAATAACCTCCACGAAGGAAAATTGATTGAAGGAAAAATGAGTGTTTCGCAGGAATTTTTCAGTCGTACATGCTGCGGTCAGAAGAAAATAGGCTTCTGACCCCAGCATATAAATGGCCAGCGGCATTGGTCAGTAATCTTTGTGTATAACTGAAAACACCTATCAATATTTCCAAATGTCGGCCGCACTCAGATTCCACCTATACCTGGAGGAGCTTATTCTCAATGGAGAGCTGGATGTGGACGTATTGTTCGACGATGTCAGCCAGGCCGCGGATGAGGATGTGGGTGAAGACGAGAATGAGGACGAGGATGAGGATGAGGATGAGGATGAGGACGAGAATGAGGACGATGCTTTTGGGGTTTACCATGAACCAGGACCAGAGGAGGAGCAGGAGATAGAGGTGGAAGACGACGACGTGGAAAATGGCGACGTGGCGGACAACGGATATATACGACCGCCATTGTTTCGTGGGTCATTCCTACCCGGCGAACGATTCAATTTACTGCTTGTGGATGATGAAGAGGCCAAGGAGCAACTACGCTTTTACAGGAACAACATTATTGACATCGTCGTTGCCCTCCGACTACCAGATCTGATTGTCACTCGATCCAGAGACAAGGTTTGGTCAGTTGAGGCACTTCGCCTTGTGCTCTATCGATTCGCATCTCCATCCAAGCTCAGTCGAATGTCGTCAGTATTTCATCGCAGTAGCGCGACGATCTCAAGGGTTATCAACTGCACATTCTTCTGGATCATGGAACATTGGCACAAGGTTCTTGACTGGGACACGCTCCGCCTCACTCCGGAAAACTGGAAGAATACGCTCTTTGGTGCAGCCTGAAGACTCGCGGCTTATGTGGCAATATTTTCGGCTTCATTGATGGAACTCGCCGTCCTATTTGCAGGTCATGTGTTGGGCAGGAAGGACAATACAATGGCCATAAGAAGCAGCACACCTTGAACTACCAAAGCGTGGTTGCGACGGACGGAATCATGATCCATTTGAGCAAGGCATTTGACGGCACCCACAACGACATCAAGATGTTTGCTCTGACAGGAATGGATCGCTTACTGGAGTAGCACGCATACAACACTCAAGGGCGGCCATTGGCGATCTTTGGCTACGTGCGTACCAGCTCGGGGCTCATGTTCTTGTCCAGTACGACGAGTATCCGGGTATGTCTTGCGATATATTAAGGTTTTATCATACGTACACAAGTAACTGATGAGACAAAGAGAGGGATTGTATTAGGCACACCAGGTACAGTCTATTATGCTGTCCCTGGTATGTAGCTTAAGGGTAGTCTAGTCTATTGTCTCCATCTATCTTAGGGTGCCATTAGGCGAATATGCGACAACTCCCTCCCAAGGGAAGGCTGAAAGCCGCCCTGGAAAGAAATCACGCATAGAGGCTTCATGGTTGAGGATTAAAAAAAACAAAAGATCCTCCTGTGCAATGGAGTGCACAGACTAATTAATTTCAGACCAAAAAAGCAGTGTGAAAAGGTCTTGTGGAGGTAAAACCACAGGGGAAAAATATCTTCACATATGGTTCAAGAGGAAAGCAGAAAATACCTCTTGCTATCATTCACTTCATTCTGTGATGTTATTTACGTTCGACCACGCTTGCGCGTGTCAGTAGTGCTGATCTCCTTACTACCCTCTTCGATCGTACTTCTTAACTGGCGCTTGCCACTGCGGTTTGCTGCTTGATCGGTGGCTCCGTTAGCATTATCTGCATCACCGCGCTTGCGCTTACGCCCTTGTTCGGCATCATTGGCAGTACTGTCCATAGCGGCCCCTTCATGTGGCTGCACCAAGCGTTGATCATATCATGAGTCGATCGGTCGTATTATGAGTCGACCGATCGTGCCAAGAGTCGACCGATCGTACCAAGAGTCGACCGATCATGGTCTGACTATGTTGTAGGACGCGACAGGTTTATACTTGTATTTTGCCACAACAGTTTTTAAGGTAGTTTATGTTACGGAATCAGGGGTTCGAAACGGGTGGATAGAGCGGTCGTTGCACTCCCAGTTGTTGATGGTTCTTGGGGATCCTTTTAAAATAAAACACGAGTTCACTCGTTGCACGCACTGAAAATGATGGTCAGCTAACGTTGGCCAGTTGCTCTGTGAAAATGTCTTTGGAAAAAGGCAAAGAGTAAAAGAACCACCGCGCTTCCCTTTTTCTACATACGCAGCAACTACATTAAGATGGTGGATTAAGGGGTAGGAATCGGTAACATTTGTGCTATAATCACGTGTATCACCAGGACGAAGAGTACATAAGGACTCTTCGTCCCTGAATTAAACAGACCCCTCTCTTTGTTTCGTTATTCATTTTCCATACCTACCTAAGTATCACAATCCCGGTTAGTATTTTCCAACATTGTTACAAAACTCCAGACCCCTACACAATTTCGACTTCACGGTAGTTAGCCAAACGTAGTTGCTGCACTAGTAGAAATAAGGTAGTACGGTGGTTCTTTTGCTCTTTGCCTTTTTCCAAAGACACTCGAGCAATCGACCAACGTTAGCTGACTTCGTTATTTTCTGTAATGGTTTTCGGGGCGTGTTTTGTGCTTTTGAGTGCTTTAATAAAAAGTGAGTTATGAACTAAGGGACTAAACTAGCATTGACTATCTGTATTTATGTATCCTTGGAACCCGCTTAGTAATCAGGGTTCCCGTGAGCTAGCCTTGTGACCTTGGCTAGACTTGTCAGCTCGGTCAGACCTGAGCAATCGAGTTTGGAGCATGGTTGCTCTTAGGGTTGGATTAGTCAGCATGTTACGGTATTGGTAGGTCTGCCAGTAGGTGGCGCGTAACCATGTTGTATATATCCAGACTTGATGAAATACAGGGTCAGTTTTTATTTGACGAAGAATCTCTATAAATTAGTGTGCTCAATAAACGGGTCAACAACAAGGACCTTCTTTCTCGTCTTTCTTTCTCACTCAATTTTGACTGAGTGACACTCTGACATTTTCAGTGTTTTATTCGAAGAACCAGAGACAACAACTGAGAGTGCAACGATCACTCTACCATCCGTATCGAACCCCTGATTCCGCAACAACATTTACTACATAAATGTTTAAGGGGTTTGTATATTTGCTAGATCTTGTTCATGTCATCAGGTCGGCTATAAAATATATGTACACTCTCTCTCTTCATCACCCTTAAGAAGGCATGGACAGTCATTGAAATACGACGCCCATAATGGTCACAGTCGAGTTGGTGTTGCATGCTTCAGATAGCGCCTGAGCTCCGTTCTCTCCGATCGAGTTGTTCCACAAGTCCAGAGTGGTTAGGGTCGAGTTGGCCTTGAGTGCCTCAACCAGCGCCTGGGCTCCGTTGTCTCCGATCGAGTTGCTTCCCAAGTTCAAAGTGGTCAGGGTCGAGTTGGTCTTGAGTGCCTCAGCCAGCGCCTTAGCTCCGTTGTCTCCGATCGAGTCGTTCCACAAGTCCAAAGTGGTCAGAGTCGAGTTGATCTTGAGTGCCTCAGCCAGCGCCTGAGCTCCGTTGTCTCCGATCGAGTTACTCTGCAAGTACAAAGTGGTCAGGGTCGAGTTGGTCTTGAGTGCCTCAGACAGCGCCTGAGCTCCGTCGAATCCGATCGAGTTGCTTCCCAAGTTCAAAGTGGTCAGAGTCGAGTTGGTCTTGAGTGCCTTAGATAGCGCCTGAGCTCCGTTGGATCCGATCGAGTTGCTTCCCAAGTTCAAAGTGGTCAGAGTCGCGTTGGTCTTGAGTGCCTCAGCCAGCGCCTTAGCTCCGTTGTCTCCGATCGAGTTGCTTCCCAAGTTCAAAGTGGTCAGGGTCGAGTTGGTCTTGAGTGCCTCAGACAGCGCCTGAGCTCCGTTCTCTCCGATCGAGTTGTTCCACAAGTCCAAAGTGGTCAGGGTCGAGTTGGTCTTGAGTGCCTCAGACAGCGCCTGAGCTCCGTTCTCTCCGATCGAGTTGTTCCACAAGTCCAAAGTGGTCAGGGTCGAGTTGGTCTTGAGTGCCTCAACCAGCGCCTGGGCTCCGTTGTCTCCGATCGAGTTGCTTCCCAAGTTCAAAGTGGTCAGGGTCGAGTTGGTCTTGAGTGCCTCAGCCAGCGCCTTAGCTCCGTTGTCTCCGATCGAGTCGTTCCACAAGTCCAAAGTGGTCAGAGTCGAGTTGGTCTTGAGTGCCTCAGACAGCGCCCGAGCTCCGTTCTCTCCGATCGAGTTGTTCCACAAGTTCAAAGTGGTCAGAGTCTTGTTGGTCTTGAGTGCCTCAGCCAGCGCCTGAGCTCCGTTCTCTCCGATCGAGTTGCTTTCCAAGTCCAAAGTGGTCAGAAACGAGTTGGTCTTGAGTGCCTCAGCCAGCGCCTTAGCTCCGTTGGATCCGATCGAGTTGCTTTCCAAGTCCAAAGTGGTCAGGGTCGAGTTGGTCTTGAGTGCCTCTGTTAGTATTCCAAATTCCTTTACTCCGATCTTCCCACATGCCAGCTCACAGGACATCTTGCAATCATATGTTGATTTTTTTGGTCGAATCCCGAGAAACTTGATGAGCTCCTTTGGAAGAAGAATATGAAGTACTTTCATATTAGGGAGATCTCTGATACGGAAAATGACGTCATATTGTGTGGATGTCGGTAGTAGTTGGCTGGCGACGCCCGTCTGAAATTGTTGAAGATCAAGTCGAAGAATTGATACTCTTGATTTCTTGAGTGCATCCTCCAGTGCTTCAAGATCACTTGTAGTGCAGGCCCAGTGCAAGTCGATATCGAGCTCGTAGACAGATCTCGCCTTTCCCAGTGCCGAAAAGAACTTCTCTGCCAACACTCTTGACTCAAGTCTCACTTCAACTCTACCGACGTTTTCACTCAATGATCCTCCGACAGAATCCAACACGCGCAGGAACTCTTTGGCCGAGGTTTCTTGATAGTTCACGCGGTAGTGGTCAATGCAAACCCATTTGACATGTCCCTCATCCGTAACGGTTCTGTACAGGTTTCCCAACACCTTGTTTCCATCCTTGTCCTTCAAAAACGTGTCCAGCTTGCGTAGATCGGCGCCTTCCAATGCCTCCTTCTTTCCCGACGGCTCTGCAAACCCATCAACAGCTTCGCCTTCACTCACAGAGACCTTGTCCATCCAGTCTATGACATGATCCATTCCAGACTCGATGTTGTCCCTCAGCTGTTGTAGACCGGCGGTGGCTTGATCGATGGCGTCCAACCTGACCAGGTGAGAGATAGCTGGTACAGCCACTCCGGCAACCGAAACACCGAACTTGAGCATCTTGAGGATAGTGAGGACATAAGGGCCGTATTGCTGAAAGAACTCTGAGGGTCGGGCGATCTCGTAGCCTTCATGCTTAGCAAAATGGATATCATGAGAGATCTCGGTCTTGTTGTTGACCGACTTGGTGTGTTCTCCGCACTCGCATAAAAAGTAGAGGCGGAACTTGTTCGAGAAGGGATTCACGGTATCCCAACTTGAAGGGTCCTGCGGAAGGACAACAAAGAGACGAGGGATCGGGTACTCGTGGAGTTCATACGTCTGAATCAGCACCGCCTTGACACGGTCTTGAAGCATAGCCAACTGACCGAGGGCTTGGATCTGCAGCTGCTTCATCTCTTTTTGGTTGCTAAGGACTTGCTCCTGTAGCTGCTTCACTTCTTCCTGCTTGGCATACATTGCTTCCTGCAAGTCACTGTTCTTGGCCACCAAATCCTTCAGCTCCTGAAAGTGCCCACTCAGTTCTTGCTTAAACTCTGCTCGACTAAGCTCCCCGTGACCATCCTTGATAGCCTTGGCAAACGCCTGGCAGATGTCCGACGAGGCTCGAACTGTTTCTTGGACTTCAGGGGCCAAGAGGGAGATGAATCGCTGCTCGATCGCGAATTGACGTGCCTTTCTTGATGCACGTGTCACCACCTCTTGGAACGATGTGGTCTTGGAAGCAGCACTGGTGGCAGAGGGTGGACTTGATGATGTGTCGATAAGGCCAATGTTACTGACAGGCGTCTCTGGTACAGGTGGGGTAGTCCCGAAAGCAACAGTGACTCTGTTATTAACTGGAGCACCGGCTGGAGCATTGGTTTGACCACCGACTGGATCAAACTTCGAAGGGCCGGCAGGAGTAGGTTCGACAGAGGTAGACAAGACAACATCCTGGACCAATCGAGAACAATGGTTGATGCTACAGGGCATGATTCAGAGGAACGAAAACAGAATAAGATGTTTGCTCTTCAAGACCATTCGTCTCAATTCATTTTTACATTCCCTCATTACCTTTGTTGATCGGAACCCCGAAGAAACTTGATCACCGATTTGCCATTGTGAACGCGCTTAACTCCAGAAAAGACTTTCTCGATGTCCTCCCAAGGAACAGTGTTCTGTCCTTCAACATGATTGAGAGTGATTTCCACGGTATCCGTGGTTTCAATCAAGCGAAACGATTGAGTATCCTCCATTGCTCTCTTAAGATGAATTGCGGGCGGGGATATGGGAATGGAGAAAATAGCGACTATGTGTGAGAATAGGAAAGAGGGAGAATGCGTGTATAGGATGAAGAGTTTGGAAGAAAGAGACAAAATTCCAGAGCGGACTCTTTTAACTTGAGAAGTGGGCTGTGCTCCTGCTTAATATAGCACCTGGGCAGTGCACAAAGCTAAAAAAAATTGTTTCACCGTAGCTTCTCTTCACATGCGTCTTTTCTGTCTGGGTATAAATACACCGCCACCTGAAGAATACTTCGACCACGACCTAATCTAAACCTCAAACCGGGCCTCGACTCAATTGAACTGCGCAAGACTCTTTGACCACGCGTCCGTCATTACTTGCTTCCAAGATTTTTATGAAGAGGAAAAAGTCCGTTTAAATCACATGGCTCGATAACAAATCACATGCTTGTGGCAGCCAAGCGTTCATAGCAACGTTGCTTTTTGATCCCTCGATGTCGGCTCTTTCTCTAATCCTTGCAGAGAATTCTAGCACCCCAGCGTTGAGTGAAAGTTCGCTGTTCTTAAGGGGTCGTAAAGTCTATGGTATGCACCCAAAAGAAATGAGAGGGAAAGGGAGGGTCAATCAAAGAAAGACAACAGGATCAGAACGAAAAAAGTTCAACGGAATGCTGGAAAGAGAGAGAGAAAGGAGGAGTATAGAAAAAATCAGAGGCATGCTAGGACACTGAAAGATCAAGGGCGTGTGTTTATTAGATACAAGACTACCGGTCTATCTTCTAGCGGGGGCTGTCCTTTATACTAGCAGGATACTGATCTTGTCTGATCCCCTTTGTTCCAGTCTCTCAACATCCCATTCCTCAGCCCACTTTCCATATCTCGTTGCATTCAACGACATATCATTCAGCTTCATGAGAGGTCTTAATTGAAGCGACTCGAAATGCTAGAGTAACATAGTGAGCTGGGGAGGTTCTATTTTAGCGGCCTTTCCAAGTGCAAAGGATATAAAAAAGCATATAAAATATATCCAAAGCCCAAGGAATGCAGTGTAGACTTCTAGAGCTGATATATCTCTTCACAGTCGGCAACAGCTAGTAGGATAAGATAGCAACAGACAGCTCAAGATTTTTTAAAATGTAATCTCTCCCCTGTATTTCATAGCAAAGATACAGTTGAGAGTACAAGTGCCTTAGATGATCACGTATAAGAACTACTCCCCTTAATCTTGCAGTGAGGGGTACAGTTTAATAGTAGATGGACACATTCAAGAGATTGGTGTGCGAAAAATAAGAAGACTGTTGTTTGGAGAATATCATGGTGTTTAGTAGGATAATTACACAAGAAATGTTACAGTGGTTGTTTTACATGGTTGATATCATATATACACTCTCCTTTAATAGTCGCGGTGGATATCAGCAAGATCTACAGAGATGTAACAAACACCATATGATAATTTGAAGTTGAAAGGCCTCCTTAATACATTTATTGTGAAGGAAAAAAAAGTTGGAGAAACTATTTTAATACATTTATAGTGAAGGAAAAAAAAGTCGGAGAAACTCGTCTTTAGTATATTCCCTGAACGAGTTGTCCTTGAACGAGTTGTTGATGTCTCTCTGCTGTACAATATGGTTGTACCCCTTCTTCACCAGCACGTCGTGATACAGCAGTGTCACACTCTTGCCACGGTCAGCAAACACGGACACCATCACATACGTAGGAGCAATCGTCACCTCCTGCGACTGTCGAGGCGCTATCTTCAGCTTGGACACCTGCTCCTTGGCGACACCAAATCCCAAATGCAGCCAAGCTGGCCAGACGAAGCGGCCTGTCTTCATAGCTGTCACGAGCTCCTGAGTGGACATGATGTAGACCCCGATATTCGTGTCATTTGTGAATCTGATTTCATCCCCATCGTCTCGGAATCTTCTGGTGAATCGGTATCGGTATCTAGGTGGCGAGATGTAATGGCAGATGACGATGCCGTAATCCTTGGGGACGTTCCATCGTCTGAGGATGCTGTAGTATTTGGCCGTGCGGAATCCAGCATTGCTTAGCTCTTTGTTAAAAGCAGCGAGCATGGTTGTATTGTTGTAAATGGTGGGATGTCGCTCGGCCCTCTCCATGTCTTCTACACCTTTCTCAACTTCCTCCAGAGCCCAGACAATACTGTCGAAACGGCGATCAATGCTATCAAAACCTTCCGGATTGAAATCCCTAGGGTCCTCCCAGTCCACTTTCGTCACGGTCGACATGTCTCTGCGGGGGTGGTGGTGAGTTGGTGGAAGGCGTTGAGTTGAGGAACGATTCGAGCAGGCAGGAAAGGTGTATTGTTGCAACAAGACTGGGCTAGGGTTATGGGGGTTCAGAATGTTCAAGTGTATCAGAGGGTTCAAGGGTGGTGTTCAAGGATGGGGAGGAGTGGCTATTTATATTAGAGGCTACTTCGTTGCGATACCTAGAGTTGACACAAAAGTCGATGTGGAGAAATATGCGAGACCAAGGTTTCACAAAATCTATTTCAGTTGTGTTGCTAAAATATTAAAGGAGCTTAGTGGTGCATTCCGTGACCACTGAAAAGCTTTCACCAAACACCAAGCTCGCGATCCCGAGGACAATAAATAGCTTGTTCATGGTGAGAGATAAGGACTCAGTGTTAAAGAGAAAGACAAGACACCAAAGTCTACAATTGGAAACAAGGTGCGATAAAATAAGGTTTAGACTCACTTTGTATGTAACGAGACAAGAAGAAGGTTGTATTAGGTTGTATTAGGGCCCACCAGGAACGATCTCTTATGTCGTTCCTGGTGGCTTAGTTCTAGCTAGTTCATGTCTTCATCTATCTATGATCCACAAGGCAAAAACGCAACACAAGGGATCCAGGCCCAGGTCTAAGGTATGGCCGAGTCTAGTCGCGCAGCTAAGGGGGGATAGCCAATCGTGGAATAGATACATATGTAAGGCGAGATTGACCAACACTGTCTGTCGACTATGATTTGGGTAGTGCGCATAGTGAATCTAATTATTTTTTTTGTTTCACCTCACTATTTGCTTCACCTGATAACGATTTTTTTTGCTTGTGGCTGCCAAGCGTTCATAGCGACGTTGCTTTTTGATCCTTCGATGTCGGCTCTTCCTATCATACTGAAGCAGAATTCAGTAAGCGTTGGATTGTTCACCCACTAATAGGGAACGTGAGCTGGGTTTAGACCGTCGTGAGACAGGTTAGTTTTACCCTACTGATGAAATGTTGTTGCAATAGTAATTGAACTTAGTACGAGAGGAACCGTTCATTCGGATAATTGGTATTTGGGCCTGCCTGAGCAGGCAATGGCCCGAAGCTATCATCCGTTGGGTTATAGCTGAACGCCTCTAAGTCAGAACCCGTGCTAGAACGCGACGATTACCGCCTTTTCCGATTTTTAGTTGAATACGAATAGAGTCTCCCGACGGGGGATTCCTGAATCATACAACGTAGGGTTGTCTTGCAGAGCGGAAAGGCTTTGTGAGGCTCCTGCTAATGTTAATTTCAAATATTGGAAGAGATATAAAGCCATTGCAGTATAGCATGTCACAACTCCTCATGAACTACTACTGCATTCTACAAACTAGAGATGAGCATGATATTTCGCCCATTTATCTGTTGGATAGATGCCTTGTTACAGTATCGCATCTAGCCACCTTCCATCTAACCACATCCCCATTGTTCCATAGCTCCATCTAACCACATCATCATCTAACCACATCACCACCATCCCGGAGCCCATAGCATAGCATACATAAATACCCTGGCTTCCCCTGTACAATAAACATCACCCGTTTCTGCCTTCTGCTCTTGTCCGCTACCCTCCTTCTGTTGCTATTACATGCCTCCACTTTGGGAATGCATCTACTATTGCAAATGTTCAGGGTGTAGTCTCTGTCTATGCTTCTCCAAGGTACTCTCATCTTCTGCTGCATCTTCTGCTGCATCTTCTGCTGCATCTTCGCCGTGGAATGCAGGAGGAGATGTACCACTGCAGTCATCATCTCTTGCTACTTCATCTCTTGTGCAGTATACATTGCAAGTGCACAAAGATATATGTCGACTGCAGTTGCACAACTGGGGTTGGCAGAGCACTGGATATTTTTAAAATCCGCCATTGCCTGCCTTGCATGAAAATGGACCCCTTGCAGTGATTCTTATCGAAACGAGAAAAGTGAATTCGTTTCGTTAAGCCCGTACTAAGTACCTGTAAGTGGTCTTAACGAATGGGTTATCGAACTGAAATCCGGTTCGTTGAGAAACACTGGCCCCTTGGTTCGTAATACATCTAACTTTCAACTCCGAGGAAAACCTGCTATGATGAGTTGGAGATGGCGCCAAAGACAGACAGGCTGATTCAATAGGGTTTCCGGATGAGGGCAAGAAGGATACAAGAATGGTATATTTGAGATTTCAAGGTAAGGAGATAAGAGTGGCAGCAAGGAGGACTATATGAGCTAGAGAGGGACAAGAGTCGATGGGCACTCCGGCTCTCCAAGGAGGTATTCATCTGTGAGACTTTCAGGCATCTCTAGCAAGCGAAAAAAAAGCATGGGAGCTTTAGTACTAGTTTTAGTGGTGCATTCACAAAAATAAATAACACAAACATCGAGACAGTTTTGACTACTTTAACACCCACAAGCTGCAAAGACTTACCTTCTATACGTCCAGCTGTTGAACGGGCGAATATACTGTGAACGAGCTCGTTGTCATCTTGCTGTTTCTCAACTGCTTGAACTTTGATGCTGCAGACACCACGGTACTCATTATGTTGCCTGCAGTTTGAAGAGTTATCACTGGTTTTGGGTCGCCCACAGCTCCGCGCTGTTGGAGTAGCCTCATGTTAACCCTGCTCAAGCCTTGCGCGTCTTCCATGGATGCGCCTGACACAGCAAGTCTGTCATGTGCCGAACTCCATTGCAGGAGCGACTGAAAGATGCCCTTCTCTTCAATGATTTGCCACACGCGAACAAAAGTATCACCGCAGCCGGTTACCAAATAGGTGTCGCCGGGAGTTGCTTTCCAGGCAATGGAGTTGATTGATCCATGAAAATCCTTTACAACTACTAGACATCGACCCGAATTCGCATCCCACAGACGCACTGTCTTGTCGTCACTGCCCGATGCAATCTAGTGACCACTGGGAGAATAAGCCACGCTCTTAACAGCGTTGGCATGGCCGCTTAAGACGGGGCCAGGTGCGCCGGTTTGCGTGTCCCATAGCCGCACAGTCTGGTCCCAACTGCCCGAAGCAATCTGGTGACCACTGGGAGAATAAGCTACGCAATCAACATAGCTGGTATGGCCGCTTAAGACGGGGCCAGGTGCGCCGGTTTGCGTGTCCCACAGCCGCACAGTCTGGTCCCAACTGCCCGAAGCAATTTGGTGACCACTGGGAGAATAAGCCACGCTGTAAACATAGCTGGTATGGCCGCTTAAGACGGGGCCAGGTGCGCCGGTTTGCGTGTCCCACAGCCGCACAGTCTCGTCCCGACTGCCCGAAGCAATCTGGCGTCCACTGGGAGAATTGGCCACGCTCATAACACTCAAGGTATGGCCGCTTAAGACGGGGCCAGGTGCGCCGGTTTGCGTGTCCCACAGCCGCACAGTCTCGTCCCAACTGCCCGAAGCAATCTGGCGTCCACTGGGAGAATAAGCCACGCTCATAACATAGCTGGTATGGCCGCTTAAGACGGGGCCAGGTGCGCCGGTTTGCATGTCCCACAGCCGCACAGTCTGGTCCCGACTGCCCGAAGCAATCTGGTGACCACTGGGAGAATAAGTCACGCTCATAACACTGCTGGTATGGCCGCTTAAGACGGGGCCAAGTTCGCCGGTTTGCGTGTTCCACAGCCGCACAGCTTTGTCGTCACTGCCCGAAGCAATCTGGTGACCACTGGGGGAATAAGCCACGCTCCTAACACTGCTGGTATGTTCTTGTAAGGTGTGGGTTTTCGTCCAAGTCAAGGTATCGTACACACTGATCGTGCCGTCTGCAAGGCCAAAGACACAGGTTTTCCCGTTCGGCGAATATGAGCAGCAATACACCACATCAAGCTCCTGTACATACGGCCATTCGCCAAACTGTACGCCTGCCATCTGCGCCTTGCTGAAGTCGGCCTGACGTATCCATGTGTTGCGAAGATTTGCCTTCCTCAAATCTGCCCCTTCCAGCTGAGCGAAATCGAACTGCCCGCCACTCAAATCAGCTCGTGGAATCTGGATGCCTTTCAAATCCGCCCCATTAAATCGTACGCCAGCTCTGACCAAAATCGTGATGGCATTGGCCGCTGCCTTACGCATCGCTTTGTTGAATTTGGATTGTTCAATCATAGCGAGAAGTTGGTCCTTGAAGAGTGGCTCTTGCTGCACGCGGTCGGATAAAAAGTCCAGAACGGAGGGCTCTGCCACAAAACTTCTCCACGACAAAGGATGATCGGCTGTACAAGGCTGGGTTGTGACTGGCTCGACGTCCTCCTCTGGCACCAGTTGATCGTCAAAGCTGAAATCAGAGCTGACACTCCCCCGTCTAGCTGGAGCTGCAGCTTGAACGGATTTCTCCTTGCCTTCCTGGGGTTCAAAGACTGAGCGTGCAAAGAAATACTCTAGCAGGGACTTGTGGATGAAACGGTACTGGATTCCACTGCGTGTAAGCGGACTGGCTTCCAGCAAGAGCCGACTCTCATTCTCTCGGGAGAAGAATGCTTCTTTCCATTTCCCATGGTCTTGTTTACGGGAATAGGTCACCACAGGATTGCCCGCCTGGTTCTTGTAGATTGCACTTGCCATGTCCTTCAAAAAACTGATGCCGTTCTGAGTAAAGCCTTCATCGGTCAATCTGTTAAAGTCGGCTCGTGCTTGTGGGTTCAGGTCCTTGTTCCCAAGTCGTTTTTTTCCTTGCTCCAGCCAAAGCCCAATGAATTCGTCATACAGAGTGACCCACGTGACCCTGGTGGCCTTGAGATTATTGCCTGGATCCACGAGTCGGGGCAAAACCTCCAGAGAAAGCGTCAACAGGAATGGATTCTTGACCAGCTCTTGAAGACTGGGAATCTGGTCGAACACATCCGCGTACTGTTTCGTGGTCCACAGCGGCGCCTTGGTGATCACATACTTTGCCAAGTAGTCATTGACTTGGGCCCTGGAGAAGGGAGTAATGACAGCCTCTTGAAACTGTGTGGTGTCGGTTGACGGCTGGAAGAGATCGCGATAGTCCATCCCAATGTATTCGCTACGGCAGCTGACCACCATCTGCACCTGCCATTCTCCTGTCTGGTTCAGGCGGTTGGTCGTGTACAGATTGTGTTTCTCTTGACTCTCGTCGTATCCATCGCAGATCAAGACAAACTTGCGCTGGGTCTTCAACTCTCGAATCTGAGAATCAGAGAGCTCAAACTTGCGCAGTTGCTTGGCAATCATATCCTGTTCTGGTCTGTCGATGGCAGACAGGTTGATGTAAAGTGGGATCCGGCTGTGGCTTTCTCGTACTTTAGCCACAAGTTGTGCTCGATCTCGCGATTGAATGTTGACTTTCCCGATCCCGAATCGCCAAGTAGAAGCAGCACCTTCTGGTCGGTGCTGGCTAGGAACTCCTCGACCTTTTCCGTCAAGGCAAACAGGACGTCGTCCGACGCTTTCAAATTGGCCTTGGCTTGAGGGGGGATATAGACGGCATCTCCTCGCTCCTTCAGTCTCCGCTGCCTCAGCTTTCGCAAATCTTCCTCGACATCGGGCTTGTTCTGGACGCGATCTAGCAAGGTTAGGGGCGCGAATGGCGGCTGTGAGATCTTCAATGGGTGTTTGCTGGGACCCTGCTCCAGACAATCACTGTAAAGTGCTTGCCTTGCTTTATCGCCATTGCGTCCCAGTCTCTGCAGCACTTTTCTGGCAGTTGCGCTATCAAACGCTAGAGAAAATAGAAGATAAACATGCAGATGCTGCCAGATCGCCATTCATGCCATTGTCTCGTGGTCGTTGACAATGTAATTGCTTGCCACATCAGATCTTCATCACACACATACCTTGGATGGCGTTCTCAGACTGCTGCTGCAAGTGTAAAAGGATATCCAAGATCTTTTGCTTGATGTGTTCGTGATGGCCCCAGACGGCATCATTCTGATAGATCTCCGCCAGGAACTCTAGTGCGTCCTCACGCGACTCTGCATCCCAGGCTGTATTGGCTGCAAGATCTCCTAAGCGCTGGCACACTCCCCACTGAAAAGCAAGGCTGCGTCGGCATGGAGCCTCGAGGACGAGGGTCCTGAACTTGGAGAGTTGGCCGTCCCGGAGCACCCTGTCTATGCCTCGCAAAGCCGAGTACCAGGAACGTTTGCTGTCAAAACTGAGACCATCTCTGAGTGCTTCAAACAGGCCCTGGCCACTGTCTACCAGTGCAGTGACATTGTTGTAACCATCTTGGAGAGTTTGGAAGACCTTGACCGCTCCATCCAGGGAGGCCTTTCAGGTCCAAGTTATCATATGGTGTTTGTTACATCTCTGTAGATCTCGACAATATCCATAGCGACTATGGGATGAGAATGTATATATGATACCAAGCATATAAGACAACCATTGTAACATTTTTTGTTCAACTATCCTACTAAACACCAACCTATTCTCCAAACAACAAAGTCTTCTTATTTTTCGCACACCACACTCTTGAATATGTCCATTTACTATTAACCTGTAACCCTCACTGCAAGATTCGCCAGAGTAGTTCTTGTATGTCATCATCTAAAGCACTTGTACTCTCAACTGTATCTTTGGGGCGAAATACAGGGGAGAGATTACATTTTAAAAAAACATGTGCTATCTATTGCTATTTTATTCTGTGTTCTGTTGCCCACTATGAAGAGATATGTCAGTTATGGAAGTAAACACTCCGTTCCTTGGGCTTTGGATATTTTTTATATGCCTTTTTATATCCTCTGCACATGAAGGGGCCGCCAGGCCGTCTTCGATATGGAGGCCTTTCAAGTCCAAATTATCATATGGTGTTTGTTACATCTCTGCAGATCTTGACGATATCCACCGCGTCCATTAGAGGAGAATGTATATATGATACCAAGCATATAAGACAACCATTGTAACATTTTTTGTTTAACTATCCTACTAAACACCAACCTATTCTCCAAACAACAAAGTCTTCTTATTTTTCGCACACCAAACTCTTGAATATGTCCATCTACTATTAACCTGTAACCCTCACTGCAAGATTCGACAGAGTAGGTCTTGTATGTGATCATCTAAAGCACTTGTATTCTCAACTGTATCTTTGTCGTGAAATACAGGGGAGAGATTACATTTTAAAAATTCTTGTGCTGTCTATTGCTATTTTATTCTGTGTTCTGTTGCCCACTATGAAGAGATATGCCAGTTATGGAAGTCAACACTCCGTTCCTTGGACTTTGGATATTTTTTATATGCCTTTTTATATCCTCTGCACATGAAGGGGCCGCTACCGAATAAAATATAAAAATATATTTGTATTCTCAACTATGTGCTTGCTGTATGATAGATACCATCCTACATGCTGTTGTGTATACAGTTAAGTATAAGCCTTTTTAAAAAATTGTTATTGTTGGTTAACGTCATGACAATCCAATACATAAATATTATTATGGATCTAACAAAACACTTCCAACAACTGCTTGATGACCATTGGACTTTCCTCAACGCTGGATGGCCAACAATTACACCACGTAATAATCATCGTACTGTAAGCAAGGAAATTGGGTATATGCCAGAAATAAAAGAAACCCTAAATCGACGCCTTGGTCCTATTCCAGTGTACTTCTTTCTTGTTGACATCTGGCCAAAGGTTAAGTATCCTGGTCCATACAAAGAAGTGGAGAAAGGTCTTTTAATGCTCTATCATCTTGTCAAAGGACTGTCTATGGAAGCAATGGAACCACACATGCCAAAAAGTAGTTTTCATGCAATGCACTCTGTGTTTTATAAGAAAGAATATACTTTGCACAACAAGTACATCACCAACTGTATTGCAACAATGTTCTCCACAATTAAAATACGCCTTTTGTCTGCAAAGGAAAAGAATCCTCCATTATTTAAGCATGTTACATTGCATCTTGATGGTCATGATACAAGAGCAACATACAAAGGTGAGAGTAGTGCTGATATGTACTCTTACAAGCTGAAAAAGTCAGGATTACGCACACAGGTAGCAATGGATTGTAATGGCATGGCTTTATTTGTCTCCAAATCTGCATCTTGCAAGAACAATGCTGATGGAACAATGCTGCTAACGATGAAGTTGGACAAGAGAGTGCATGAGATGGATTGCATTGCTCTCGATGGAGGGTATCCACAGTTCTTAAGGAGGCTTATAGATGAGTCTGATACTCTTAAACTCCAAAATTTCGCTCATCCATACCGTAAACAGAAGAACAAGGAACTTACACAGGAAGAAGCGTTATACAATACCACCTTTGGTAGTTTCCGCTCGCAGATGGAATCTCTGTTTGCAGACCTTGGTTCCACATTTGAGAAACACAACAACCGTACTCCTGTGTTGGTGGATAAGAAACAAACATATAATTTGCAGTTGAAGTTATCTTTGTTACTCTTAAACATGAAAAAGATGGTTGCTTTGTTGAAGATTTCTGCAGAACCAATTCATACAGCTTGGCTTCGCGAAGGATTCGAGTATCCGACGACAGAGAACGACGTTGAGCAACCAATGGGATATGTTGATGTTGGTGCGCTAGTGGAGGATGGAAATACAATGGCACAACTCCAGAACAAATTTCTTGGTATTAATCATCATGGTGATGTTGATGAGGACCAGTACTCTGATGAGGACACACCAATGGATCCACCAGTAATACTGCAACCCGGCCTTTCCATTGCGCTTTGAGGTACGTAGTACGAAGCGACAAATGGATGTTAATGGTAATTTGTAGACTTATTGCAGGTTTTTAAAAGAATAGACATACATAGCCTATTTAGTCTGCGTTGAGATACGGTATTAACTGCCTAGACGCTAATATGCACCGGTATCTATTATTAAAAGTCATGGTATTATTGTAGTAGATCGGATGCTATTCTATGCTATTCTACAACATTCCTTTTTATTTAACAAAGAGGATAAACACATGTACAAACCTACGTCATAAAAGAATACATAAACACATGTACAAACCTATGTCATAAAAGAATACTATATTCTTAACCATTTTTAAACCCCGTCTTTAACGCCAAGCAGTCTTAATAAGCAAGATCTACGTCATACGAGGAACACTACGTTATTAACCACTTAGATGCCTTTTTAAAACTCTTTTGTTACTAAGCGCCAAGCAGTGTTAATAAGCAAGCGCTATTAATATCCAATGTGGCAGTGTCCCATGAATTAGTATAAATAAAGGACTCCACTTCCCTCTTGCTTAATCTTTATCTTATCTAGTAACCAACCAACCATTATCCATATCTATACAACCATCCATACCTATACAACCATCTTTTATTGCAATTCTTTATATCAGTGTACTAAGCAGCTGCAATCTACCACACATAAACTGAAAAGTCATTCACACCCACCATACCACAAGTACAATCTATATCGTTCATATCCAAAAACATGCAGTACGTTCAGCTTACAATCGAGCTCATCACCAAGGCCTTCGAGACATTTTCTTCTAAGAAGGGAGTGGAGTTTACCAAGAAAGATGCAAATAAGATCTTTAAGGCGCTTGATGAGGATGAGGGAGTAGAGAGATACTACTTTTGTGGTGCAAAGTGCACCAAGTCCAAGCGCAAATGCATGAAGGAAGTTGATGATGAAGGCATGCATTGTTATGTCCACGATCCTGCGCGCAAGTGTCAAGGCACAACCATTAAGGGCGCTAATTGTGGTAGTGTAGCCAAACTTGGTGAAACATACTGTGGACGTCATCGAGAGCAGCATAAAGGTCATATGAAAAGCAGTAACAATAAGGCACCTGCCAACAAGCGTACCAAGTCTTCCAAGATAACCAAGAAGACACATACTCCTGAGTTTGTCCCTTCAGATGATGATATGACTTCCGAGGATGAAGAACCAAAGAAGCGAAAGAGAAACAAGCAGGAGTCATCGGATGAGGAGCCGTCCGATGATGATGAAGAAGATATAATTGCCGTCTCCTTTCCGTTGAGTCCAAAGGTAGTTGACATAACGTCCAAGAAAAATGTACCACTCGCTAATACAGGCATATGGATGCGTTATGCAACTAATCCAGCTTTCCTGTATGCAAAAAACTATACTGTAAATGGCAAGTACATTATTAAGCTGAAGGAAAAGGACCTCTACATTGTATTGTGTCCACCTGAGCTCATGGGGAAAAATCTTCCTGTACCGAAATTATCTGACAAAGAGGTACGTATATTACAAAAGATGGGACTCCAAGAGGCAACTCCTGCTGATGTAGAAAAAATAGAAGAGTCTTCTGCTGATGAGAATTCTGACGATGATACAGATGATGGTGATACGTCTGATGATGCTGGCTCTGACGATGATTCCCCTGATGATAAAGACTCTGATGATGGCAAGTCCAATAACAGACCTGATGTAGAATCTGGAGATGATACCTCTAAGGATAACCCTGATGAAAAACTATCTCATAAAAAGTCATCTAAGGATGATGAGAAGAAGACTTCTCGAAAGAAAAGGCATTCAGAGATGCCCAAAAATGCAGAGCCATCTTCTAATGTAGACGTTTCTAAGGATGGAAAAGATGAACATACATTTGCACTGGCCACAACGGTGCATAACATTAGATCAGAGAAAGACATAGCACGTGCGAAGGACAGAGGATGGATGATTCATCCTAATAACGACATGCTTGAGTATGCAACTAAGTTTACGATGAATGGCAAGTACATTGTCAGGCTATCTGGAAAGAATACATACGTTGGCCTGTTTACGCTTGATGCTCTGCGCGGTGTCGGTGATGTTCCAGAGTTGGATATCTTGGAACGCTCCATGCTTAGCAAGATGAAACTTCAACCATTGTCTGATGAAGAGAGAAAGACGCTTTTCAACGAGGAGATCGAAGTAGAAGAAGAAGTACCAGTAGAAGGACCAACAGATAAATCCAAGGTGATATGGAAAAAACTTAACAAGTACTTGGAATATTCCGAGAATGTACTTGTAAATGGAATGCACATTCTCAAGATGCGCAAAAAAGACACTGTAATCGGCTTGATGACTGATGACCATATTGCTGCAGAGAATGTAGAGTGTCATTCTCTTAGCCAGAAGGAAAAAGAGAAGTTGTTTGCTATGGGATTTAAACCGCATGAGCATAAGCAAAGCTTGCCACAGAAAGATGAGAGCACATGTGAGGATGATAAAGATGCTGAGGGCGATAAAGATGCTGAGGATGACAAAGATGCGGTGGGTGATAAAGATGCTGAAGATGACAAAGATGCTGAGGGTGATAACGATGCTGAGGATGACAAAGATGCTGAGGGTGATAACGATGCTGAAGATGATAAAGATGCTGAGGATGATAAAGATGCTGAGGATGTTATGTGGAAAAGGTACCCTAAAGATAAAAGCTCCTCGGGTATAATCGTCATAGATAAAGACGAAATTAAATGGACAACATGTTCGTTTGACAAGAAGCATGAATATGCAACCAACTACCTTTTCGACGGATGTCATCTGCTCAAGAGGTACGAAGAGGACATTATTGTTGGACTGCTGTATAAGATACCTGCAAACGGTGACAGTAACTATAGTCGAGACAAATTTACCAACAACAAACAAAAGCAGAAGTTAATTGCCATGGGGTTCACGATCGAGGAATTGCCTAAATTGTACTCTCCAGATGTAAAGTTTTGGTAGTTGTTGAGACAGATGAAGAGTAGATATTTTAAAAACTATCCAATTGTCAACAGTTGGCATTTGTGGTTGTATATATAGCATGAACTTTTTAAAAATGTAACATGTCTTCGACACTTCCACCTAGGAGGCCTTTCAAGTCCAAATTATCATATGGTGTTTGTTACATCTCTGCAGATCTTGACGATATCCACCGCGTCCATTAGAGGAGAATGTATATATGATACCAAGCATATAAGACAACCATTGTAACATTTTTTGTTTAACTATCCTACTAAACACCAACCTATTCTCCAAACAACAAAGTCTTCTTATTTTTCGCACACCAAACTCTTGAATATGTCCATCTACTATTAACCTGTAACCCTCACTGCAAGATTCGACAGAGTAGGTCTTGTATGTGATCATCTAAAGCACTTGTATTCTCAACTGTATCTTTGTCGTGAAATACAGGGGAGAGATTACATTTTAAAAATTCTTGTGCTGTCTATTGCTATTTTATTCTGTGTTCTGTTGCCCACTATGAAGAGATATGCCAGTTATGGAAGTCAACACTCCGTTCCTTGGACTTTGGATATTTTTTATATGCCTTTTTATATCCTCTGCACATGAAGGGGCCGCTATGTCGTATGCCTTCCAGAAAGCTATCAATATCCAGGCCCTTCGCCGCCTTCACCAAACTGAAGACGCCCTGCATCACGTTTCCTGTGCGCCGTTTTGTGGCCTGCCAGGGGCTTTCGTTGTCAGGTACACACTCCAGAGCCTGAAAGGCATAGGCGGCCAGGTACACCATATGGGGGTCGGCGCTGCCTTTCAGCTTGTCGATATATCCAGAAAGGCGTTCGTGAAGAGTTACACGATCCAAGCCCTCGACCTTGCAGTCGGCCATGGCGTCCAGGACGCGCGACACGGCCAACATGAGCTGATAGATATAGCTTTGAGTTTGCGCGTGGGTGGTTTGCAAGCGTGTATTGAGGACTCCCAGGATCTTGACTAGATCAGCCGCCTCGAGGTAGCCCTCGTTCGCGCCCTGTACCAGCTTGGCCAGTCCCTCAAGAGAATGGATATCCAGCAAGGTGGATTTTTCAATGCTGCCGATAAACAGTTCCAGCAGGCATCGAAAGTCGTCCCTGTTGAGGAATGGGGCCAAGCATGCGACCTCCGCAATAGCCGTTGGACCCTTCAACTCATCTCGGATGAATGCGCGGACTAGATTCGTCGTCAAGGTGTTCAGCCTTTCCTGCTCGTCTTCATTGTTTCGTGTTGCTTGGACCCAGCTGAGGGCAGAGTTCTGACGAAGGTCGTCCGACGACGGCGGAGCTTTCAAGAGCCCAAGGCAATAGACAAGCTGGTGCGTGTTGACAAGACGCTCATCTGATTCTGGTAGCTTGTACTCGATTACAGGCGGGTTCTTGTCTTGGACAAAAAAGTCACCAATGACAGACACGTCGATATCAATGGTGGCCGATCTGCAGAGCGCTGGCTGAGTTGCGACGGAATTTGAAGTCTCGAGTGGCGGCTGAACTGCGGTAGACGCTGTGGTCTTGAGTAACCGCTGGGTTGTTTTGGTGGTCTTGAGTGACGGCTTGCAACATATTAGGTTTATCATTGCTCTCTAGTTAGTCATTCCTTGTCACTCTCTATCATCTCTGACTCACTATGACACTACACCTAGAAACCTAGTTGGCGACTTTGTATATATATTTAGTTGTACCACAGTAATAACATCAATCATCACTGCTTCAACTCTCGTCCCCGTTCTATACTTCTCTGTCCCAGTCTTCGCCTGTTGCACGGCTGAGCAGCGACAAAAACCGAGGCTTCAAGGGGCGGCTGAATCGCGATGGAAACTGCAGTCTCAAGGGACGGCAAAGTCGAGATGGACAACTCCTCCGCCTCGGTGTATCCCCACTCCTGTGCCTTCTTGTAGCTCTTTTTTGCTCTTTCCTGCTTCTTCAGTTCGTCCAAGAGTTTACTGAGCTTGACAAAAGCACAAGCGATACCATGGCGGAGATCCGTAACGTCCTGGACGGCCTCGGCGACTTTCACACCTTTCTTCATTTGGGATAACGATGCCTCCGCCTCCTCACATAGCACAAGCGCGATCTCGTGCTTCCCTTCCTCGCTGACGGTGCGGCCTTGCTCCAGATAAATGTTGACAAGCTCCAGCTCCTTCTGCGGCGGAAGGGGACTTCGCTTGGATGACACTTTGTTAAACATGTTGACCTGCGTGATCTGTTGTTAATGAGCAAAAGGGAATGGCGAGGTTAAATTTCAGTCTCGGGGAGGTTGACATGTGTAGGAGCGGGAAGTAACACAAACACACTTACAATGCTTGATGCGGCTATTGCTTGATAGGATGAAATGCGATTGAAAGTGCTGAATATAGCTGTTGAATGGGTAGTACGTAAGATAACGTGAATGAATGCAAGCAGTTCATGCGTTGAAATTAGAGTCACGTCAGAGTCAATTGACAAACGAAAGGGGGGTTGACGGTGGCCCTTACTTTTTGATTCTTTTTTCTCGGGTCTTGGAACGAGCTTTTGCTTGTTCTTGCGTCCGGCAGTTATGACGGCTGTTGTAAAACAAAAGGACGGATCAGCAAATGCAGTTCTTCAAAGATGACCAGCTATGTCCGGTTCAAGGCGAACAATTGTCTATACCTGCGAATAAACCGTCGTTCTTTCTTTTTTTTATGTTTTTTTGGTGTTTTGTTTGCGTGATGTCGGCACCGAGCTCTGTTTGTGTCTTTCTGGCAATTGTCGCTACCCTATAACGAGTCAGGTCAGAAGAAAAATAATTAGATGTTGACCCTTCTAGATCGGACCTTTGAAGTTCACAAGGAAAAAGAAGAGAGCGGGATAATAGAGAAATTGAGCACTCTGAAATTTTCACAGTGTGTGGCAGTGAAATTCCAAATACGTAGGTTTTTCTAAGCCACTGTGAACATCACTGTGAAATTTTCACTGGTTCGTTCACAAGCTGTGAAGATGGCTTCAAATGTTCATAGTGGTTGTTTTTGAATCAATTCTTCCACCTTTGCAATTGAAAAACCAACTTCACTGCCACACACTGTGAAAATTTCAGAGTGCTCAATTTCTCTAATAGGTCTCACCAGGGCTGTTGCTCGGGAAGTTTTCTGACCAGGAGAGGGTAATAAAAGACGTGCGGTCGAAGCGGAGGTGGTTGTTGGTGTGGTCGGTTTCCTGAAAGTTTGAGGCTCCTTGCGCTGAATCGTTACCAAGGTGGGAACGTAAATTCGACAAGTAAAGCAACGACAAGATATGGATGGATGAACGAAGGAGAAAGAGAAAGAGATGGTTTAAGAAACAGAAAGACACAAAATTTCAACGCAGACCCTTTGACTCGAAATTTTCACACTGTGAGGCAGTGCAGATCACATTATTTTCATATACGAAGGTAGATCTAAGTCGCTATGAACATTTCTGTGAATTTCTCACTGTTTCGTTCATAACCTGTGAAGATGGCCTCAAATGTTCATAGGGCTCTTTTTTCTGTCTCTTCCACTTGAAAACACATCACACCTCTCCTCTCCATAATCATGAGCTCAACACGGCCATCTTGTTCCAGTCAAGGTGTGAACGATAGAGATGGCCCTCGGGGGACAATCGAAGGGAAAATGAAAATAATACATGCGATTCGGCCTTCTTCCTTTGAATCTCTCTGTGAACCTTAGCAAAGTAAACCCTTCTGCACTGCCTCACACTGTGAAAAATTCAGAGTCCTCAATTTCTCTATGCTTTGTTATTTATCAATCATCGTTGCACAAATAGATTTCAAGGGAACTGAGGAAAAATTCCAGGGCACTTGTGGACCGATCACTTACAAAGTTACACAAGAATCGACCGATCACTCTGTATCCACCCTTACACTTGCTCAATGACATTTTGTCATCTGTCACTACTGTTTACTAATTGTCAACTGACGTTTTACTCTTTTGTTTTGCCAAATGTCGCCTCTGCCTTGTTAACAGGGATAACTGGCTTGTGGCAGCAAAGCGTTCATGGCGACGTTGCTTTTTGATCCTTCGATGTCCGCTCGTTCTCTCCTCCCTCATTATCATTCGAGATAGCGCCGTGATGCTTTGTTCGCATGTTAGACCTTGTAATTTATTAAGGGCATTTTAAAAATATTCTTTCCACTACTTCGAGTAATCAATATCTTTCACATGAGTATTCCTGTGCAACAGATTATTAGATTGCCCCCTGCTTTACCCTGCCTTGTTCCTATTCTCCCTGTGTCACATCCATACACTTCCCCTGCTTTCCAAACACCTTCTCTGCCTCACCACCGTCCACTGTAACATAGACATATAAATACTCCCCTTCCCTTGTACAATAAAGCACAATCATCACTGCTCCAATCTCTGTTCCTCTCTCGATCCTTCCTTCGTTCTCTCGATCCCTCTTTGACTGTTGCATCCTGGGCCAGCCGATCACTCGCTGTGCATTTTAAGCTCTATCTATGATTCTTGGAAGGAATTTCAATACCCTGTAGTTGGTGTATGATTATGCACAAATTTGTATGCCAAATGGCCCTTGATTTAGATCAGCGCGATAACTTAAGGGGGTTGAATACTATGGTAATGGCTGCTATTATACACCCAAAATGGCTACAGTCGAGTTGGTCTTGAATGCCTCAGACAGCGCCTGAGCTCCGTTGGGTCCGATCGAGTTGCCAGTCAAGTCCAAAGTGGTCAGAGTCGAGTTGGTCTTGAGTGCCTCAGCCAGCGCCTTAGCTCCGTTGTCTCCGATCGAGTTGTAACTCATTTTTAAAGTGGTCAGAGTCGAGTTGGTCTTGAGTGCCTCAGCCAGCGCCTGAGCTCCGTTGTCTCCGATCAAGGTTTTTTTTAAGATCAAAGTGGCCAGAGTCGAGTTAACCATTACACTCATAACTACATTGTCTTGTGCGGTTATCGATGATTGTGTTTCATAGGCAGATCTCTGAATCTCCAGGCGTCGTATAAGGAGGCCTTTCAAGTCCAAATTATCATATGGTGTTTGTTACATCTCTGCAGATCTTGACGATATCCACCGCGTCCATTAGAGGAGAGTGTATGTATGATATCAACCATTTAAAACAACCATTGTAACATTTTTTGTTTAACTATCCTACTAAACACCAACCTATTCTCCAAACAACAAAGTCTTCTTATTTTTCGCACACCAAACTCTTGAATATGTCCATCTACTATTAACCTGTAACCCTCACTGCAAGATTCGACAGAGTAGTTCTTGTATGTGATCATCTAAAGCACTTGTATTCCCAACTGTATCTTTGTCGTGAAATACAGGGGAGAGATTACATTTTAAAAATTCTTGTGCTGTCTATTGCTATTTTATTCTGTGTTCTGTTGCCCACTATGAAGAGATATGCCAGTTATGGAAGTCAACACTCCGTTCCTTGGACTTTGGATATTTTTTATATGCCTTTTTATATCCTCTGCACATGAAGGGGCCGCTACCGAATAAAATATAAAAATATATTTGTATTCTCAACTATGTGCTTGCTGTATGATAGATACCATCCTACATGCTGTTGTGTATACAGTTAAGTATAAGCCTTTTTAAAAAATTGTTATTGTTGGTTAACGTCATGACAATCCAATACATAAATATTATTATGGATCTAACAAAACACTTCCAACAACTGCTTGATGACCATTGGACTTTCCTCAACGCTGGATGGCCAACAATTACACCACGTAATAATCATCGTACTGTAAGCAAGGAAATTGGGTATATGCCAGAAATAAAAGAAACCCTAAATCGACGCCTTGGTCCTATTCCAGTGTACTTCTTTCTTGTTGACATCTGGCCAAAGGTTAAGTATCCTGGTCCATACAAAGAAGTGGAGAAAGGTCTTTTAATGCTCTACCATCTTGTCAAAGGACTGTCTATGGAAGCAATGGAACCACACATGCCAAAAAGTAGTTTTCATGCAATGCACTCTGTGTTTTATAAGAAAGAATATACTTTGCACAACAAGTACATCACCAACTGTATTGCAACAATGTTCTCCACAATTAAAATACGCCTTTTGTCTGCAAAGGAAAAGAATCCTCCATTATTTAAGCATGTTACATTGCATCTTGATGGTCATGATACAAGAGCAACATACAAAGGTGAGAGTAGTGCTGATATGTACTCTTACAAGCTGAAAAAGTCAGGACTACGCACACAGGTAGCAATGGATTGTAATGGCATGGCTTTATTTGTCTCCAAATCTGCATCTTGCAAGAACAATGCTGATGGAACAATGCTGCTAACGATGAAGTTGGACAAGAGAGTGCATGAGATGGATTGCATTGCTCTCGATGGAGGGTATCCACAGTTCTTAAGGAGGCTTATAGATGAGTCTGATACTCTTAAAGTCCAAAATTTCGCTCATCCATACCGTAAACAGAAGAACAAGGAACTTACACAGGAAGAAGCGTTATACAATACCACCTTTGGTAGTTTCCGCTCGCAGATGGAATCTCTGTTTGCAGACCTTGGTTCCACATTTGAGAAACACAACAACCGTACTCCTGTGTTGGTGGATAAGAAACAAACATATAATTTGCAGTTGAAGTTATCTTTGTTACTCTTAAACATGAAAAAGATGGTTGCTTTGTTGAAGATTTCTGCAGAACCAATTCATACAGCTTGGCTTCGCGAAGGATTCGAGTATCCGACGACAGAGAACGACGTTGAGCAACCAATGGGATATGTTGATGTTGGTGCGCTAGTGGAGGATGGAAATACAATGGCACAACTCCAGAACAAATTTCTTGGTATTAATCTTCATGGTGATGTTGATGTTAATGTTGATGAGGACACACCAATGGATCAAGCAGTAATAATGCAACCCGGTCTTTCCATTGAGCTTAGAGGTACGAAGCGACAAATGGATGTTAATGGTAATCTGTAGACTTATTGCAGGTTTTTAAAAGAATAGACATACATAGCCTATTTAGTCAGCGTTGAGATACGGTATTAACTGCCTAGACGCTAATATGCACCGGTATCTATTATTAAAAGTCATGGTATTATTGTAGTAGATCGGATGCTATTCTATGCTATTCTACAACATTCCTTTTTATTTAACAAAGAGGATAAACACATGTACAAACCTACGTCATAAAAGAATACTACATTCTTAACCATTTTTAAACCCCGTCTTTAACGCCAAGCAGTCTTAATAAGCAAGATCTACGTCATACGAGGAACACTACGTTATTAACCACTTAGATGCCTTTTTAAAACTCTTTTGTTACTAAGCGCCAAGCAGTGTTAATAAGCAAGCGCTATTAATATCCAATGTGGCAGTGTCCCATGAATTAGTATAAATAAAGGACTCCACTTCCCTCTTGCTTAATCTTTATCTTATCTAGTAACCAACCAACCATTATCCATATCTATACAACCATCCATACCTATACAACCATCTTTTATTGCAATTCTTTATATCAGTGTACTAAGCAGCTGCAATCTACCACACATAAACTGAAAAGTCATTCACACCCACCATACCACAAGTACAATCTATATCGTTCATATCCAAAAACATGCAGTACGTTCAGCTTACAATCGAGCTCATCACCAAGGCCTTCGAGACATTTTCTTCTAAGAAGGGAGTGGAGTTTACCAAGAAAGATGCAAATAAGATCTTTAAGGCGCTTGATGGGGATAAGGAAGTGGAGAGATACTACTTTTGTGGAGCAAAGTGCGTCAAGTCCAAGCGTAAATGCATGAAGGAAGTTGACGATGAAGGCATGCATTGTTATGTCCACGATCCTGCGCGCAAGTGTCAAGGCACAACCATTAAGGGCGCTAATTGTGGTAGTGTAGCCAAAATTGGTCAAACATACTGTGGGCGTCATCAAGATCAAGATAGAGGTCATATAAAACGTGGTAACAAGAATGCACCTGTCGTTACGCGTCCCAAGTCTTCCAAGGCTTTAAAGAAGACACATACTTCTAAGTTTGTATCATCTGATGACGATATGACTTCCGAGGATGAAGAGCCGTCCGACGATGATGATGAAGAAGATAAAATTGCCGTCTCCTTTCCGTTGAGTCCAAAGGTAGTTGACATAACGTCCAAGAAAAATGTACCACTCGCTAATACAGGCATATGGATGCGTTATGCAACTAATCCAGCTTTTCTGTATGCAAAGAACTTTACTGTAAATGGCAAGTACATTATTAAGCTGAAGGAAAAGGACCTCTACATTGTATTGTGTCCACCTGAGCTCATGGGGAAAAATCTTCCTGTACCGGAAATATCTGACAAAGAGGTACGTATATTGCAAAAGATGGGACTCCAAGAGGCAACTCCTGCAGATGTAGAAAAAATAGAAGAGTCTTCTGCTGATGAGAATTCTGAGGATGATACAGATGATGGTGATACGTCTGATGATGCTGGCTCTGACGATGATTCCCCTGATGATAAAGACTCTGATGATGGCAAGTCCAATAACAGACCTGATGTAGAATCTGGAGATGATACCTCTAAGGATAACCCTGATGAAAAACTATCTCATAAAAAGTCATCTAAGGATGATGAGAAGAAGACTTCTCGAAAGAAAAGGCATTCAGAGATGCCCAAAAATGCAGAGCCATCTTCTAATGTAGACGTTTCTAAGGATGGAAAAGATGAACATACATTTGCACTGGCCACAACGGTGCATAACATTAGATCAGAGAAAGACATAGCACGTGCGAAGGACAGAGGATGGATGATTCATCCTAATAACGACATGCTTGAGTATGCAACTAAGTTTACGATGAATGGCAAGTACATTGTCAGGCTATCTGGAAAGAATACATACGTTGGCCTGTTTACGCTTGATGCTCTGCGCGGTGTCGGTGATGTTCCAGAGTTGGATATCTTGGAACGCTCCATGCTTAGCAAGATGAAACTTCAACCATTGTCTGATGAAGAGAGAAAGACGCTTTTCAACGAGGAGATCGAAGTAGAAGAAGAAGTACCAGTAGAAGGACCAACAGATAAATCCAAGGTGATATGGAAAAAACTTAACAAGTACTTGGAATATTCCGAGAATGTACTTGTAAATGGAATGCACATTCTCAAGATGCGCAAAAAAGACACTGTAATCGGCTTGATGACTGATGACCATATTGCTGCAGAGAATGTAGAGTGTCATTCTCTTAGCCAGAAGGAAAAAGAGAAGTTGTTTGCTATGGGATTTAAACCGCATGAGCATAAGCAAAGCTTGCCACAGAAAGATGAGAGCACATGTGAGGATGATAAAGATGCTGAGGGCGATAAAGATGCTGAGGGCGATAAAGATGCTGAGGATGACAAAGATGCGGTGGGTGATAAAGATGCTGAAGATGACAAAGATGCTGAGGGTGATAACGATGCTGAGGATGACAAAGATGCTGAGGGTGATAACGATGCTGAAGATGATAAAGATGCTGAGGATGATAAAGATGCTGAGGATGTTATGTGGAAAAGGTACCCTAAAGATAAAAGCTCCTCGGGTATAATCGTCATAGATAAAGACGAAATTAAATGGACAACATGTTCGTTTGACAAGAAGCATGAATATGCAACCAACTACCTTTTCGACGGATGTCATCTGCTCAAGAGGTACGAAGAGGACATTATTGTTGGACTGCTGTATAAGATACCTGCAAACGGTGACAGTAACTATAGTCGAGACAAATTTACCAACAACAAACAAAAGCAGAAGTTAATTGCCATGGGGTTCACGATCGAGGAATTGCCTAAATTGTACTCTCCAGATGTAAAGTTTTGGTAGTTGTTGAGACAGATGAAGAGTAGATATTTTAAAAACTATCCAATTGTCAACAGTTGGCATTTGTGGTTGTATATATAGCATGAACTTTTTAAAAATGTAACATGTCTTCGACACTTCCACCTAGGAGGCCTTTCAAGTCCAAATTATCATATGGTGTTTGTTACATCTCTGCAGATCTTGACGATATCCACCGCGTCCATTAGAGGAGAGTGTATGTATGATACCAAGCATATAAGACAACCATTGTAACATTTTTTGTTTAACTATCCTACTAAACACCAACCTATTCTCCAAACAACAAAGTCTTCTTATTTTTCGCACACCACACTCTTGAATATGTCCATCTACTATTAACCTGTAACCCTCACTGCAAGATTCGACAGAGTAGTTCTTGTATGTGATCATCTAAAGCACTTGTATTCTCAACTGTATCTTTGTCGTGAAATACAGGGGAGAGATTACATTTTAAAAATTCTTGTGCTGTCTATTGCTATTTTATTCTGTGTTCTGTTGCCCACTATGAAGAGATATGCCAGTTATGGAAGTCAACACTCCGTTCCTTGGACTTTGGATATTTTTTATATGCCTTTTTATATCCTCTGCACATGAAGGGGCCGCTTAGGAGGCCATCCATGTTCGGCTCCACCAACCATAGACTACAGTATAAAAATATCTGTCAACACCTATTAAAACAGTGTGTTCCTTGAGAGTACAACAAATCTCATCAGCTTTTTCCTTCCACCAGTCTCCATTTTCTACATTCACCACCACTACTTTGTAACATCATCTACTTTAGCTGAGAAAGCCTTGGACATGATCATCTCATATTGGAAAGGAAATTACTATCTGTAATATCTAGGATCCAATATGAGATGATCATGTCCAAGGCTTTCTCAGCTAAAGTAGATGATGTTACAAAGTAGTGGTGGTGAATGTAGAAAATGGAGACTGGTGGAAGGAAAAAGCTGATGAGATTTGTTGTACTCTCAAGGAACACACTGTTTTAATAGGTGTTGACAGATATTTTTATACTGTAGTCTATGGTTGGTGGAGCCGAACATGGATGGCCTCCTAGTAGAGCATTTGTTTTCGTGTTTATATAATTAGCGATGGTTACTAATATCTCCTTTTCATGATATATCCTATGTGTATATCCAATATAGCACTCGTGATACTGGTGATGATGTAGTGGTAGTTTTAAAAAAAAGTTGGATCCCGATTTTTTTAAAAAGTAGCATAGTGGCTTTAACAAACATTGGTTGTTGGAAAGAAAGGGTAGCTGATACGTTTTAAATGGCGTTATTGCTACACTTTCTCAACAATCTTCGACATTCGACATTTGACATTCGGCATTCGATTCGACAGCTGACAAACTGTAGTTATTACCACAGTTATGATATTTGATATGAACGCATTTTGGATTACCTCGTGATTATTGTGATGTTTAATTTTAATACATTCTTGATAAACTCGTAAGTATTACAATGTTTAATGTTGACATACTTTAGGTAAGCCCACGATTTGCACGACGTTTAATATTATTACACTTTGGTTAACTTACAATTGTAATAGCATTTATTGTTATACAGATTGTAGGTAATTACGACAATGGTAAAAACAGAGATATCGCAATTAGACCATGTATTGTGGGTAGTTGTAGATATAACAATTATATCGTTTAAAATAGACGTTCTTAAAACACATCACATATTTTATAATGCAAATGGCTATTATATTACAACGTTTCTATTGCATTTTGTGTGATAACAAGATAGAAAAAATGTGTTGTTAATAGAGTAATTATATCGTTAAAAATAGACGTTTCTTAAAACACATCACATATTTCGTGATGCAAATGGGTATGAACATTGTAACATTTCTATCGCATTTTGTGTGATAATAAGGTAGAGAAAATGTGTTGTTAACAGAGTAATCATGTCGTTGAAAATAGACGTTTCTTAAAACGTATCACATATTTCGTGATGCAAATGGGTATGAACATTGTAACATTTCTATCGCATTTTGTATGATAATAAGGTAGAGAAAATGTGTTGTTTAAAGAGCAATTATGTCGTTAAAAATAGACGTTTCTTAAAACGTATCACATATTTCGTGATGCAAATGGGTATGAACATTGTAACATTTCTATCGCATTTTGTGTGATAACAAGACAGAAAAAAGAAGTTGTTAACAGAATAATTATGTCGTTTAAAATAGACGTTTCTTAAAACGTATCCCATATTTCGTGATGCAAATGGGTATGAACATCGTGGCGTTTCTATCGCATTTTGTGTGATAATAAGGTAGAGAAAATGTGTTGTTAACAGAGTAATTATGTCGTTTAAAATAGACGTTTCTTAAAACGTATCACATATTTCGTGATGCAAATGGGTATGAACATTGTAACATTTCTATCGCATTTTGTGTGATAATAAGGTAGAGAAAATGTGTTGTTTAAAGAGCAATTATGTCGTTAAAAATGGACGTTTCTTAAAACACATCACATATTTCGTGATGCAAATGGGTATGAACATTGTAACATTTCTATCGCATTTTGTGTGATAACAAGACAGAAAAAAGAAGTTGTTAACAGAATAATTATGTCGTTTAAAATAGACGTTTCTTAAAACGTATCCCATATTTCGTGATGCAAATGGGTATGAACATTGTGACATTTCTATCGCATTTTGTGTGATAACAAGACAGAAAAAAGAAGTTGTATAAATAAAAGTTATGTAGACTTAGGAAATGTCTATAAAATATCGTTTGTATACTTTGGTGGTTGGGAGAAAATTGGTGGTTACAAAAAAGTGCTCGCAAAACCGCCATGATGAAGTACTTTAACATCTGGTTGAGGGGCTTGCTCCCCTATCGTGTTTATCGTTAATAGTTTTAAAAAATCCAAAAGTGTGTTATATAAAGGAATTTTTGCTAATAGTTTACCAGGTTGTAATTACAGTCATGTCAAACTTAAAGCGCCTATTTCAACGGTTGTTAGAGGATGAATGGACTTTTTTGGATGCAGAATGGCCTACGCAAGAACCATCCAATAATCATAGGACTGCGTTGAAGCTAGTAGCACACATGAAAACTGTTAAAGACTTACTTATAAGAAGATTAGGTGCAATTCCTGTATTCTACTTTCTTGTAGTTATTTGGTCTCTCAAGCAGTATCCAGGTCCATACAGAGAAGTCGACAAAGGATTGTTGATATTGTACCACTTAGTTGCAGGCTTGGCAATGGATGGAATGTCAACCCACATACCAAAAAGTAGTTTCCACTCCATTCATACAGAGTTCTACAAGACTAACTATAATGTGCATTCGAAGCATATTAACCATGCACTTGCGAATATGTTCTCCACATTTCCTATACGCTTGATTTCTGCTAAACTCAGGAATCCACCACTATTCCCACATGTAACATTGCATTTGGATGGTCATGATACACGTCTTTCATGTGAAGAAAAGTCTAGCTCAGACATGTACTCTTACAAGCTGAAGAAATCTGGTGTAAGAACGCAAGTGTGTGTCGATTGCAATGGCATGGCAATACTAGTCTCTAAATCGCTACCTTGCAAGGATAACAACGATGGTACTATGTTGGTTGGTATGAAGATACATAAGCACATCCACGAGCTAGATTGTATTGCATTGGATGGAGGGTACACACAATACATTAAGAAAATAGTAGAAGAAACAAGCATGAGCAAGAAAAACTTTTGTTATCCAATTCGCAAAAGCCGTGGGAAAGATCTTGCACAAGATGAAACTAACTACAATAAGATTTTCGGCAGTTTCCGCTCTCAGATAGAAGCCGAATTTGGAGATCTTGGAGCAACCTTTGAGAAGCACAACAATAGGAAACCAGTGTTGGTAACCAAGATAGAAACATATAATTTGCAATTGCGATTGTGTCTCTTACTTATGAACATCAAGAAGATGGTGGCACTACTGCAGTTAAATCTGGAACCCATTCATAGTGCCTGGATTAGAGATGGCTTCGACTTTCCATATGCCAATGGTGCAATGGAACAAATCTTGGATTATATTCCAGTGGATGAGATGTTGCATGATGCACGAGATATAACAAAGTTACAAGAGCAGTTCTTGGAGATGACTACTATGGATGTCGAGGATAAACAACGGGAAGAGCCGACTAATAAGCGACGTGAAATTTTTGCAGGAGTGGAGATTCCATCATATAAGCGTACAAAGTAAGCCCATTGTAATTTTTAAAAACTATCTATTAGCATTCTTAACGTATATAAATATCCTTGAACCCGCGAACAGTTCTGCATTGCAATGTGGTGAAATTCATATACGGAACTTGGCCATCGGGATATTCTTCCAGCCATGCAACGATCTTTGTTTCTAAACTAAGTCCACATCGTACTTTAATACCATTGGACAATGTTGCAAAAATATACTCTTTGTTGTGATACATATCCATTGCAATTGCTATGACTGTATAGCTGGTATTTATTTCAAGTACATTATATCCAGCTTTGTATGTTGCTTTGTGGATAGCTCTATCATGGACTTGTATAAAATTCTCACCATTCATGTTTTCTAGATGAATATCAACAATTGGTGGTGCACCTTTGCGGATTCTTCTCTCAGGCCATTGGATCTTTACATTATCCACCTCCACTATACCCATATCCTCGAATTGTAAAACGTCATCATCGTAAATGTATGGGTACATGCCTTTATGTGCTCCTGCAACAAGTGTTATTGCTGTACATTCGTCAGGCCGTTTGTACTTGGTAACTGTAATATCCTTAATGCTATTCTCATCCATCTCAACCTCCAAAAAGTATATTGGTCTATCGTTGAAGCTATAGTTGGCTAACAACGTCATTGCTTCCTCTTTCTCGACATTGTTACGATATGAACCATACTTCTTACCTGTAACAGAGTTCCACCAATGGCAATATGCGAATGCCGATTTTTCACCCATTGTTACATGAATACCTACCATGGATGATATATTACCAACTATATACTTCCAATATGCCTTGTGTTTTACGCAGAAGGTGGGACATTCTTGGATCTCTTCCTTTATGGCATCCAAGACTCCTTTATAATAGGAGAATGTATATATCTCCTGTCCATAAAAGGTAAGTTCAAGTCTTGTTAGACCTGTTTTCTTCGCCTTTCGAAGTCTCTTATGTAGGTCCTTATCCACATCCATAACAAAATTTTCCATTCTTGAACCCAACGACATTTTTACTTCAGCACTCTCCAACATCTGTACAAGTTTGTTATAAACCTTACAACGGACCTTTTGGTCTTTTTCGGTAACTCCAAACCAAGAGAGACAGTGGTTACCAACCTTATGGAGATCGTCGGCAATATCCAAATCTTCTCCAAATCTCTCTTGAAGGTATTGCTGAAGAATTGGACGGCTTGTAACATATCTACAATCCGTAGCAATGTCTATATCATGGAGAATAACATAGTCAACCTCAAGCTCATAAAATATTGGTGGTAACTCGGAAATTAAAGAGATGGCCTCCAGTTCATTGAGCGTTACCTTAATGCTGAAATATCCTGCATGGTATAAGGCCGTACTTCTAAACTTTTTTCTATGTTTTTCTAGTAGTTTAGAGCTAAAAAAACTATTGTCTTTGATATAACCCTCGTTAACAACTTTAACCATGGAGTGGCTAACATCGAGGTCTTTAAAAGCTTCGCGAATATTGGAAGTGGTGTTTTTGCGCTGCTCGTCAACAAGTGCAGCCCGGTTGTGCAATCCCCAGAGTATTAAACTATCGCAGAATATCTCTGAGTACTTTTTCCAGCCAGTCTTCGGTTTGCCAGGCAATGCAATCTCTTTGCCCACATCAGAGATAAGATGGGCATATGAGTTCAGCGCCTTGTTAATGGATTTAGGTATAGCGGACATGTTGAAAAGCTTACTGTTTGCAGAGATATGTACTACAAACTTTTTAAAAACCACTTTACTCTGAAGCAAATTTTTGGTATGCTGACCATGATAATGCACCAATTGTATGCATATGTTTTTGTAAATCTGGTGCAAAAAAGTCTACTAATCCCCACAGTTCTTCCTTTGACATACCATTAAGTTCTTGCTGAGACTTACCACGTAACAAAACAGCTCTCAAGTACATTGCCATTGTAGGATGCATATGATGCTCATGTATATAAATGGCTATTATTTGCTTAATTTCTTTAAGTGTTGGCATTGCATAACTAGTAAACCATTAGGAAGAATGCCTATACTACAATACACTTTTAGATTTGTTGCACTATAAAAGAAGTTATCTCATATTCCATGATAGATTGGATAGAAATATAATGCATATATCATCTATTTCAAGAGAATTTAAACGTAAACTATTAGCAAAAATTCCTTTATATAACACACTTTTGGATTTTTTAAAACTATTAACGATAAACACGATAGGGGAGCAAGCCCCTCAACCAGATGTTAAAGGAGGCCTTTCAAGTCCAAATTATCATATGGTGTTTGTTACATCTCTGCAGATCTTGACGATATCCACCGCGTCCATTAGAGGAGAGTGTATGTATGATATCAACCATTTAAAACAACCACTGTAACATTCCTTGCGCGATTATCCTACTAAACACAACTACATTCTCCAAACAACAAAGTCTTCTTATTTTTCGCACACCAAACTCTTGAATATGTCCATCTACTATTAACCTGTAACCCTCACTGCAATATTCGACAGAGTAGTTCTTGTATGTGATCATCTAAAGCACTTGTATTCCCAACTGTATCTTTGTCGTGAAATACAGGGGAGAGATTACATTTTAAAAATTCTTGTGCTGTCTATTGCTATTTTATTCTGTGTTCTGTTGCCCACTATGAAGAGATATGCCAGTTATGGAAGTCAACACTCCGTTCCTTGGACTTTGGATATTTTTTATATGCCTTTTTATATCCTCTGCACATGAAGGGGCCGCTTAGGAGGCCATCCATGTTCGGCTCCACCAACCATAGACTACAGTATAAAAATATCTGTCAACACCTATTAAAACAGTGTGTTCCTTGAGAGTACAACAAATCTCATCAGCTTTTTCCTTCCACCAGTCTCCATTTTCTACATTCACCACCACTACTTTGTAACATCATCTACTTTAGCTGAGAAAGCCTTGGACATGATCATCTCATATTGGAAAGGAAATTACTATCTGTAATATCTAGGATCCAATATGAGATGATCATGTCCAAGGCTTTCTCAGCTAAAGTAGATGATGTTACAAAGTAGTGGTGGTGAATGTAGAAAATGGAGACTGGTGGAAGGAAAAAGCTGATGAGATTTGTTGTACTCTCAAGGAACACACTGTTTTAATAGGTGTTGACAGATATTTTTATACTGTAGTCTATGGTTGGTGGAGCCGAACATGGATGGCCTCCTTACTGACGAGGCCAGGACCAGGATTGAAACCCTCCTTGCAAGCCTTACTCCCCTACCTCCTGCTCCAACCCAACTCGAACAAGAGGCTGCCTGCCGCGATGTTGCCCGCACCCTCCATAAAATCCTTAAGCCTCAGACCCCCTCTCCTTACGCTGGCGCGATCGACGCCGATGCCTGTCATAACTTCATCGACAATCAAGAGGAGTATTATGAGGTCGTCAACCTTGCATCCGCTGAATGGGTCCAGTATACGGCCCTTAACCTCACTGACGATGCGAAATCGTGGTGGAGATCAAGCGGCCTTACCATTCGCAGCTCCTGGGACGACTTCAAACAAGCCTTCCTCAACTTTCACACCCCGCCCAATGCCGCCGTCGCTGCTCTTTCGGCTCTTGAGTCTTTACGACAAGGCAAGCGTACAGTCGCCGCCTACACCCACGAATTCCGCCGCCTTCGCCGTCGAGTTCCCTCCCTTGACAATACTACCGCCTTGCACTGGTACAAAAAAGGCCTCGAAAAAGAAACCAGCAAGGAGGTTATGCTTCGCCAGCCGGAGACCTTGGATATTGCCATTACTCAAGCCACTCTGGTTCACTCCATCCTCTACCCTGACGGGCCCACTGGTCCCAAGCCCATTGTTCAACAATCCAGCGATATGGAGATCGACACCCTCCATGTTGCTATCAACAACCTCTCCGCACAAGTCAGCTACCTTTCGCGCCGATCCGGCTACAACCACAGCCAGCACAACACCAAACCCTTTATCTACAACCCCAATACCCACTACAAACCCGGCGGTCCTCTTCCTCCCAAGCTATCACAAGAAGAGAAAGACTACCTCTACAAGAATGGTGGCTGCTACAAGTGCCGTAAACTTGGCCACCTTGGGCCCTGTTGCGTATTTGCCTTGTGGATCATAGATAGATGAAGACATGAACTAGCTAGAACTAAGCCACCAGGAACGACATAAGAGATCGTTCCTGGTGGGCCCTAATACAACCTGCTTCTTGTCTCGTTACTTACAAAGTGAGTCTAAACCTTATTTTATCGCAGTTTTTTTAACGAATCCAAGTGGTTTGTTTGTATTGTTTTTATCTATCCATTGAACTGTTTTTGCATCCTTCGTGCATTCAGTTTCAATCCATCAAGCTGTTTATACATCCGTTGTGCATACAGTCTTGTCGAGTTGGTTGTACATCCTTTGTGCATCCATTCTCTTTCAATCCACTCTCTGGTTCTTCTAGAGTAGTGATTGACGTACACCCCACAGGTTCAATCCCGTGTGTATCGTACTACTGTTCTTTCGTTCTTCGGTTCTTCTGGAGCACTGTCAAATTGTGACTGTGGTGATTGAACTACGTTCCGCAGACTCAACCCCTGTGTGTATCGTACTTGTTTTTGATCGATTCATCTCTCTAGTTTGCTTTCCCTCAACTTTTTTGTTGAGTGATCTTTTCGCTTCGTCATTATCTTGTGTCGTCTATCACTCCGGTGTGCGAAGCATATAGACATAGACGTTTGTGCAGCAATTCATAAATAAAGAACGTTTATCGCCTTTACCTTTCCTTTTGTTCGTGATCGCAATCGTTGTATTGTCGAGACGCCGAAAAAAGAGATCAGTGAATCAGAATCATCAAGTTTATTTTATTTTTTGTTTCTTTGCTCATTCCCTTCTTTGTTCCTCACTCTCGTCATGACTGTACTTAGGACAATGACTCTGAGGAATGGAAAGAGTGTTGCAAAAGAAGGTACAAGTGGTACCGACGATGCAGAGGCTGTCGTGGAGGAGGCCATGGAGTCCATGAGTATTGCTCAGGGAGAATCGTCGCAGACGGTACAACCCAGCGGAGAGGTCGACATGGAAGTTGACGACGAGGCGGAGAACTCATTGAGACAGGAATCCCCCTCAGTCGGTCATACACGAGGTCAGTCTGGCGTTCTGCTCATAATCACAGCGGAGTATTGCCAGGAGCAGGTTAATAATCTGGGGCAGCAGTTGGAGATTCATACGGCAACAAAGGGACAACTGACGGCAATGATGATGATGAACGGTGGAGGAACCCCGGAGCAGAGCCAGAGGATGGGCCAGTTGCAGGATACGGTCCGCAGCATCAAGGCGCAGCTGGAGTTATGGGAGTCGAGTCTAGATGATATGAACTTGGCGAGGAAAGCCAAAGCGAGGACTGTCCACAGCACCGCATCGTCATCGTCTACACCCAGCTTCCCAAAGTCCTCCTATGGCGGGAATGGCACTATGGACGACAAGCAGATTGTGCTTCTCAATGTTATGCCCAGGTACCATCGCAAGGTGCCAGATCATGAGATGCCTAAAGTCGACGCTAAGACGTCCGGTCCTATCCGAACTTCAGTTCGCTGTTTCCTGTATGAGTTTCATACCCAAGGTAACCTTGCCTACGGCACTACGACGTTTGAAAAGATTTGTTATCGTTTATTAGCGTTGGCGAATCTAGATGTCAAAGTGCAGGATGCATTAACAGGAGCGAGGAAAAAGGATACGGGTCCGGCGTGGACGTGGGATCAGTGCGAGCAGACATTCGTGGATTGCGCCATGACTCTGCATGAGAAGACGTCTGAGGTGGAGGAGTTCGCCAAGATGGGCAGAGAGAAGACAGAGTCTTTTAAGGAGTATGAGCTGAGATTGCGACGGCTGGTCGAGGTCTACCGTGTCAAGGAGCTTCCTAAACACACCGATGTCACCCAGACTCTGAGGATGTCAATCCCGTCTCTGACTTTGACGGTGATGCAACTGTCTGAGACGGTGAACATGTTACTGAAACATGTGGGTATGGCGGTGCCGGATGTAACGTCGTTGGACTTCCTGATGAACGCGATCCCGAACGCCCTTGGTCCTGATGAGTGCTCGGAGTGGAAGGTCTTCATCGATGCGTCGAGGAAGGCGAGAATGTCCAAGGAGAGCGACGGCATCAACCAAGGAGGCAGCCAACACCATAGGCAACATCAGCAAGTAAAGAAGACGGTGGCCGCTCAGACGAATGCAGGAGCATCGTCAGGAAGCAATACCGTCAGCGCCAACAACAACCATAACAGCTACCCAAACGGCCATCAAGGTCAGTATCCCGGCAATCGAGGTAGAGGAGCACCGCAGGGACGATGGCAGAATCGTGGCAAAGGAAGAAGCCATCCGTATAATGGTACGTCCGTTGATCCTGCTTTGCTACTGGACGTTGTTGAAGAAGAACAAGATTGCGTTATTAAGTACAGTGCCATGTCTATTCCACACACACAGGCAATAACAACCAAAGCCAACGAGGATCCTCGTCAGCTTGATGTAACCCCTCTGGTGACGGCGCAGATAGATGTGTTACCCATGGTTGAGTCGAATAAAGTGATGCGTGAGGCGACCAGCAGTAATACTGAAAACAGTGTGGAGGGCAATCTTGTTGTAAAGAAGAAAAGGAGAAAGAAGAGGAAAGCGAATGCGGAGTCCCGCTTTGGAATGTCGGTTCATGTAGGTTCACCTCCTCCATCACCTCTCGACGGAGGGGAAGGTGGGAGAAGTGCTGAAATGGCTGGTATTATAAAAGCGAAGATCAAGTATGGGGCAGTTGGTGTAATCAGTAAAGAAGATGATGGTTGCGCTTTTGGCTCGTACGAAGTCGAGGATGACGAACTCGCTCAAGCGTTTGAAAGACACACGCTAAAAGACAACCCTGTTGCAAAGATGCGTGACGGCTACCCGTTATTTAAATTCGGTGACGATGATTTTTCTCTTGTGCAAGTTGCGTACGGATCGGTCAAACGCAAGAACCAACCAGACAATCGTCTTTTTGTTCCTGTCACCATCCACGGAGAACAACACCGAGCGCTCATCGATACAGGCGCCACGCACTCGTTCATCAGTTCAAGAATAGTCAGCAAATATTCGATCCCTGTCAATAAAATGAAAGGGTACATCGAGTTAGCGGATACTTCGACTATTGCACGCATCGGCGAAACAGAGAACATGGAGGTTATCTGTGGAAAGAATTTGCTTTGCGCACCATACGAAGTTATTGATCAACCCCATGCCATTACTATTGGTATGGATCTCTTTCATCGGTATGGCTTCAACATCATAGGTTTACCTGACCCAGTAGAGTCTCCTGATCGAGTACCTATGCCTGTTGAGGACGAGAAGCCGACTCTCATACCTCTTATGACACCCCCTGTGGAGACGACGCGGGAGTACATCGAGGAAAAGAAGTCATTTATGGAGTGCGTCAAGGAGCTACTGGAGGAGAACGCAAGGATCCCTTCCACCAGCTTTTGCCCAATTCCGGAGATGAAGGTGTTTTTACCTGTACCGGAGGGCATTACTTTGAATCGACGTTCAAGAGTGTTCGCTCAGTCACAACGACCCATTCTGGATGACGCAGTAGATCGCTGGTTGCAGGACGATGTAATTACACTGGCACCGGCTGGTAATCGTCACAACAACACTCTGACGCTCGCAGCAAAGAAGGATGCAAATGGTGAGAAAACCCTTTATCGTGTTTGTCTTGACCCACGCCCTCTCAATGCTCACTTACCTGATGACAATTTTCCTGTACCTCTTATATCAGAGATCATGCAGTTTGCAGGAGGCAATGCTGTGTTCTCGACGGTGGATTTGCGTCAGGCTTATCATCGACTTCCGATTCATAAGGAAGACAGACCGCTTACAGCATTCACGCACAATGGAGTACAGTACATGTTCAAGAAAGCCCCTTTCGGCTTGAAGCCCTTGTCCAGTCTGTTCCAACGTGGAATGTCAAGGATTCTCGGCGATTTGGATTTTGTCCGCAATTTTATTGATGACATTCTGATTGCTTCGAAGGATCGAGCGGACCATCTTGCGCATGTTATGGTTGTCATTGAACGTCTGACCAAAGCCAAACTAATTATCAACATTGAGAAATGTAGATTCTATAGCACGCAGGTAGCATTACTTGGATTTGTAATTAATACCGCCGGCAGACGTGTGGACCCGAATAAGTTGGTGAACATTCAGGACTGGAGCCCGCCGACCACTGGAAAGCAGGTTCAGTCGTACATGGGCACGTTCAACTTTTTTCGGGAGTATATTGTCAAGAAAGCAGACCAAGCAATAGAATGAAGTAGATAAAGAGAACCTTGATCAAGGACTAAGAAATGAGTATAAGGAATAGGTTAAAGAGTATGTTGTATTGGCGATACCAAGTAAAGAGCTATAGATTTGCTATCTAAGGCCCTTTTATACTCGTTAGGGCGAAGTCACAAGAGCAAGCTCTTGTCTCGTGACAACCTCCCCCTCTAGGGCCGAGTTCCAAGAGGCCTTTGGCTGGGTTTGTGAGGGTGTTGCAGATGGAACTCGCGAACAAGGTCCGGGGAATTCTTGACACAGGCGGCCGGTTCCCAGGTTCGTTCGGATACGGGGTAGCCTCTCCAATGTATATAGTATTCAAGGTGGTTGCGCCTGATCCGTGAATCCAAAATGGCCTCAACCTCGTACTCCTCATCGCCGGAGACGACAAGCGGAGGAGGTCGTTTTGAGGCTCGACCGGGGATCGTATCTGGATGCGCACGCTCAAGTAAGTTTACATGAAAGACAGGATGTAGCTTGGTCGTTGGTGGTAAATCGAGACGGAAGGATCGAGTGCCGATTTTTTCGAGAATACGGTAAGGGCCCATGCGCTTATGGTCGAGCTTCTTGCATGGTCTGTTCGTTTGGAGGTTCCGGGCGTCTAGCCATACAAGATCTCCTACTTGCAGATTGGGTTGTGGTTGGGCCTTGGTGTCGAAGTTCCTGGCATGCTGTTCAATGGCGGTGTGAATATTGAGTTGCATCTCCGCATAGAGGTTCTTTAGGGCCTGGACGCGTTCCTGGGCTGGGACATTGTCCTTCGAGACTCTTGGGATGGTGATGGTGAATTTCGGATGGTAGCCGAGGTTGGCAAAGAATGGTGTTGTTTTTGTTGTTGAGTGTGTTGCGTTGTTGTATGCAAATTCTGCTATCGGTAGAAGGGTGCTCCAGTCCGTTTGCTGATAGTCGATATACCCTCGTAGGTACTGTTCCAGTATTGAATTTACTCTCTCGGTCTGTCCATCGGTGCGTTGGTGGTAGGCGGTAGAAAGCTTCTGATTGATCCCCAGAGACTTGAACATGGTGGAAACGAAGGCTGAAGTGAAGGTGGCGCCTCTGTCAGAAACAATGTCATCCGGGAGACCGTGGGCTGAAAATACGCGTTCTAGGAACAAACAGACCGTATCCTGTGCATTGATGTTGTCGTAGGTGGGGACAAAGTGTGCCATCTTGGTGAATCGGTCCACAAAAACACAGATTGCCGTATAGCCGTTTGAGGGGGGGAGTTGGGTGATGAAATCCATCGATACTGAGGTCCAGGGGCGATCGGGTACAGGCAGGGGTTGTAAAAGTCCATAAGGCTTGTGAGTGGATGACTTTGTCCGTTGGCAGGTGTCACAACCGTTGATGTAATCCTTGATGTAACGCCACATGGAAGGCCAGTAAAAGGTTCGACTGACAAGGTCTGAGGTCTTGGTACAAAAAAGAATTTCTTACAATACTCTGTAAATTAAATGTTTACAAGGGTGTATGAATGAACGTGTACAATGAGTAAAGATTCGATGAAAGGGGTCTTTTACATTAGTGTAAGGCGCACTCGACGAGTGAATAAACACACATAGGTAAGCATTTCATAAAATGAAGGTCGTACAACCCAGTAAGGCTCTGGTTTTTTTGGAATGTTTACAATGGTGTATCAATTAGCCCCAAATCCATTTTTTACATACATGTAGGAACATACAGAATCGCCTTTTCTTACCCCATTGTAAACAAAGCCCGATTCTGCCTCCTTTACAACTGAGTAAGGATTACAGCAGAATAGAGGAGGTTTCTATTTGCCGACAATTGGTCTAATCCTGGCTTGACCAGCGCTGCTGGATGCCTTAAGCGTCATTTGACTAGGCGACTCTTATCTGCGAACTGTCCATTTTTTTTTGCTTCTTTGATTTGACAGAAAGCAACAAAAGGTGTTTGACGCCTTGAGTGTCCATTTTACTGGTGAAATTGTTTTTGTCTTGAGGATGCTAGCCATCTTGACCTGACTTTTACATACTTTTTTACACTCATTTTTACACCCGTTCATACTTGAACCTGGCCAGAGTCGAGACACAAATTAGCCTCATCTTCCAGGCCTCTTCTGCACATGAACCGTCATTCGCTTTGTCTTCTTTTCAGATCTCGTCTCTTTCTTCATTCTCTCTTTATATTCAAACACAAGGAAACAAGGCCAAATCAACTGTTCCACCAAGCTCAGGATCCTATACAGTCCTTGTTTGCTCGTTTGTTTCTTTGTCAAATATGTCATACAGGGCAAATAAAATTAGCAAAATATAGTTTATTCTTCGAAGTATCTTATGCCTTGCCGTCCGTGTAATTCTGCACTCAAAGAGGAGGTGACTACAGGGAGAGGTGCCAAGGACCTGATTGTGCATCTAAAGGTAGAAGAGAATAAGAATTGGTGAGAGATGAATGGTAGAAGGGGAGGTTAAAGGAGGACAGAGGGAAGGTGAAGGGGAGTAGAGGGGAGCAGCTAGAGGGGAGTAGAGGGGAGCAGCTAGAGGGGGGTAGAGGGAAAGGGGGAAGGGCGGTAAGAGAAAGAAAAGAGTGAAGGAGAAAGGGAGACAAGGGATAACGTGCGTGGAGGGAATGGGGGGACGGATGGAGGGATAAAGAGGAAGAGGACAGTTGAGTGTCGTGAGGCGGTATAGTGAATATGAATAATGCCGATTACGACAACAGAGAAAAGGAAAATGGAACAGAAGGGTGGAAAAGTCCAATTCGGATTGCACCTCTTTTTAAAAGGGTGTAAGAATTCTCGACAGTTGAGCTGTGTACAATGAGTCGTGTTCTGATGACAGTCGTCCCTCTCTCCCCTTCCTCTCCGCTCCCTGTATCTCTCATTTCGTAAACTTGCATCCGTGCACACGGGTGCTTCGAAAAGATAGAAAACAGAGAAAGGCAAGCGATACTAATCACCTGCATGCTCTTTTCTTGCCCACACAATTATACATAAGAAAAACAATTAAGCAAAAACAACAGGGATGAGGTAGCAGGAATGAGTGGTTAAGTTAAGGAACAACCACCTCCACCATCAATCCAACAGAAAAACAAAAGATGGTGAGGGACAGAACGAGAGGAAGTCAAGGAGGGACGATGCAAGATTTCAAATAGACAACTTCCTCCAACTCGTGTTATAAAAAAAGAGAAAATTGGGCGAAAACATGTGCTTACGTCGCTCTTTTTTTTTTTTTTTTTTTTTTTTTTTTTTGTTTTCTTCCTTTACAAAGTGGTCAAAGCATAACGGCGCGAATGGGCCTCCATAACCTTATACTTTTCTTAGGCCTGGATCTTGATAGAAACAACAAGGTGTACGACCAAGGACGAATATCCCCAAATGAAAAGCTAGTGCGGGTGAGAGAGAGGGCGAAAGGCAAGCTCGTGAGAACTCAGAATACGAACCTTGCAGACTAAGAGACCTGGGACCAAAGGGTGTATGATGTGATGTATGCATGTACGAGCCTTGATGAGTATTTTTTTTTCTTTCAATTATGTTTGAGTGGAATCCTTTCCCCTGTTGCGGTACGGGGTTTTTATTTCTATTTTACCCCGTCTTTTTATGTAACGAAGAAGTACTGCTAGCGACCACATCACCACATGGCAGATGGTCGCTGCTCAACTACCACCTCCGTGATTGTTTATAATAATTATCATCTCCGTGATTATTTACCACCTCTGTGATTAGCTATCACCTCCGTGGTTAAATATCACTCCAGTGGTGTAAAACAATAAAACAACTCTTTTCTTCTCGTTGACTTAGACCCCATACTTTCCGCCCCTTATTTTCCTTGACTCTGGTCCAGCAATTGCATGGCCGATATGGGCGATACCAACCGGTATCGCCATATGTTTGCTCGCAATCACGTGCATAACACGCTCGGCCTCGGCCCTCGATGAAAAAGGAGATGGAAGTGTGTGCGTGTGTGTGTGTGTGTGTGTGTGCGTGTGTGTGTGTGAGAGAGAGAGGGCGAGACAGAGAGGACATGAATGACTGAGGGACTCGAAAGAGAAAAGGGTGTGAGAAGTATGGGGGTAGAATTAACGAGAAGAAAGAGTGTGTTTTCTTTATTTTGCACCACAAAGCAGATAATAAGCAGTATCGGCTGTGTGGCGTGATCGGTTGAGCGTTTCTTCGTTAAATAAAAAGGGATAAATAAAAATAAACCCGTACCACAACAGGTGCACATGTTTGCACAGGCCCTTCATTGATTTTCCTTCCACTTTCTTGACCACATCCTCTTTCCTTTATTCCCTCGCTTGCCTCTTTTTTTTTTCTTTGATTCTGGCGAAGCAACTGCTTGGCCGATATCAGCAATACCCAATTGGTATCACCATCTATTTACTCACAATCACTTACGTAACACGCTCGTTCGCGGCTCTCCATGAAAAAGGAGATGGAAGTGTGTGCGTGTGTGTGTGTGAGAGAGAGAGGGCGAGATAGAGAGGTCAAGAATGACTGAGAGACTCGAAAGAGAAAAGGGTGCACATGTTTGCACGGGCCCTTCATTGATTTTCCTTCCTCTTTCTTGACCACATCCTCTCCCCTTTATTCCCTCGCTTGCCTCTTTTTTTTTTCTTTGATTCTGGCGAAGCAACTGCTTGGCCGATATGAGTAATACCCAATTGGTATCGCCATCTATTTACTCACAATCACTTACGTGACGCGCTCGTTCGCGGCTCTCCGTGGAAAAGGAGATAGAAGTGTGTGCGTGTGTATGTGTGAGAGAGAGAGCGCGAGACAGAGGGCGAGACAAAGAGGAGGAAAGTGACAGAGACTTGGAACACGATAGCGTGTGCATATTGACATGTATCTCCCATTGATTCTTCCTTCTGTTTTAAAAAATAACCGCGGCCTTTTTTTTCATTCTATTCCATTTTCTATCGGACATATTCTTTATTCTGATTCTGCATCCTTCACACTCCTTGAGCTCCATCAAATTCAAACCTACATGCGGCGCAAGCATACGGCATTTAAGGCAGCTGCATTTTTACAAGACCGTTGATTCATCTAGTAGATTGACACCAGTTTCTCTGTCTATTTTGTCCTCCATTCCCTTGACTCATTTTTTCTTTTGTCCGCCCCTCACTCTCTACCGTCCATCAAATCACCTTTTGACTTCATTTATCCTCTATCAACTCCTCTTCTACCCTCTTTACCTTCTCCTTGTACCTTTCACCTCCCCTTTATCCCTTTCGCCTCGTCTCACCAATTACTGTTCTTTCCTACCTTTAGATACACAATTATATCCTTGACACCCTCCCTCTGTCCGGTTACTTCGAACCGTTCGTGCCTGCGATGCTTTTATTGTTTGAATTTGTTCCTTCCCTCCCCTTCTACTCTTATTTCATATGTATCTTTCATGTTCATGTAGAATTTCATAGACCAACAAAAGACACTTTTGCTTATGCACATACCTCACCTATTGTTTCAAAATTGATAGTGATGTAGTACAAATAAAAACACCAGCAGTTTTATTCGTGCAAACTTGCTCATGTCACTGATGTCTTGGTCTCTTCATAGTCAACAAGTCTTGCCTTGTAATGTAACTAGTGGGATCCATAAAACAAGGTCTACTGTCCTTCGAGCGGGTTCCTTAATGGATACGACGTTTTGTATTGTTTGTTCTTTCCGATCGGCGCCTCTTGACGAACCTTGGAGAGGAATTGCGAACGTCATTGGTATTCGATCCACGCATGTCGTACAAGGTGAAGAAGGGATGGTCGAGTTCTTGACCCGCATGCTGAAAAGGCTTTTCAAACGATAGGCTTGGTGATCGAATCGGAGGCAAAGTAACATCGGTGTCGTCTCCGGAAAACTCCTCGGAACTATCGTCCATGTATCCAGGAGACAAGGGGGATGTTTCATCGCATCGACGTAGGCTACCAACATCAACATCCCCCAGCGACAGACCAAAGTGATCAGAGGGGTGTGCTTTTGGCTTGGTGTCGACCAGACCTTCGTCCAGAAACGCGTCTAATTCAACGACCTCCGTAGGTGAGAGCGAGAGGATAGTCATATCAGGGGCTGGCATTAGACAGAACGAGCGATGAAGCTGAAGGACTGATCGACCTGGGCTGGAGGCACCACAATAGCAAACAAACTCCATTGATTTGCTAGCCTTGCGGACAAATATCTCAGTAAGTGGAGATTGCGCGGTGGGGTGGTTGTTTTTGAGAGACAGTGAGTAGGGGGTGTGATAGTCGTGAAAATGAAGCATTTTTTTTTCAATGATGAGAGGAGAATGAGGTCGCGCTGGCCACTTCATAGCGCAGTGGTAGTATGTGCAGGTGGGGAGGATGTTGACCATATTTTTTTGTTTTAAAAAGTGAAGGATCAGAAGAAGAAAAAGTTGATGGTATCTACATGGAATGAACATTGGTCTCTTTATACAGTCCTGAAGAGCATAGACATTCAAGGCAGCTTTTTTCTTCGTCTTGTCAAGTGTTAAGTATATCCTTAAGCACCACTTTCTGGGTTTTTGCTGTTGCTATTGCCTAAAGTACTTACGTTAGCGCAAATGGGATGATCGATGTACTTAGGCGATCAAGCCCTCATATTCAACCCCACTCTGGTAAGTAAGAGGTAATCCTGTTGGTTCCTGGGTATTGGCCTTTTTGTTCCTATAATGCAAGCTATTCAAAAAAAATGCAACTGCATGGTAAGTCAACGCTCGTGGAAAAAGCGATTGCTAATTACTGATTAAGATGGTGCTAAAAGCCCAAGAGCACCACCCTTCCGGAGATCTTTTTCTTTGGATAAACTAAAGCCAGATTGACTTTTTCACGCCTATAGTTACTTAGGACAAGGGTCATATTCGGAGTCACCCTTGCAGTAAAAAGGAGCTTCGCCTAGTCAATGAAGGATTATGTTTGTTTGCTTATTTTAAAAAAAAAAAGAATCAAGTGCGAGTTACTATTATACCTACTTCAAATGAATACAACCATAGCACGACTAAGCTATTTCTCACATTGCAATCGGTGAAGAATAATAGAGGTGCAAGCGCGCTTGCTAAAACGCCAAAATTCTGGCTATCATTGGGTAGACTATAAAAACAATGCTTCATAAGTAAAATTCGCCAATTTGTAAATTCTTACAACCATAACAACACCACCACTATACCAACACCACTGCTAATACTACCATTAGTACTACCACTCTCTCCATTCATGTAATGATTTTCTGCAGTTTTTGGTACTTCACGTTTGAAACTAATTGTACACAGCAATCGTCTGATATCCCTACCCTTGCATCTTTCATTACCAAAAGCATGCCCTCGATTATCAACTCCGCTTCGACCCCAATCGACGTTGACGCTTTGCCGCGGTTGCAGTCTGATGCGGCTTGGATTTATGGAAAGATCTGGCGAAACCGTATTCCTTGTGCCCAGCTCCAAGAAGTGAACGATTTCCCTCAGTTTCCCTCGACCCGTAACACGGGTGAGCTACAGCATTGCACTACTTTGCCGGCAACAGTCCTTAACCAGGAGAGCCTTGCAGTTTTGAGGACCATTCCCAATCTCCAGTCGTACACCGCGACCTTTAACAAGTTCAAGAACACCAACAACAACCTCGGCCTCTGGATTAACATTGGGTCGACCTTTGTCCCCTTCCGCGTCTCCAAGGAAATAGACTTTGTCTTCTTGAAGGAAGTAGTCCAGTCTGGCTGCCTTATTGAGCATCTTCACCGAGCGCGCCGTTGGATGAGGAACTCTGTTGCTGCGTTGAATCCATCCTTTTTTGAGTGGTACCAGCAGCAGATGAAGATTATTCGCATTGATGACCCGCTGTTTTTTCTTGGTCTGGAGCCGGTTTCCTTCGCTTCCCTTCTCCCTCTTGCCGGCCAAGAGTGGATGACCTCAACCATTCTGGAGGCAATTATGGGCGATTTTGAGGTCCGATACGGATTTTACAACAGCAACACCAACCTGTTTATTTCGCCTAATAGGCTGTCTGATTGGATGCGGGAGCACCCTAAGTTAGGCAACAAGACCTTTTACAACTGGAATGTCGATGGTCTTGGAAACGGAAGCTATGACGCCGTCTATTCCATAGTCTACCTAGACAGCCACTGGGGAGTGATCAAGTTGGATATGGTTTCGTGCACAGTTTATGTTGGAGATGGAATGCGTTTTTCGGACAGCCGATACTCCGGCGCCGTCCATGTCCTCAAGGCCTGGGTTAGTTTGGGGGTATCCAGCCTTCAGTCGAAAAAATGGACTAGAACGAATATTCAACGCTTGCACCAACCTCGGCAGTCGGACAGCAGCTCGTGTGGCGTAATTGCCGCACATATGATCGAGAACGATATCACAGGTCAGGAGTCTATAACCACCTGGACAGAAAAAGATAATGTCAAACACCGTGCCAAGTATTTGGCTCGATTGATGGGCTTTGACAAGGTAAAAAAATGAGAATTTAGCTTGTGCCTTTTGTAGTCGTACACAAAAATCAAAATACTTGTGTACTCTTGTTTAACAGACCTTCAATTTTTTGTAGCCCAAGATTTCTCTTGACACAAAGGACAGCCAACTCAAAATGGAAAAGATGGCAATGGAGGCCGCGTTTGTCGAGACTCCCATTTGTTGCAAGAACAAAGCCGAACCCACATCTGCTTCCTTTGAGGCCTCTCCGGGCACAGAGCAGCAACCAGTTCTTCAGTCCAAGGTAATGAAAAAAAATCGCAACCAAAAAAAGATAATAATCAAGAAACCAAGAAAAAAAAACACCCAGGCTCACTCTTTTTATATTTTTATTTTTATTTTTGAAACATGTAACGTGCTTCTCAACGTAGAATCTCTCCCCGACCTCCAGCAACTCAAAGAACAGTGTTAAATCGTTAGACTCACTCATCGCCTCCCCTAAAACACCGCTGACTACGCTTCCCAGCCCTTTGCTGCAAAAGGTACCTTAATGTCGCTCAAAACAACAACCCAACAGAGTATGAAGTGACGTGACCATTTTGCTAACCTTTTTTTTCCATGGTTTTTTTAGGCTAAGGAACTTGGCGACAAATTCGAGAGCATGTTCTCTCATAACAACCTCGAAAAGGAGGTAACATAAAATCAAGACGGTGCTTTCATTTCATTTTGGCATTCTGCCCTATCGCATTTGTGTATTCAATGCCTGTACCTCTTTCTCCTCTATCATTCTTTTTTATTAGGGTGAACATTGGTCGGACAATGCTTTTGCTGACTCGGATGAACAGGAAACGTTCAAGGAGGATGATGAAGACGATGACGAGGCCGAGGACCAGGATCAGGACAAGTTGTATGACGGTGAGACAGAAGAGGAGTTATATTCGTCGTTCAATAAGAATACGATACATCTTGAGGCTCTGAGAGAGTCACGGCAGAAAAAGCTGGAAGGAAATGATCTCGACATGTTGAAGCGCGACACTCCTTCTCATTCCAACAATAACACCAATACCTCACCAACTACTCTTTCCAGTAATCAAAACAAAAACATCACTTCGTCTTACAATCACACAGCAGCTGTCAGTGCCGTTCTTTACAACACATCCTCAACACCTGTATTTTCCGCTCGGGAGCGTATGAGGGAGGATGAGAGCATGGATGAGATCGACGAGGACGAGTGCGGATATGAAGAGGATGGGTCGGTTCAAGTTCCGGTCAAGGTTGGCGATGTTGCTAGCGAACTGCTGGTGGGCTGGGAGCCCACCGTTCACCATTGTTTTGGATCAAGGTCGGCTGCGGACGTATTTTTGAGGTCTTGGGCACTGAAAAAGGGGCACAAGCTTATAATTCGCACCTCGACTGGCAATGCCGGTAAGCAATATTGGTTTGTACATGTTATGTCAAGTGTGAGATAGAGTTGAGCAAGAAATCGAAATCGCAAACCTAATCGTCCTTTTTCATTTCTAATATCATTTTTTCTACTTCCTTATCCTCTTTCCTCACCACTAAATAGTCAAGTACGTTTGCAGCTTCTTTGGGTTCTATAAATCCAAGAAAGTTGCCGACGAGGATCGACAGCACAACAAGCGTGAGAGTCCACGTTGTGGTTGCCCATACGCGATCAGCATATCTTCCCCTCTGTCCATTGCTCCTCAGTACCACATCACCTCCTTCAACCTCGATCACTGTGAGCACCAGTTCGATTTTAATCTCGGCCGAACCAACCCCTTGACGGCCCCTATGATCGCGTCTATTGGGAAATGTGCCCAAATTCGACTGTCATACAAGCAAACACTGGACATTTTGCGTATCGAATTTCGGGATGCAAAGTTCTGCAAATATCAGGTATCGTTGTGGACAGTTACTGTTTGAGCGACAACTTTACATTTTGACTTAAATCAATTTTCTCATACACATTTTATCTCTATACAAAAAAAAAAAAAAAAAGGTCCTCAACCGTCTAAAGGAGTTTAGGACTTTACTCCATGCAATCCAGATTCCTCAGACGGTCCAGCTCCTAATCGCTTTATGTATGAGGGCAAATCAGGAGAAGGGATGGTATATTGCCACCGATGTTGATGACAAGAACCAGCTTGTCCGGGTCTTTTGGATGACCCCAGGACAGAGGGATCTTTTCCGTCGCTATGGTGATGTGCTAGTGCATGACAATACTTATCGCACCAATCGCCTTGGCCTCCCGCTGCACAACTTTGTGGTCGTCGATTGTGAATTCAAGACACGACTCGTTGCGACCGCTCTATCTCGTCATGAGACAAAAGACGACTACAAATGGGTTCTCTCCAAGCTTCAAGAGGCAACCGAAGGACTACTGCCAAAGGTTATGATGGTTGATCAAGATGCGGCAATGGATAGAACGCTTCCTTTGGTGTTTCAGGGTGTCCATGTGATTAATTGCATATGGCATATCCAGGAAAATCTGAGGAAGCATTTGTCTTGCAGATTGAAAGAGAGATACAATCACTTTTTCAGTATGTTCAAAGCCGCCTGTTGTGCCTTAACAGCCGGCGAGTTTGAACGCATCTGGGCTCGCATCCTTCAAAACTTTGGAGGAGACGGCTTTGGCATCTCTATCACCTCTACTATTACTCCTAGCTTTGATACTGCCACCATCGCCACTACCATCGTCAACGAAAACGACAGCAACAACAACCTCAACGCTCTACCCAGCCTCTCCACTCCACCCAACCTTTCCACTCCAGTAAACGTCGCCACTTCCCACATCGCTGCTGACCCCATCTTGTCCGTACAGGAGCGTGATACTCTCGAGTCTGGCGAAGTTGGAGTACATCTTGCAAGGCTTTACAACCGTCGTCATTTCTGGGCAGGACCATGGGTGCAAGCCTCTTTCACCGCAGGGATGCGCTCCACGCAGCGCGTCGAAAAGAACCACGATGTCCTCAAGATGTTTCTGCATAACAGCAAGACTTCCCTATCGGATCTGTTCAAAGCGATCATGAACAAGATTGAAGATGAGATCGATCTCTTCACCATTTTGTCGAATGATCCGAATGACGCCAGACCGGTGAGACGCTTGGGCGTCAGCGATACGACTTACGATATCTTTGGTCAAGTCCTCGATGCCAGCAAGGTATTCCTCAGCCAGTGGGCCCAAGGTCAGCTGCGAACCGAGATGGATTACTCCTTTGGCCTCAAGTTCACAGTCGTTAATTTCGGAGCGGTTCCTTATGTCCAGGATGGTGAATTTTGCTTGGTGAGTTTTGTAATGATCCTTTGCCTTATTTTTATCATCTTTGCCTTAATTTTATCCTCTTTGCTACTTTTTCAAGCATTTTTTCCTTGGTTTATGTAACACAAAGGAAAATGCACTAATCGCTGGTTTATTCCAAACACTCCCTCCAGTCAAAACTATCCCGCGCTGAACAACTTCAGCGTGGCTCGGTTCATGCTTTGCTCACGTCCATCCCCAGGCACACATCGGAAGGGGTTTTCCGTGTCTCTTCTATGGCTGACACAGGAAAAGGCACGCGCCCAGAGTATGTGATCTTACGAACAAACCGCACCTACTTCTGTACCTGCGCTTTGCAACAGAATAAGGGCATTGTTTGTAGACATTTCTTTTGTTTGATGATGGAGGATGCACGATTCCTTTTTCACCCTTGCATGATTCTGCCACGCTGGTACAAAGAGGGAAAACAATTTGATCCGAACCTCAAGCAACAACTCTCCGTCAAACCTTTCCTCCGTGCACAGACGGTAACAGTCAACGAGGGTGCCAGCAAAGACCCGGTCGGCACGGATCTATCCATCGACACCTTTATGGACGACCCTAACTCTATCCTTCGACCTCCACCTATTGCTCTTCATTCAACACAACCCAAAGTCCCAGGGAACAGGATCCTTATCTCCGCCAAAAGTCTCGTCAAAAACACCATTAAGCTGGACGGGATCGCGGAGACGATGCAAGCTCTTGAAGAGGGTGCTCGCCTTCTAGTTCAACAGTCACAAGAGCCTGGAACCGTAGGCGCAGATTTGAGCAAGGGATTGGATCTAGACAGTATAGTCGATGGAACCAAAAGTGACCGGAAAGGAGAAGGTCGTCCACGTGGAGTCAGCCTTCCGCACGGTTGGAAGTCCAAGGCCATCAAGAAAGCAAGCAAGACTATTATCACTGGTGCAGCAAGCCAAGCGACCAAAGCGACCAAAGCGACCAAGGCGACCAAAGCGACCAAAGCGACCAAGGCGACCAAAGCGACCAAGGCGACCAGTTCTACAACAGCCAATGGAAATGGTGTTCGCGCTGCTGTCAAACGAACAAGAACGGGAGACGATGATGGCAGCGACGGCGGTGATGTTGAGGAGGTAGACTTGCCAAAGAAGATGCAGAGAGGGCCAAAGTCAAAGTCCGGCGAGGGGCGAGGTTCAAGAAGGCAGAGAAGCAGGAGTATGGATGCCCCTGACCAGTAATGGTGAATGTGAAGGAAGAGAAAGGGTTGAGGAGGAGGCGAAAAAATGGAGAAGGATGAAGCAAGAGAATGAAGCCAGAAGAATACTCAATTAAAGACATATGATATTATATGATTTTGTTATTTATTCAAATACAAGACTTTGACATGGTCTAAATTGAGGTTGTAAGATGGCGAAAGAAGGAAATGTTTGAGTGGGTTGAAGAAGGGAGCAAATCAGGGATGTGTATCGTGCTGCGGGTGTTAACAGATGGGTAAAGGATGTGTCTACGGTCGTGTTTTGGCAGCGGGAGAAGGGAAGAAATGAAGAAGCGTAGGGAATTTAGGCGAAAAGTAACTGGTTTGTGGACCACGCTTTCTTTGCGGGCCCTTTATTCTCGTAGCTGCGCGCCCACCCGATATTAGTATGGTTAGGGAAACTCTTCTTTCGACGGTTTCATATGTGCTGCTTTGTGTGATTATAAAAAAAATAAGACACCGTTGCCGATCGTAGTTAAGGGATGGGTGGTTCTTATTCTTATTTGGAGTCTATTTTGTATTTGTCAAGGGTTTGCCGCAGGAGAAATGGATATCAAGAGGAAGCGGAGGGGGCATGTCGAGCAGTCGTCGTCATTGTTCTTGTACATTGTTTGCTACGTTTGTACTGTGGACGACACTATCTTTTCTTTGTGGTATTCTGTGACAGGCTCCCCCCCAAGCCCAAGTAAAAGTACGGAATGTGTGCCTTTTGACTATCTTAGAATCGTAACACGCACTTGTAGACGGGTAAGGCCTGTTGATCAACTGTGTTTATGTGTCAATAAGTGTACTTTTGACCGAGCTGAGTTTTACTCTCGGTATCAGAGTGGTTGGCATAGGTCGAGAGTGAATACTGAATGGGTCAACGGCACAGGGAAAGAGAACCATCTGCAATGTGTAAAGGCGTTGGTGCCAAGGACTTTGAAAGGAGGGTTTGTTTTTTTCTTTTTGATAGTACGCGATTTTAAGTTATTTCTCTAGAAAGTAGTACAAAGAAGCATTTGGAAGTAAACGACTACAGACGAAACTCCTCAGTGCACCATCTCCTAGTCAGTGAAAGAGCGAAAAGAAGGTGGGAGGGTAAGAAAAGAGATGGGGGAAGGGGAAAAGTGAAAAAAGAAAGGAGGAAAAGAAGGCAATTGTTGCTTTGACGAGGAAGGAGGGATGGAGGATTCGAGAGACAATACGGATGCTATCTACACCAAGGACGTTCTATGCTAGCATTGTGGACCTTAAACATTGTCTCCAATATGTTCACACAAAAAGGTTTTGCAAGAAGAGGGTTTATATTGTATTATATGGTCAAACGTAATCAGAAAAATAACAAGCATGATGGTGGGGATGAGCCGTTGTTCAGGACGACTCTTGTTGTTTGCATATAGCCTTCTCCTCCTTTACACTCTCTCCTTTGCGCACTTCCTCTCACTCCTCCGCCTCCTCCTTCACATCCTCCTCCTTATGCACTTCCCCCATCTCCTCAGCTGCATCCTCCATGTCCTGTGAGTCCTTCTTCACCTTTACTGTGTTCATTTCATTCTCTTCTCCATCCATTCCACGCGAGAATTCCTCATTGTGGCGTGCAATAACTTGAGCCTGCGCCATGTTTCTTTCCATGCTATTTTCATACTCTGGGGACTCGGACTCTGAGATAACTTGATCGTGGTCATCAAGATGCGGGATGTAGCGTCTCGGGTCGACACCAAGCCCAAAGCGTCCATCGACAGAACTTCCTGGCATGCTGAATCCTTCCTGTGAATCTGAGAAGAAAAAAAAAACGAAGAGTTATGTTAACTTGAGAAAATACACAGCCACATGTCTAAAGAGATCAAGTGTTTACCTGTCTGCCACCCAGGCCTCTCAAATGTGAACTTCTCGATCCTGTTAAGCAGTCCCTCAGTCATGTTCATCAGTTTCACAGTGTTGTCAAAGATCTTGTTTTGCTTGGCGGAAAGGTCCTTGTTATTATCCATTAGTTGTTTAAACGATGTCGAAAGGTCGGTCTTGAGACTATCGATGCTGTCCTCGATCTGATAGAGCCGCTCAGACCCCATCTGACTGTACCCAAGAAGGGTCATAACGGTGTTCTGGAACCGAACCATGCCTTGCACTTGCTCCTCGTTGGAGCCGTCCATGTCGATGTCGGGCTGTAGAAATGGATTCATGGGAGCTCGATGGCCTGAACTTGCGCTTGAAGAGGCACTTGTCGCTGGGTAGGGAGCCTGACGCGCCCGCTGCTGTCGTCCTAGTTGTTGGCGGAGTAAACGGAAGCGAGCGGTGTCATCGGCACGTACAAAACGGCAGACAGCAATGTGCTTCAACACATTCTGACGAACATTGGTGGTTACTTGGCATTGGGTGGACGGACATGGATAATGATTATCGTGTTCCTCGCTGCGTTCAACCATGATATCGGGGAGTCCGGGTCGTTGAACGAGAACCGCAATCTTCTCATGGTATCTCTTGTTATGCTCCTCGGTTTGTCCCTCCGGAGGGACCCGGCAAAGTCTTCGATCAAAGTGTGGGCAGAGAACGGTAGGCATCGAAGGAGTTATGAGTGGAAATGTGTTTAGAATACTTTTCTGCTGTTGTGATATGGAAGTGTTGGAATTGGTTTGCTTATGAACAGTATGAAAATAAACAGAAAAAGAAAAAGAGATATAGATGTCGTTATTGTACGAGATTATTTTGTGGTTCGTTGGGTGTGCATTGCAAGGATAAACGCAATTCTGCTTCTTCTGATGTGGTCCTGTTGGCTTCGGCGCGGGCGAGCGTACCATGTACGTGGTTGTGAGTAAATAGATGGCGATACCAATTGGGTATTACTCATATCGGCCAAGCAGTTGCTTCGCCAGAATCAAAGAAAAAAAAAAGAGGCAAGCGAGGGAATAAAGGGGAGAGGATGTGGTCAAGAAAGAGGAAGGAAAATCAATGAAGGGCCCGTGCAAACATGTGCACCCTTTTCTCTTTCGAGTCTCTCAGTCATTCTTGTCCTCTCTATCTCGCCCTCTCTCTCTCACACACACACACGCACACACTTCCATCTCCTTTTTCATGGAGAGCCGCGAACGAGCGTGTTACGTAAGTGATTGTGAGTAAATAGATGGTGATACCAATTGGGTATTGCTGATATCGGCCAAGCAGTTGCTTCGCCAGAATCAAAGAAAAAAAAAAGAGGCAAGCGAGGGAATAAAGGAAAGAGGATGTGGTCAAGAAAGTGGAAGGAAAATCAATGAAGGGCCTGTGCAAACATGTGCACCTGTTGTGGTACGGGTTTATTTTTATTATCCCTTTTTATTTAACGAAGAAACGCTCAACCGATCACGCCACACAGCCGATACTGCTTATTATCTGCTTTGTGGTGCAAAATAAAGAAAACACACTCTTTCTTCTCGTTAATTCTACCCCCATACTTCTCACACCCTTTTCTCTTTCGAGTCCCTCAGTCATTCATGTCCTCTCTGTCTCGCCCTCTCTCTCTCACACACACACACGCACACACACACACACACACACACGCACACACTTCCATCTCCTTTTTCATCGAGGGCCGAGGCCGAGCGTGTTATGCACGTGATTGCGAGCAAACATATGGCGATACCGGTTGGGTATCGCCCATATCGGCCATGCAATTGCTGGACCAGAGTCAAGGAAAATAAGGGGCGGAAAGTATGGGGTCTAAGTCAACGAGAAGAAAAGAGTTGTTTTATTGTTTTACACCACTGGAGTGATATTTAACCACGGAGGTGATAGCTAATCACAGAGGTGGTAATAATCACGGAGATGATAATTATTATAAACAATCACGGAGGTGGTAGTTGAGCAGCGACCATCTGCCATGTGGTGATGTGGTCGCTAGCAGTACTTCTTCGTTACATAAAAAAGACGGGGTAAAATAGAAATAAAAACCCCGTACCGCAACAGGGGAAAGGATTCCACTCAAACATAATTGAAAGAAAAAAAAATACTCATCAAGGCTCGTACATGCATACATCACATCATACACCCTTTGGTCCCAGGTCTCTTAGTCTGCAAGGTTCGTATTCTGAGTTCTCACGAGCTTGCCTTTCGCCCTCTCTCTCACCCGCACTAGCTTTTCATTTGGGGATATTCGTCCTTGGTCGTACACCTTGTTGTTTCTATCAAGATCCAGGCCTAAGAAAAGTATAAGGTTATGGAGGCCCATTCGCGCCGTATGCTTTGACCACTTTGTAAAGGAAGAAAACAAAAAAAAAAAAAAAAAAAAAAAAAAAAAAAGAGCGACGTAAGCACATGTTTTCGCCCAATTTCTCTTTTTTTATAACACGAGTTGGAGGAAGTTGTCTATTTGAAATCTTGCATCGTCCCTCCTTGACTTCCTCTCGTTCTGTCCCTCACCATCTTTTGTTTTTCTGTTGGATTGATGGTGAGGTGGTTGTTCCTTAACTTAACCACTCATTCCTGCTACCTCATCCCTGTTGTTTTGCTAATTGTTTTTCTTATGTATAATTGGTGGGGCAAGAAAAGAGCATGCAGGTGATTAGTATCGCTTGCCTTTCTCTGTTTCTATCTTTTCGAAGCACCCGTGTGCACGGATGCAAGTTTACGAAATGAGAGATACAGGGCGCGGAGAGGAAGGGAGAGAGGTACGACTGTCATCAGAACACGACTCATTGTACACAGCTCAAACTGTCGAGAATTCTTACACCCTTTTAAAAGAGGTGCAATCCGAATTGGACTTTTCCACCCTTCTGTTCCATTTCCTTTCTCTGTTGTCGTAATCGGCATTATTCATATTCACTATACGCCTCACGACACTCAACTGTCCCTCTTCCTCTTTATCCCTCCATCCGTCCCCCATTCCCTCACGCACGTTATCCTTGTCTCCCTTTCTCCTTCACTCTTTTCTTCTCTTACCGCCCTTCCCCTTTCCCTCTACCCCCCTCTAGCTGCTCCCCTCTACTCCCCTCTAGCTGCTCCCCTCTACTCCCCTTCACCTTCCCTCTGTCCTCCTTTAACCTCCCCTTCTACCATTCATCTCTCACCAATTCTTATTCTCTTCTACCTTTAGATGCACAATCAGGTCCTTGGCACCTCTCCCTGTAGTCACCTCCTCTTTGAGTGCCAGAATTACACGGACGGCAAGGCATAAGATACTTCGAAGAATAAACTATATTTTGCTAATTTTATTTGCCCTGTATGACATATTTGACAAAGAAACAAACGAGCAAACAAGGACTGTATAGGATCCTGAGCTTGGTGGAACAGTTGATTGGCCTTGTTTCCTGTGTTTGAATATAAAGAGAGAATGAAGAAAGAGACGAGATCTGAAAAGAAGACAAAGCGAATGACGGTTCATGTGCAGAAGAGGCCTGGAAGATGAGGCTAATTTGTGTCTCGACTCTGGCCAGGTTCAAGTATGAACGGGTGTAAAAATGAGTGTAAAAAAGTATGTAAAAGTCAGGTCAAGATGGCTAGCATCCTCAAGACAAAAACAATTTCACCAGTAAAATGGACACTCAAGGCGTCAAACACCTTTTGTTGCTTTCTGTCAAATCAAAGAAGCAAAAAAAAATGGACAGTTCGCAGATAAGAGTCGCCTAGTCAAATGACGCTTAAGGCATCCAGCAGCGCTGGTCAAGCCAGGATTAGACCAATTGTCGGCAAATAGAAACCTCCTCTATTCTGCTGTAATCCTTACTCAGTTGTAAAGGAGGCAGAATCGGGCTTTGTTTACAATGGGGTAAGAAAAGGCGATTCTGTATGTTCCTACATGTATGTAAAAAATGGATTTGGGGCTAATTGATACACCATTGTAAACATTCCAAAAAAACCAGA